>CAWTZC010000213.1:0-117180 GCA_963919715.1 Microtus obscurus | reverse complement strand
CCAGCCCTCAGGACCACCTCTCTAAGCCCCAACACTGAAACTTCTGCATGAACCAAAAATACCCTCATAGCTACAGAAGGTCAGAAGAGCGGAGAAAAACAGGCCCTGCATGTGGGAATCATATTTGGGGTGGATGAGTTGGGTCCATTTACATTAAGCGATATTAATGACTAATGGCTGCTATCGCCTGTTAATTTAGTTTTCATTGTTGGTGATATTAATTTGTGCATTTTTTTTCTTCTTCAAGATTTGCTGTAGTGAGATCATGTCTGTATTTTTGTTGGTGTAGCCTTCTTCCTTGGTTTGGAGTTTCCTTCTAGTATTTTGTGTAAGGCTGGATTTGTGACTAGATATTGGTGAAATCTAGATTTGCCATCGAATATCTTGTTTTCTCATTTTATGGTGATTGACAGTTTTGCTGGGTGTAGTAATCTGTGCTGGCACCCGTGGTCTCTTAATGTCTGCAAGGTGCTTGACCATGACCTTCTGGCTTTCATCATCTCCAATGAGAAGTCAGGTGTAATTCTGATAGGTCTGCCTTTATATGTTACTGACCTTTTTCCTTTGTAGCACTTAATATTCTTTCTTTACTCTGTATGTTTAGTGTTTTGATTATTATGTGGCGAGAGGACTTTATTTTTGGATCCAGTCTTTTTGGTGTTATGTAAGCTTCTTGTATCTTTATAGTCATATCTTTTTTTAGGTAGGGAAAGTTTTCTTCTATGATTTTGTTAAATAAATTTCTGTGCCTTTGAGTTGAATTTCTTCTCCTTCTTCTATACATATTATTCTAAGATTTGGCTTTTTAATGGTGTCCCATATTTCCTAGATATTTTCGGTTAAGCATTTGTTAGATTGAATGCTTTCTTTAACTGATGAGTCTATTTCCGCTATTGCATCTTCAGCACTTGAGATTATCTCTTCCATCTCTTGTATTCTGCTGTTCATGCTTGCATTTGTGGTTCCTGTCCTTTGTCTCATGATTTTTGGTTCTATAATTTCTTGGGCTTCTGTTTTCTTTATTGTTTCTATTTCAGTTGTCAAGTCCTGAATTGTTTTTTTTTTTGTATGTTTGATTTATTTTTTTGGGTTATTTAAGTGATTTTCTGAATCTTCCAATTTTTTGTTTGTCTTTTCCTCAATTTCTTTAAGGGAATTTCTCATTTCATCTCTAAAAGTTTCAAACATTTTCTTAAAGTTATTTTTTAGGTCATCTTATTCTGGTTCATCCATTTCTGATTGTTCAGGTCTTGCTGTTGAGGGGTCTTTAGGTTTCACTGGTATTGTGTTCTTCTTTGGGTGTAGCATGTAATCTTACTTTTCTATTCATTTTTTCCTCTAATAGGTGTGGTTGAGGCTGTCTAAGATTCTGTTGAATAATCTTCTAGGTGCCAGTGAATCCAAAGCTCAGACAGTTGTTCCATGTGGTACAGTCAGTGTCACAGTTCTAGTTACCCCTATGGTTATTCAGTGTTCCTGGACATAGCTCAGCACTCCTGTGCTTTACTCTGCTCCCTTGCAGTTTGCTGTCTCAGACCTACTTTGGCCTAGGTTGCTGGCTTTGCCTAGTTTCTGTAAATCCTGGTCTGGATCCCCTCCTGCAGAGATCCCTGGCTTGGAGTCGAACCTGTTCTGGTGAAGATCGCTGACTCTGGACCTGGTCACTGGCTCAGTTCTGATCCACCAGTGTCCCAGACTGGGTTGGCTCCGGGGACTGGATTTACTTCTGGCTTCTTCTCCAGGTTTAGCTATTTGCTCTCTGTCCTAGGTAGCTGGTTCTGTCCCACTCTGGTTCTGATGGAGATGCTAACTCTGAGTCAGGTTGCTGGCTCAATACTGGTCCGCAGTGTCTCAGGGCTGGGTTGGCTTCCGGGACTGCATTTGATCCTGGCTTCTGTTCCCCAAGCATTGACAATTCTTCATATGCGTTCAGAGGCTAGAGGAAACACTCAGGAGCCGTTCCCTTATTGTCTGAGACAGGGTCTCTCACTAGCTTCAAGTTTGCCAAATAGACTAGGCTGGCTAACCAGTGAGCCCCAAGGACATGCCTGTCTCTGCCTCCTTTTACTGGGACACAACTCACTCAACTCTGTTTGGTGTGGAACTAAATATACAGAGACAGGCGGGCTTTAACTCACATAGATCTGCCTGTTTCTGCCTCTAGGGCTAAGATTAAAGGCCATGCCCAGCTCACCAGGCTCTTCAAATGGATTCTAGGGATCAAACTCGGGGTCTAAATTTCCTGAGAGCAATCACGATACAGACGGAGACATCTGCTTGTTCCATGCATTTATGATCAAAACAACTGTATTTCTATGACCTAATTATCTTTGACTTAATGTAAATTTTAGGACACATAGCCAGGACAGGTGGAGAATGTCCACTGGCTTGCTCTCCTGGAGTCTCAGCCTTCAGCACTGTGTTCCCCTCTGTGAACTTCCCTAACATGCTCCCCATCCCACCTCCCACAGAGAGAGACAAGATGTGACCCTCACCCCATCCCTCCTCATCCAGGGAGGATCTGCTCACTCTCATCTCTCCCCAGCAGTCAGCACCACCATGCAGAGCCCCTCCATCGTCACCTCTGCAGTCACCACAGCTGGACTGGAGGACACAGAGGACAAGAGGAATCCTTCTCTTGTGAGCCTGGGAGCCATGGTCGGGGTGGTGGTGGCCACGGCTGTGCTCATAACCCCCGTCTGTGTGATGCTGATCTTCCTCTGGTGGAAGAAAAGGTGAGTGGTCCAGGACAGGCTCTCACCTGAGCTGACCTCTGAGTTTTCTCAGTTGTGGGACATGGAGATTGATAAATGTATTAGTCAGGTCTGTAGAGTCACAGAATTTATGGAATGAATAAATGTATAAATATATAGTGAAATATATTTTTGAATATATAAAGAATATAAGGGAATTTATTGGAATGACTTATGGCTCCTGTCTAACAATGACTAACTCTGAATAGAAAGACCAACAAGCGAGTAGTTGCTTAGCCCCAGGGGCTACCTGCTCTTTTGAAAATAGCTGTGACTGCTAAACAAGGTCTGAGGTAGAGCAGCCTTCAGGGACAGCATCTCACAGGAGATGGCTCAGTTGGTGAAGTGCTTAACCCACAAACACAAGGATATAAGTTCCATCTCTGGGATTCACAGGTAAAGTTGCCCACATTGGCAGATACTGAACAGGAAGAGATGGCAGGATCCATGAGGGTCACTGTGCTGCCAGGCTTGCCCAATCAGTGAACACCAATCAAGGGCAGACCTGTCCCCAAAACTATAGAGGACAGCTCCTGCATGATGATACCCAAGGTTGTCCTCTACCACCCACATGCTTGTGCACGTATGCAAATCTACATATACATATATGTACTTCACAAAATAAGTTTATAAAAGGTAGGAAAATACTGAAATATGTAAGAATTTTTGCATAATGAAAAATTTTATGCAATAACTCCTTACGATGAGAAACAGTCTAAAAAGTCAATAAGTGCCTATTCAAATCCCAACTGCTTTTTTTGTAAAGACAAATGATTTGTCTTCTAAAATCAGAAGGATTCTAAAAAACAAATATGGGAACACAGTAGGGGACACCCTAATTCCAGCATTGGGAAGTGCACAGTGGGAATTAAGAGTTCAAGCTAAACCGAAGCTACATAGAAAGTTGAATGTCAGCCTGGCTTCCCTAACCAATTTTCCGTTCCATTCACTGAAATAATTTTTGTGACTATTAAGAGTTTCATTAAGCAATACAGGAAGTCAAAGAGGAGATTGAGAGTTTCTCAGTTTCTGTGACCTCAAACTCAGTGACGTGTGAGTTCCTTCCTTCGCCTTTCTATCTGCAGAATCTGGGAGACTTCATACAAGAGGAGTAGGTGACTAAATTGGTCACCCCACCACTCACTGGACTTTACGACACAGTAGAGAGTCTCTTCTGGGGGCTCCCCTCTACAAGGGTGCAGGGAGGTGCTCGTGCTGAGGTTGGGAGATGAAGATGATGATGTCATGCTAGGGGAGAAAGAAGGGTTCAGATGGGGGTGGGGCAACTGTGCTACTGTAAAGTCCTAGTGCAGCCTGAGTGTCCTGTCTACACCACAGGTCATCATCTTCCACCCTCTCTCAAGCATCCCCTCAACTCTCTTCAGACCCAGTCTGGATGTCTCCTAGCATGACATGTCTGCATCTGTATTCAGGTACATACGTGTTCTAGCGTGTGCTCACCTATGTGGAAGCCAGTGACAAGCTCAGGCGTTACTACTCAGGACATATTCCACCTTGGATTTCTTTGCTTGTTTTGGATTTTTTGAGCGATTGATGTTCTGGAGCTGAATATATAGACTAGGCTAGGCTCAAACTCACTGAGATCCACTCATGTTTGCCTCTGACTCTGCCTCTGCCTCCCCAAAGCTGGAATTAAAGGCATGGACCACCATGCCTAGCCCCCTTTAAGTTTTAACTTTTAAAATTACACTTATATTCTGCGAGTGAAGGGCACACTTGTGCTATAGCCTAAACTGCAGTCTGACACTCTCCATGGTCACATGTGCCCAAACGCCCCATGTGTGCACACTACAGACCCAGGCTGCTCTTCCACAGAAAGTGTCCCTCCTCTGTGAAAGTGTCATGGCTGCAGAGTCCAGTTACTGGTGTAGGAGAAACATGGTTCTCACTGCAGGAGACTGATTACAGCATCCTGGAGAGAAGTCATCCCACAGCAGGGTCCCTGTGGGAATCTACTGAGTCCAGGACTTGAAACTGAACAGAGCACATGACTTGGGATTCATGGGCCAGCAGGTGGCAGCAGTGAGGTTGAGCACCTATAGAGCCCACCAGAACCTGCTCTATAAAAATGCTGGACTTAGCCAGGCAGTGATGGCACATGCATTTAGTCCCAGCACAAGGAAGCAGAGACAGGTGAATCTCTGTGAATTCGAAGGCAGCCTGGTGTACAGAGCAAATTCCAAGACAGGCACCAAAGCTACAGAGAAACCCTGTCTCAAAAACAAACAAACAAACAAAAATGCTGGAGTCCAGCAGCTGACATAGGTCAGGCCTAATGAGGTCAACCCTCCTAGAGACTCTTGAATTGGTTGACTATTACCCACAGACCCCAGACAGTAGGGCAAGACCAGATGAAGCTGGAAGTGAATTTGGATACTGCATCTGCACAGACATCTGGAGACCTAGAGTCCTGGACCTACAGGAGAAGGACTAGACCACGTATTTCTGTAAACACAACAGAAGGCTTGTAGACTTGGTGGTCGATTGATGGGACCCACTGCCCATCACCCATGGTGAGCCACGCTGGTTCTAACTTTGATGCCTCTGACTTCCCTGTTCCCTTGATGTCACCTCAGGCTCCCAATCCCTTCTCCCCTCCCCTGTTGTCACCTCCCCACACAGGCCCAAAGGCTCTTCAGAACAATGCCCCCATTTTCATGATGTGGCTGCTCTATCTTCTGATCCTTGCCTCTCCTTGGTAGCAGAAGTAACTGCAGTGCCATGCAATGGGAGCACTGAGACCCGGCCTGGGCACTGTGTTGCTGTTACCCGTGCGTCTTTCACAGGTCCTGCAAGAGCTGGGACCCTGTGCTTTGCTGTTGCTCACAACCTTGCTCTGGCCGTGTTTGCTCAGGATGAGGACTCGGTAGGCAGGTGCTGGACGATCAACTATGAGAGGTGCCTTGCATGATTTTGTGTGTGTGTTTGTGTGTGTGTGGGTGTGTGTGTTCACATGCATACCAGTGTGTCTCATGCATGTGGAGACTAGAGAGCAACATCTGCTTTACTACTCCAGACACTGTGTACCTGGATATTTTGTTTTGTTCATTGGTTTTTGCTTAATTGTTTGTTTTGTTTATTCCTTTGTTTGTTTTTTTTAATCATTCTGGTATTGGTTGTTCTGTTGTATTTTTGTTTGTTGTGTTGAGACAAGGTCTCGCTATGCAATCCTTGCTGGAACTCAATATACAGACCTCGCTAGATTCACGCTAATAGATGTCCACTTGCCTCTGCCTCCCATATGCTAGAAAGAAGGCTTGTGCCACCAAAACCACCTTAATTTTTTAAATTATATTTACTTATTTATTGTAGGAAGAAGAACACACTCACTTTGCAGCCCAGGCAGCAGCCAGGTTCTAACACTGAGTCTGACACTCCCCAAGGTCACATGTATGTAAAAGCCCCATGTGTGCACCCCACTGCCCAGGCTGCTCTTCCACAGAAAGTGCCCCTCCCCTGTGAAAGCATCATGGCTGCTGGGCCCTGTCACTGTTCTTGAGGGGAAAATGGTTCTCACTGCAGGAGACTGATTCCAGCATCCTGGACAGAAGTCATCCCACAGCAGGGTCCCTGTGGGGATCCAGCTGAGTCCAGGACTTAAACCACAGAGCCCGGGACTTGGGATTGAGGGGCCAGCAGGATGCAGCAGTGAGGCTGAAAACAAGGGGAAGCTGGGATCCTGAAGAACCAATCAGAGCCTGTTGTATAAAAATGCTGAAGACCAGCAGCTGACATAATGCAGCCTCATGGGGCCCAGACCCTCCTTGAGAGACTTAGCCATCAAGTGACCTTCACCTACAGACCCTGGACTATAGGGCAAGGCCATATTTACTGAAGGTGAGCACTCATGACCAAGAGGGCCCCTCTCAGAGCCACTAAGTCTAAGGACAATGATCAGCTGGTGGAGTGCTTACCTCCCTGGGACACACAGAACCCTGGGTTCTATCTCCAGCAGAGGACAAAGGGGCATGATGGGGCACACCTGTCACCCAGCACATGAGAGGGCAGAGAGGAGGTTCTGTAGGAGTTCAAATCATCCTTGGTTACGTAACAAGTTCAAGGCTCAGCCTGGGCTGCATGAAACCCCATCCAATGGGGGATGGAGGGGGCTTTCTGATAGGTACAATAGGCCTAGTCCCCTCTCCTGATTGATGGTCCATTTGGGGCTAAATCATCCCAAAGGTCCTGTGCTCTGCATCTCCAAGGATAGGATGGATGGACACAGAAGTGCATCCATGTGCAGCTGGCTGTAAGGCCGTGAGGATGAGGTCCATGACCATGAGAGCTCAGGTCAAGGGATCAGAGGACCATGGGGACTGTGAGGAAGGCAGAGAAAGCAGACATGACAGAGGCGGCTGCATAGGCACCTGAGGGGAGCATGGAGAAGGCAGTCAATGCCAGGAGATCTAAGGGAATGGGAAGTCGCCTCTGTCCATGTCACTCAGGGAGAATGATGCTACTTCCTCTAATACAATCATTCCTTCCTGCCCTTCAAGGAACTGAGAGCATCTTGCATGGGGAAGGGTGGGATGACCTCCTACAGAACGAGCCCTTTGACCACCACAGTCACTGCCCCCACATCTCCCGACTACTCTAATCATGGACCAGCTCTGTCCAGTCTCAGAGATGTCCCAGGCGATCTCATGAGTGACATATTGCTGCTCTGAGCCTTCTTTTCCCACTGCATCCAAAGAGGCTCTAGAACAGACAGAGCTAGAAGGAATGACTCAAGTGTTTTGTGGGAACAGAATCCCTGGAGCCCAGCAGCAGATCCGTGTTCTGTGAGCAGAGTTCAGAGACTGCACTGAGCAGGCAGCCAGAAGTCAGTGTGGAGTGGAGGAATACAAAAACTCAATGGGACTGAAGTCCAGTCACCTGCCGTGTGGCAATCATGTTACATGTGCCAGGCTTCTCCTTCCCTTGGTTTCTTCTTCTGAGTGTGTGTTAAGGGTAACAGGAGGCAAAAAGGTTCCTTCAGAAACTGAAGTAGCTCTGGAGTCACTGTCCAGGTGAGGCAGACAAGTCTAAAACTTATCCTAAAGCACAGGAATATTCCAGACTTCGCAGAAGCAAGCAGCCAGGGTGAGAGTGTCCACCGGGCCTTAGTTTTTCCAGGGCTGCTGTGAGGAGTCCCTGACAGGCAGCAAGCATGCAAAGAGCAGACGATGGTGGGGGCACCGAGCTAGGGCTGGGTCTGAATGTGTTTCCTCATCACCGCCTTCCTCGCTTTGTCTGGTGAGCAGAAATTGATCATTCTCTTAACAGTGATTATGACGGGGGGAGAGAAGAGAGAGAGAGAGAGAGAGAGAGAGAGAGAGAGAGAGAACCAGCATGAGGGAGACATAGGGAGGAGACATGGTGAGAAACAGACTGAGGGGGAGGGCAGGAGTGGAGGAAATCAGGAGCTGAGGAAACAGTGATTGCAGCTGCACAGGGAATGGGAAAGACTGGATGAGACAGGAGGTCAGGGTGGAAGAGAGGAGAGCCCGTCATGCAGAGGTCAAACTGCATCTTCCAGAAAAAAAAAAAAATTGGGGCTGGGCTAAAGGGCACAAGGGTGGATCTTCTGCAACAGGAGAGAAGAAGCCAGAATGATAAAGGAAGTTGCTGGCCACAAGGAGGTAGAGATGGGGAGGTCCTGGCCCCCACTCAGTCCTCCACATGAGAAGACCCAGGGAATATGGGTCACTTTACCCTGATTCTCTCCTGACCTGAGCACCCAGGGTTTCTCCACGGGGCCTCCTCTCCTTCCTGATGGCTCTGCTGTTCTCACTTCCTGGAGAGATGAAGGCCATGACTTGGATCCTGCTTCTGCTGCTCCCAGCAGCCTATCTGCAAGCTGGTGAGTGGTGGGAACCTCACTAGTGGCGACCTAACCACAGGAGGGGTGAGTGGGGCTGGGAAGAGTGGGCTGTCATGTGGACAGGTGACTGCTAGAGGAACCAGCCTGTCCTCTGAGCCACAAGAAAGAGCTCATGTTCAGAGTGGGTCCAGGTCAACTCTTCCTGTCTATCCTGTCCCCTACTGAACAGTGGGACATGGGGAAAGTCCTTCCCCGAGTCCTCCTCCTGTCTGTGGTGAAGACTCGGGAATCTCTGGGGTGTCCTTTCCATTCCCTGCAGTGGTTTCAGATTCTTCCCCATCCTTCCCAGGTAACTCAGCAGGATCCAACAGAGGAAATACCTTTGGTGTCAACCAAACAGCACGCCTCTCTGGTGTCCAGGGCGGCTCCATCGAGATCCCCTTCTCCTTCTACTTCCCCTGGGAGTTGGCACCGGATCCACAGATGAGGATTCTCTGGAGATGGAAGAACTTCCATGAGGAATTTATCTACAACTCCTCCTCCGGTTTCATCCATGAGAATTTCAAGAACTGACTCATCCTGAACTGGACACAGCCTCAGACATCCGGAGTCCTCCGAATCCTGGATTTGAAGGAGCAGGACCAGACAGTGTACTTCTGCCGAGTTTATCTGAACACGAAACATGGCATAGAGCAGTCGCAGCGAATTGGTGGAACCCAACTCAACATCACCCGTAGAGAGGACATCCCAGGTTAGCCCTGTGTTCCTGGCTTTTTTATACCATAGATGTCATTGGAGATCTTACAAGTCTGATCCTTCCCAGGTTCCTCTGGTGTGTTCTATCCACTCTCCAGAGGTCTACTTTTCTTTTCCCCATAATCACCTGCAAGCTTTAGCATCTCTCTCAAAGCTGCGCCCTCATTCTGCCCTCCACAGAAGGTGCCTTCTGGCCCCCATGTATACCCCTCCTCCTCTGGGTCCCTACCCCAGTTTCTTTTTCCCCCTCCCTCAGTTCCCTCTTCTCCCTCACGTTCTTACCATGACCAGGTCTTCTGGTCGCTTCCCCTCCATTGTGGCAGCTGTGACTTCCAGCTTCCACTCAGAGTGCACTCAGTCTTAGCCTAGTCACTGTGTGGGTGTTACCACGGCCACCTGTCACCACTGCTGGGCACTCTCATGGTCATTATACAGAGAGAGAGAGATATGGAGACCAGCAGAATTCAACCCCTGCCCCAGGTCATACTAGGGACCAACAGACCCCACATGGACCCTTTACCTCCAAGCGTCTCTCAAACAGTAGACACATGACCTCTGTTGGAGCTCACTCTGTTGTTTGCCTCCTTCTATCTTGATTTTATGGAGCATGTAAATATGATGTAAGCATATATGTATGTGTGTGCATCTGTGTCTTATATGTTTGTGTGTGTGTACATATACCACATTTTTGTGCTTGGGAAGGCCAGAGAGAGGCACTGGGAGTCCTCCCCTGGTAAGACAGACTTTATTCCCTTGAGGCAGGGTCTCTCATTGAACCTGTAGCACACTGTTCTGGGCTAGGCTGAAGGGCTATGAAGCTGCATTGATCCTCCTGTCCCCATCTCCTATGGTGTTGAGGTTACAGGTGATCACATGGCCTGTCGTACAAAGAAAGTATGTGATATCTCAGAAAGGAACACCTAAGGTAGGAAACTGGAAGTAGGAACTGAAACAGAAGCCATTGAGGGGGGCTGCTTTCTGGGCTTGCTCAGCCTGCTTTGATTAAAGCATAAAGGATGACCATTCCAGACATGGTACCACCAAAGTAAGCTGGACCCTCCCACATCAATCAAATCAAGAAAATGTCCTACAGACATGCCTATGGGCAATCTGATGGAGGCGTTTTCTCAGCTGAGGTCCCCTTCCCAGATAACTACAGCTTTGTCAAATTGACACAATAACTAACCAGAACACAGGGCAAGTGCTTTCTGGACTGAGCCATCTCCTCAGCTGCTGACCTGCCTTTTCTCCTCTTGGGACTGCACTTTCTTAGTGACTCTAACCTTATCCATGACAGTGGCCAATGAGACTCTTTCCCTCTCAGTCATTACTCAATGCAACACTTCCAACAACTTTGTTTTTTGTTTTGTTATTTTGGGACATTCTGGGAAAGAAGGTAGTATATAAGTATAGATATATACATGTTTGCCTACTCTTCCTGTTAAGATTGGAGCAACAAGGGAAATTCTTTATATAAAAAAAATCCTGGAACTGAACAGTAATGATGGCTACTCTGGCTCCAAAAAATGGATATGTGCTGTAAGCCACTGGACCACATATTGCAGAGTTCAAATGATACATCGTACATTACATACATTTATACCTGAGGCAGGGTCTCACTATGTAGCCCTAGCTGGCCCAGAACTTGCTATGTAGACTACACAGACCTTGAACTCACAGAGATCTGCTGGTCTCTGCCTCTCAAATGCTGGGATTAGAGGTTGCTCCACCAGTGAGATAAGAACTGATTTTTTTAAGTGGGGAGGTGCAAACCTGTGATCCCAGTGGAAGCTGGAGGCGAACAGATCAGGAATCTAAGGTCATTCCCTACACAGCAAATTCAAGGCCAGTCTGGGCTACATGGACTCCATCTTTAAATAAATGTTAAGAGCATTGGCTTTGTGATTGTGACGACCAAAGTTCAAATCCCATCAACCACGGTGGAAGCTGGGGCTCCCTGCATTGCTGTGATACCAAGGAGATGGAGGCAGGAGGATTACAGAGTTTGTCGGCTTTCAGTATAGCTGATGCTTTAGCCCCCATTTCACAGAGAGAAGCTTCCCCTGAGGAAGAGATGGAGAATGTTGTAAGAGGACACAGAAGCCTCTTCTGCTCCCTTGCATATTCATGTGCACATCTCTATCCTCTGTGTGTGTGTATACATGTGCTTCTGTGTATAAGTGCATGAATGAACACTCAGCATACACATAATGCACACACACACATAAAACAAATAGCAAAAATTTTTAGTAGTATTTATTAAATTTTTCATACATTTTACAATGTATTTTCATCATATATACATCAAAAAAAGCAGCAACTTCTGCAATAGGTTCTTACCATCTAGCTGGGGTGGGCAACCAAGAGCAATGCCAATAGTCTGTGAGGGACTGGGGGCTCTGAATCACACTAACCGATAAGGCACAGGGAGGCAAGCCATGCCGGGCACTGAGAATTTGTTCAGTAACTCATGTCTAAGGAGCAGCCTTGTCCACCCCGGCAGTCTACTTCTGTTCTAACAAGGACTGTTACTAGAAAATGACTGTTTAGATCTGTGTGACTTAGAGATTGCTCCTTGTTAGGGATGACATGAACGTCTGAGGACATTCCTACCAGGAAGTAGAGTTGTCATTTTCACCCAATTCTCAGCCTCAGCATCTGTTAACACCCTTCTTCCTGTGTGGGCTTCTAAGAACTGTTCCCCATCCCGCATCCCCAAACAAAACGAGATACCAGACAATACAGTCCTATGATCTAGGTCTGGAGTTAGACTCACTGCTCTAAGCAAAGAAAACAGCCAGGACGCTAAATTATCACTTCTGGGCTATGCTGTTATCAGTCATTGTGATCCTGGTGTTGTGGGTCTTTCTCTGGGATACAGTTAATTATTTCTCCTGCTGCCCTTGAGAGTCCTGAACTAAAGTCAACAGTGAACCAAGGTGAAGGTGAGCATAGGAGTTAAACCAGAGCAGCAGCTTGAGCAGGTGATGCTCTCTATCTGGACCCGAAGCCCTGACCAAATGCCTGCTGATAAAGATATTTGCAGGAAGGCAGATCTCTGCACTTACCTAGAAGAGAGGAACAGGCCTGGCAGTGGGAAACTGTTCTGAACTAGGGAATTAACTCCCAAATATGTAACAGGAGGGAAGCCAGCTACAGTGAAAAAATCTACAGCGAAGGACAATCACTTTATTCACAAAGCAAGAACGTAAAAGCCTTGCCTTTGGGTTTAGCCTTTAGCGGATCCCTTGGTTCTGTTAAGTCTCTCCTGAAAGGATGACTGGGCAATTACTCTATGACGTCACGGCTTCCAGCCACTCAGCATGACCAGATTGGAGGAGAAACAAAAAGGTCCAGTGACAACCCCCAACTCCACATTTGGGATTTGACACATCCTGACCTGAGGTTTAGGCCTAAATAGAAGACAAGACATAAGCACAGCTAAGCAGTCCCAGTTCCGGTGTGGCCCAGCCCACAGTGAGCCATCATCCTCTGTCTCCAGTCTCTCCTGCAAGGTCATCTGAGGAGCTGTCAGAACTGTGTGAACTCTCTTTCTGGGAATCAGTTCTTTACTGGCTGGCTCCAAGCATTGCCTTTTTCTTCTCCCAGCTTGAGACTCCTTGGGTGTCTCCAGTTCCTTGGAATCCATTGCTTCAGTGTCTGATGGCAAAGAGTGCTGCAGAGGCATCTCTAGAATCTTCACTCCTACTGGGAAAGTTCATGCTGACTTCCTTTATCTCTTTCCAGCCCCCAGGACCACCTCTCCAAGTCCCAGCACTGTAACTTCTGCACACACCAAAAACACCCTCACTGCCACAGAAGGTCAGATGAGCGGGAATCAGACCCTGGATCTGGCAACCAGAGTTGGGGTGGCCGTGGCTGCTGCTGTACTCCTGGCTGGGGTTTTGGGATTGATGGTGTTCCTCAGGTGGAAGAGGAGGAAAGGTAAGTGGTCCAGACTGCATCCCCATCACACTTCCCGAGTGTTTCCACAGGACAATCTGCAGCAGAGTCATCGAAGGGGATTGTTGACAGCTCAGATCCTGGGGCTCAGGTGATGGCTCAGTCAGTAAAGTGCTTGCCGGGCAAGCTTGCGGATCTGTCACCACAATCCTTGTAGTCCCAGTGCTGAGCAGGGGGACAAGATCATCCCCGAGGCTGATGACTAGTCACACTAGCCTAATTGTTGAGCCTCGGGTCCCAGTGAGAGACCCTGTCTTTAGAAACAGCAAGGTGGACAGCTTTTGAGGAGCTAAGGGTGGCTTCCGGCCTCCCCAGGGCAGATCCCTGATGACCAGTTCTTGAGTCCAGAGTCAGGCTCTGAGGCTTCTGCTTAGAGTAGCTGGGATCTTTTGTTGGTGTTGTTTCAGTTTGGTTGACTGCAGGCCTACACTGCTAACCCCACTGGGAATCTGCTTTAAGCCGGTTCTCCAAGTGAGGCCTCTGAGGGTTCAGTTTGTGAACCTCACAGTCCAGTCACAAACTCAGTTCTTCTCTGTTGAAACAGCCATTTCATCATCAGAGGAGTAAGGCCTGCTCAGGAAGAAGCCTGGGGAGGGGAAAGCAGAAGGGACTGGAAGTCGCCTCAGCTCAGCTGTATTGATTGCTCCACTTCCCAAAGTCTGGCTTGAAACTGGAGGATCCTAAGTAAATGAACATCCAGTTTCCCAGTAACTGTGGGTGATGGGGGAAGCGTCCCAAGGGCTGAGTGTTCATTTTAGAAAGAGCTGTGGTGTTGACAGACGTGGTCAGAGGAGAGACAGGTGGTGAGAGAAGCTCCCAGAAAAAGAAAAATTACATACAATGTCAAAGAATAAATAATTTTAGCCAGAGGCAGTGAGGTGGCTCAGGAGGTCAAGACACTGGAAATGCTGGAACACACAGGGCGTAAGGAAAGAACTCGGTCCTGTATGTTGTCCTTTGACACACACATACATAGCCTATGCACATTCACATGCATGGTAAATAAATAAATATAACACAATTAAGAATAAAAACAATGACAGCCACTGTGGTCCACACCTCAGTCTGTGCACCTGGGGCAGGGGCAGGAGGATCTTGACTCCATGAAAATTTATCTCAACCCCTCCCTCTCCTGTCAACAGAATAGTCCAGAAATTTCTGGGAATCATGTAGGACACTCTCTGGCCTTCTAGGAAAGAAATACCATGTCGGGAACTCTTGAGTAGTGTGGTGCTGACGGAGGAAGCAGGGGATGAGAGGGGAAACCTTGTAAGTCAGGTCCCCAAGTGTCTAATAACAGAGGCAAAGGGATGGGCAAAGGGAGACCAGCTTGTGGAACAGGAGCAGCAGAAGAGAAGAGAGAGAGGCAGAGAGAGAGAGAGAGAGAGAGAGAGAGAGAGACAGAGACAGAGACAGAGACAGAGAGCAGGGCAGAGAAGCAGAAAGAGAGAGAGAGACAGGAAGAGATGGGAGGTGGGCAAGGCCCACTTTTTAAAAGGGAACTTAGCAAATGCACACAGGAGGTGCTGTTAGTGTTTGCACTGAGAACATATCCTGTCTGAACCTCAGGTCCAGTACAAATGCCTCAGTTATAACAGTGATGTTGTTGAGTGACAGAGGAAGTGGGTAAGTAGGAAAAAATCTCATTCTGAAAATGGAAAAATTAATTAAGATGTCTATATTAGGTGGTTAGAGAGATGGCTCAGTGGTTAAGAGCACTGGATACTGTTGGGGGGAAGAGTTGTTTGTTCGTCCCAACTTCCCAGTCATAAAATAACCACTCAGAAAACCATATTATTTTCAATACTGTTTGGCCAATAGCTTAAGCATATTTCTGGCAAAACTCATATCCTAAACTAACCCATCTCTATTATTGTATATCACCACGTGGTTGTGGCTCACCAGCTAAAGTTCCCAGCATCTGCCTCAGGTGGAGGATCCATGGCTTCTCCCTGACTCTGCCCTTCTTCCTCCCAGCATTCAGTCCAGTCCTCCCTGCCTAGCTCTGCTCCGCCCCTCCCTGCTCTGCTATAAGCTCAAAGCAGTTTCTTTATTCACAGTAATGACAGCATACAGAGGGAAATCCCTTATCACCTCCCCTTTTCTGTTTAAATAAAATGGAAGGCACTAACTTTAACATAGTAAAATGACATATAACAAAACAGGTATCAAGAAAGAATTGCAGTTACAATATTTATATCTATTTTATCTTTTATCATAATTAAAGAAGACTAAAACTATAACCATTTATTCTTCAACTCAATTAAAGAGTCCAGAAGGTTACAATATTATCTAAGTAAGCAGGAAGTACATTGTAAGCATCTTCCAAAACTCTAGAATTGACATATACATCTCACTGCTTGGACCATCACCCAAAGTTCTTCTGTATCATTGGAGCATCCATCTTTAGTCTAAAGGCCCATAGTAACCAGCAGACTCTTTTACAAAGCAGGAAATTTCAAAGAGAGTTCCTCCTATGCTGGCAGTTTGCCCATCACGTGTGTGTGTGTGTGTGTGTGTGTGTGTGTGTGTGTGTGTCCTGCAGAATGTCTACCAGACTCAATCATGATGCAGGAACCCTGAAGGATTGTCTCATCTTTAGGCAAGGTTAGCAGTCATTTATCTGTGGGTCCTGCATGTCCAGTTTATAAAGCAGTCCAGGCAAGAGAAGTTTCTTGCCAAAAGGTCAACGAACTCCATAAGGAGCCTCTTAAATGCCCATCATCCTCTTGAAGTAGCTAGGTGCTGTTGAAATTGGGGCGTCGGGGTTGCTGAGTCCCCAACACCCCTGCCGCCTGGCTAGCTTATGCCCGAAATAACAACACACAAACTGTATTCATTTAAACACTGCTTGGCCCATTATTCTAACATCTTCTCAGCTAACTCTCCAACCTGGACTAACCCATTTCTAATAATGTGAGTAAGCAACCCAAGGTGCGCTTACCGGGAAGATTCTAGCCTACGTCCATCCTTGGTTGGAGCTTCATCTCGAGTGTGCCTCAGAGCGCAGAGCTATCCTGTCCGCCCACGAGACAGGAGCCTGGCGTCTCTGAGCAGAGCTGCATGATTTCTGACCGGAGCTGCATGATTTCTGAGCTCACTTCCTCTTCCTGCCAGCATGTTGTTCTGTTTACTCCACCCACCTATGTTCTAACCTATTAGGGCCAAGGCAGTTTATTGAACCAATGAAATAAACAGATTGATATATGACACTCCCACATCAAGGTGCTGCTAGGAGCAGATGTGTATCACTGTCATAAAAAGTCTTAAGTTATTAAACATATTAAATGCATATTCTGAAGGTCTCTGAAAGATCTGAAGAATACCCATCTAACTAAAATATATCTCTATACATCTAGAAAATCTAAATAACACAACTACAAGCTTGACTTTTATAGATGATTATCTATTAACCTATATTTTATAATTATACATTACATTTTGAAATGAACTACACAATCACAATACCTTAATCAAGAGCAGAAATATATATGTGTGTAACACAATTGATCTTAAATTTGTATCAATAAACTAAGATCCATAGTAATGCAAATCTCTATAGCAGAATACTCTTGCAGAGGGCTAAGGTTTGATTCCCAGCACCCACACGATGGCTCACAGGCTCCTGTAACTCCTGTTCCGGGGGATCTGATGCCCTCCTTGACTGCCACAGGGACCAGGCACACTCGTGACAAACGGACACACAAGCAAGCAAACATTCATACAATAAAAATAATTAAAGATTTATTAAAAAAGATGTATACACAACAAAAATTGAATTCAATATAATTCCCATCTAAATGACAATGACAGTTTTGCAAAAACAGTTTATCTTCTCCAATTCAGATGCCTTCTCAAAGACAAAACAAGACAAAATGAGATGAACAACAACAGAAAAGAAATGACCGATAATGGAGCACTCCACTGCCTGATCCCAGAGTTTATTCAAAGTTGCAATAGGAGGCTGGAGGGACAGCTCAGCAGTTAAGAGCACTGAATGCTCTTGCAGAGAACCTGAGTTCTGCTCCCAGCACCCACACCAGGCAGTTTACAACCACCTGTAACTCCAGTTCTAGGTCTACCGGAAGCTCTCCCCTGAATCCACAGGCTCTGCTCTCATGTGCATCTGTCCCAAAAGAGAAGCACAAACTTTAAAAGTCTAGAAAAAAATACAGTAGGTAAATCAATATGAAATAAATTACAAAGATAAAAGGCTAGAGTAGCCCTCTGAGGGAAGAAGTTTCAGTGTCCACTCCTGGGAACCAGATGATGGAGGGAACCAACTCCTGCAAGATGCCCTCCACTTCCGCACAAACTGTGGCACAGTCCCTGCCACATAATAAATGAGTGACAATAAAAAGCTATAGTGATTAAAACAGCACAGCATGTATCAAGACACATAGACAAGTAGAGGAAAACACAATCCAGGAGGAGGCAGTTCCTAAGGGCACAGAAAGGAAGCTGGGAGAACACAGAGTAGACAAGCAGGTGCTGGGTTAGGGGGAACTCAAGGTTGGTGAAGGAACAAAGGAGACAGGGTGGGGCCTGGACCTGGCAGGGATTTGGGGGAGGGGTTGCTGTGTAGGACTGCAGCCCCGCAGAGGTAGTCCAGGCTCTTCTCTGGCTGTCTGGGGCGGTCTCTTTGCTCCCCTGTCCTCTGAAGGAGCTGAACATAGAGGACAGCTGAGGGGCAGATGGACGATCAGCACGGATGTCACACTGACACTGTTTCTTCCCCCACAGGTCAGAGGACTAAAGCCGAAACCCCAGCAAGGTGAGCCCCACCCTGTCCTCTGCTAGAGCAGCCAGTGCTCTTGCCCACTGAGCCATCTCTCCAGCCCCTTCAAATGGCATTAGAAGAACAATGGAGAACCGCACACGGGGCTCTGCACATCTCCCCACCCCGACTCATCCTGTCTGCTTCCTCCATGTCCTCCATGACGCCATGCTCTTCAGGGCCACCAGCCTCACACACTGACAAGGGGTGCAGCAGAGTCTCAGGGAGTCTCCTTCCCAGAACAGCCCTCACCCCAGTCCTCATGGGGTCTTTCTCCTTCTCTCCTTCCATTTCCTAGGCTTCCCTCTCTGTTTCTCTGGCTCCTCTCAGCCTTGAACATCTGCCTGGATTCCACCAGCTCTCCCATCTTTCCCTTTCTTCCCTCTGTCTTTCTCTGTGGTCAGTGAGCCCCGCTCCCCAGGAATCCTTTGTTCTAGGTCTTCCACATCTTTTGCCCTTTTCTCTTCACCTCCCAACCTCTCTGCCCTTCTCTCCTGTCTTTTCTTCTCCTTACTGCACATGGCCTGCTCTGAGCCTTCTAAATTTTTTCTGAGAAAGGGTCTCAGATTGGCCTGGCTGGCCTTGAACTCCTCCTATCTCCACTTCCTGAGCACTGAGAATACAAGCATGCACTACATACATACTTACATACATACATATATACACACATACATACATATATATACACAGACACATACATGTGACCGTGTGTTTAGAAGTCAGATATCAATGGTGTGTTTTCCTCAGCTGCTATCCATTCCATGTTGTATTCCTGCATGTATGTTGTGTTTGTGTGTGTACTTGTGCATGTATGTGGAGGTCTGAGGTCTATGTTGTGACTCTCCTCAGTTTCTCTAACCTTTATTTAATATTTGTATTGAGGTGGGTCTCTCACTAACTGAAGCTCATCAGTTTGCCTGGGCTGCCCAGACAACAGCTTCAGGGATCCACCCATCTCCACCCCTCCCTCCAGGCACATTGTGCCCAGAGCATTTTGTTGTTGGTTTGGTTTGGTTTTTTGAGACAGGGTTTCTCTGTGTAAACATCCCTGGCTGTCCTGGAACTCACAGAGTAGACCAGGCTGGCATCAAACTCACAGAGATCCACGTGCCTCTGCTTCCTGAGTGCTGGGTTTAAAGGAGTGTGACACCACTTTGTGGCTGTGCCCAGCATAGTTTACATGGGTCCTTGGAGATCTAAATTTGGGTCTTCATGTTTGGAAAGCAGGCCCTTTGCCAACTGACCATCTCTCCAGCCTTCACTTCATCTTCTGAGACAGGGTCTTTCACTGAATCTAGAGCTCATCTGTTTGTCCAGGCTGGCCTGTGAACTCCAGGGACTTCTCTGCCTGTCTCTGCTTCTCCAGCACCCAGCTTTGTAGGTGCTGGGGTCTGAAGTCAGGTTGTCATGTTTATGTGACAAGCACTTTACTAACTGGGCCATCTCTCCAGCCAAGCACCTAATGTCTTAATTCTTTCTTGTCCAGCCTCTAATCTGTTGCCCATCTTGTTGTCATGCAGGGAATTCATTGAAAACACTGAGAAATGTGAGCAAGTTGAGCCCAAAGGTAAATTCTGCCAGCTTCCTCTTCCACACTTGGCTCTGCCTTCTTCTCCCAAGACCCTGCACTTCCACAAGCGTTCCCTCAGTGTTTTCACCTGTCCCTCCCTCACTCTGTCCCTCCCTCACCCTGTCCCTCCCAAGTAACCAAAGTCCTCACCTCAGGCTTGGAACTTCCAGCCATCTGTTTCCCTTCTTGTCACACACCTTGACTTCAGAACTCTGTGTTCCTTTTCTCTCGGACGACATATGGACCCCAATGAGAACTCCAAGGTAAGCAATTCAGACTCAGGTCTGAAGGAGTAAAGGGGTGTTGATGGAGACAGAAGGTTGGAGGTCAGAGGTGTTGGGGGACACTCAGGCTGCAGCTGCTGCTTTATGGAGCCTCAGCTGCACTGCTGCTATCTAATGCCCTGTCCCCACCCCCGCAGGACAACAACATCGTGTATGCCTCCATTGCCCTCTCAAGCCCAACCTCCCCAGGAACACCAGGCTGCCCGCCTGTCCATGAGAACCCCCAGGAAGAGACTGTATACTCCACCGTAAAGACCAAATGATCGGGTCTGGGTGACCATCACAGAGTCACCTTTGCTTCTAGTAGGAAGACTCCCAGCCTCCACTGATTCCCACAGTCAGACGCTCACAGGTCACAGATACCCATGGCCAGGACAGAAACTCACACATCAGCAACTCAGAGAAACTGAGACTCCCAGTTTCCTGTTCTAACTTCCTAGGCCTCTTTCATACAAATAAAAAGATCCACAGAATTTGCCTAAATGAATCTAATTAAGAATCACTAGTGTGACCTGTAACTTCTGGCCTTATGAGAACCCCTCCTCTATCATTTTTCCTAGTGGCCCAAGACAGGGGATGCTCGAAATGTTGGCAGCTTTTCACACGATATGGATGTGCAGCCATCGTGTGGACAACAAGGTGTGGCCTCGTTGGAGTAGGTGTGGCCTTGTTGGAGTAGGTGAGGCCTTGTTGGAGTAGGTGTGGCCTTGTTGGAGTAGGTGTGGCCTTGGTGGAGTAGGTGTGGCCTAGGTGGAGTAGGTGTGGCCTTGTTGGAGTAGGTGAGGCCTTGTGGGAGTAGGTGTGGCCTTGGTGGAGTAGGTGTGGCCTTGGTGGAGTAGGTGTGGCCTTGGTGGAGTAGGTGTGGCCTTGTTGGAGTAGGTGTGGCCTTTTTGGAGTAGGTGTGGCCTTGTAGAGTAGGTGTGGCCTTGTTGGAGTAGGTGAGGCCTTGTTGAAGTAGGTGTGGCCTTGTTGGAGTAGGTGTGGCCTAGTTGGAGTAGGTGTGGCCTTGGTGGAGTAGGTGAGGCCTTGTTGAAGTAGGTGTGGTCTTGTTGGAGTATGTGTGGCCTTGTTGGAGTAGGTGTGGCCTTGGTGGAGTAGGTGTGGCCTTGGTGGAGTAGTTGAGGCCTTGTTGAAGTAGGAACAAAAGAAAAGTGGGGAGCAGAGAGACAGCTCAGTAGAAAAAGGAAGTCTGCCGCCTGGCCCAGGAACCTGGGGTTGATTCATGGGGACTCAAAAGGTGAAAGAAAACAGACCATGGAGACTTGTCCTCTCCCTGTCACAGACGCCTGTAGACAGGCACCTGACACTGCCTATGAGTTCCCAGCTAACAGACTCCAGGTGCCAGGCCTCTCACCTGTGAGGTGAGGTTACTTCAAAGTAGGGAGGTTGCTAGCCACACATCCTGCCCCTTCCCTGCCTCCTGCCTAGGAATCAGAGAGCATGGCTGCAGGCCTATGCAGTGAAAATACCCTGTTCTTAGAAAGGTACAAGAAGAGAACCGCACTGCTGCCATGTGGGCTCAGATTTCCTCTCCTCTGAACTCAGAGCATCTTGTCTGTCTCTGGGCCTGAAGACCCACGGTGGTGTTTTTTGGCTATGGAAGTAAAAACAATTTTCAATACATGTGTTTCTCCCAGAAAGCCAATTGTTTTTCTCTTGACACCTACCTGTGAAGTCTCTTATGCGTCAGAATGAGAGACTGTGTCAAGGAGCAGGGACCATGGTCCACACTGAGAACTCCTGCCAGAGGATTCTGGTTCCTCTCCCTTACTCCCTAGACACTGACAAGTTAGTGTCAAACACACACACACACACACACAGAGACACATCGACCCCTCCATGCTCCTCCTCTGGTGACAGACCATGGCTTGCTTGGGTCCAATGCTGGGCTTTCTTTCCTCAAAGGCCCATCTACAAGCCCCCAGCTTCCTTTATTTCCTGCCATGTTGATATTCTGACCTGTGGGGTCTCCCCTAGGACAAGACTTCCTTCCCAAGTCCAGTCTGTCTTAACATTTGGTAGTCAGTGGGTCAGCTTCTACCAAAGAGCATGCTGGGAAATAAGGACAGCATACATACTGACCGATAAGGATAAAATCCAGACTGCTCTCACAGTCAAAGGTGGTGCATGGGCATTTGGCAGTGTGGCTGGAGTTGGCCCCCATATGTCCATAGGGAGTGGCAATATTAGGAGGCATAGCTTTGTTGGAGTAGGTGTGGCCTTGTTGGAGAAAGTGTGTCATTGTGGAGGTGGGCTCTCAGGTCACCTATGCTCAGTCTATGCTCAGGATAGATGCAGTTCACTTCCTGCTCCCTGTTGATTCAGATGAATGAGTCTCTGCTCCTGATCCTGCACCGTGTCTGCCTGCCCGCTGCCATGTCCAGCATGAAGATAAAGAACTAAACCTCTGAAACTGGAAGACATCCCAAATTAATTATTTCCTTTATAAGAGTTGCCATGCTCATGGTGTCTCTGGACAGCAATAGAAACCCTAAGACAGGCATGCACGATTCAGATACACCAATCACAGTCCTGCATAGATGCAGCTCTTATTCCATCAGGGACAAGTCTTGAATGTGTATCAATCAGGGGGCTTTGCTGAGTCATTGGAAAACTGTCCCATCCCCACGGGACTAGCTGAAGCTAGGAGGGGTGATGGAGAAGTCACCAAGGCTTCTCACGACTAAAGCAGAGTCTCCTGGGGCAGCTATGAGATGTCTGCTGTGGTGTAACTGGATCCAAGCCTCTGAGACTGAACTCAGCAGCAGCCGGGGTCAGAGTGATCCTGGAAACTAGGGATGTGTCTCCTCTGAGCATCCCTGAGGTGTTCACACAGGCAGGCTGCCACGGTGACCTTCTGCCCAGTCATTTAAGGAATGGTTCGTTCATCATCTCCTCATCCAGGTAGCTGGGCACAGAGAAGGGGCCTCATGGATGTTACTCCAATGACCATGTGAATTGTCATGTTAGTTTCCCTAACAATTAGGATTCGTGTTCCCCAGCCAGAGCCAGTCAGTAACAAAAAGTACTAGAGGAATCTGGGCATAGTGGCAAAAGCCTGTAATCCCAATGATTGTCAGGTAGAGAGAGCAAGATTATGAATTAGAAGTTATCATTAGTACCTATAAAATCTGAAACCAGCCTGGATTACATGAGACTCTGTCTTAAAACCAACAAACAAAAGCTAACCAAAACTCCAAACAGCACAGAGAGGTCATGGAGGCAGGTCGTCACAGTTCACTTTGGTTTGAGACAAGAACTTGAAGACCTAACCAATTTTCCATTCCATTCACTGAAATAATTTTTGTGACTATAAAGAGTTTCATTAAGCAACACAAGAAGTCAAAGAGGAGATTGAGAGTTTCTCAGTTTCTGTGACCTCAAACGCAATGACGTGTGAGTTTTTTCCTCTGCCTTGGCTATCTGCAGAATCTGGGAGACTTCATACAAGAGGAATAGGTGACTAAATTGGTCACCCCACCACTCACTGGACTTTACGACACAGTAGAGAGTCTCTTCTGGGGTTCCCCTCTACAAGGGTGCAGGGAGGTGCTCGTGCAGAGGTTGGGAGATGAAGATGATGATGTCATGCTAGGGGAGAAAGAAGGGTTCAGATGGGGGCGGGGCAACTGTGCTACTATAAAGTCCTAGTGCAGCCTGAGTGTCCTGTCTACACCACAGGTCATCATCCTCCACCCTCTCTCAAGCATCCCCTCAACTCTCTTCAGACCCAGTCTGGATGTCTCCTTGCATAATATGTCTGCATCTGTATTCAGGTACATATGTGTGCAAGCGTGTGCTCACCTATGTGGAAGCCAGCGGACAGCCTCAGGCGTTACTACTCAGGACACATTCCACCTTGGATTTCTTTGCTTGTCTTGGATTTTTTGAGTGACTGATGGTGTGGAACTGGATATATAGACTAGGACAGCCTCAAACTCACTGAGATCCACTCGTGTTTACCTCTGACTCTGCCTCTGTCTCCCCAAAGCTGGAATTAATGGCATGGACCACCATGCCTACCCCGTTTAAGTTTTAACTTTTAAAATTACACATATTTATTCTGCAGGTGAAGGACACACTTGTGCTATAGCCTAAGCAGCAGCCAGGTTCTAACACTGCAGTCTGACACTCTCCATGGTTACATGTGTGCAAACGCCCCATGTGTGCACACTACAGACCCAGGCTGCTCTTCCACAGAAAGTGCCCCTCCTCTGTGAAAGTGTCATGGCTGCAGGGCCCTGTCACTGCTGTAGGGGAAACATGGTTCTCACTGCAGGAGACTGATTACAGCATACTGGACAGAAACCATCCCTCAGCAGGGTCCCTGTTGGAATCTACTGAGTCCAGGACTTGAAACTGAACAGAGCACATGACTTGGGATTGAGGGGCCAGCAGGTGGCAGCAGTGAGGTTGAGCACCTATAGAGCCCACCAGAACCTGCTCTATAAAAATGCTGGGGTTAGCCAGGCAGCAGTGGTACATATATTTAATCACAGCACTAGGGAGGCAGGTGAATCTCCCTGAATTTGAAGGCAGCCTGGTGTGCAGAGCAAATTCCAAGACAGGCACCAAAGCTACAGAGAAACCCTGTCTCAAAAACAAACAAACAAACAAAAATGCTGGAGTCCAGCAGCTGACATAGGTCAGGCCTGATGAGGGCAACTCCTGCTAGAGACTCTGCAATTGGGTGGCTTTTACCCACAGACCCCAGTCAGTAGGGCAAGACCAGATGACGTCTGGAAGTGAGGCTTGGATGCTGCATCTGCACAGACATCTGGAGACCTAGAACCCTGGACCTACAAGAGAAGGACTAGACCATGTATTTCTGAAAACACAACAGAATGCTTGTAGACTTGGTGGTCGATTGATGGGCCCCAACTGCCCATCACCCATGGTGAGCTACCCTGGCTCTGGTTTGATGCCTCTGACTTCCCTGTTCCCTTGATGTCACCTCAGGCTCCCGGATCCCTTCTCCCCTTCCCTGTTGTCACCTCCCCACACAGGCCCAAAGGCTCTTCAGAGCAATGCCCCCATTTTCATGATGTGGCTGCTGTGTCTTCTGATCCCTGCCCCTCCTCGGTAGCAGAAGTAACTGCAGTCCCATGCACTGGGAGCGCTGAGACCCGGCTTGGGCACTGTGTTGCTGTTACCTGTGCGTCTTCCACAAGGTCCTGCAGGAGCTGGGGACTCTGTGCTTCCTGTTGCTCACAACCTTGCTCTGGCCGTGTTTGCTCAGGATGAGGACTCGGTAGGCAGGTGCTGGATGATCAGCTGTGAGAGGTGCCTTGCATGACAATGTGTGTATGAGTGTGTGTGCGCATGTGTACACACGTGCTCATGCAAGTACATGTGTTTGCAAGTAAGTGTGTGCTCATGCATGTGGAGACTAGAGAGCAACATCTGCTTTACTGCTCCAGACACCGTGTACCTGGACATTTTGTTTTGTCAGTTGATTTGGTGTGTTGTTTGTTTTCTGTGTTGCTTTTTTTTTTGTTTTGTTTTTTTTTTGTTTTGTTTTGTTTTTTGTTTTTTGAGACAGAGTTTCTCTGTAGCTTTGGAGCCTGTCCTGGAACTAGCTCTTATAGACCAGGCTGGCCTCAAACTCACGGATATCCACCCGACTCTGCCTCCCAAGTGCTGGGATTACAGGCGTGTGCCACCATCGCCCAGCTCTTTGTTTGCTTTTTATTATTCTCGTTTTTGTGGGTCTGCTTTGTTTTTGTTTGGTCTCACTGTATAGTCCTGGTTGGTCTGGAACTCAATATACAGATTCACACTAGCAGATGTCCTCTGGCCTCTGCCTCCCATATACTAGAAAGAAGGCGTGTGCCACCATGTCCACCTCGATTTTTTAAATTATATTTACCTATTTCTTCTGTGGGTCAGGGCACACTCATGTTGCAGCCTGAACAGCAGCAGTCAGGTTCTAACACTGTAACCTGACACTCCCCATGGTCATATGTATGCGAAAGCCCCATGTGTGCACACCACTGCCCAGGCTGCTCTTCCACAGAAAGTGCCCCTCCCCTGTGAAAGAATCATGGCTGCAGGGCACAGTCACTGCTATTTGTGCAAACTGGGTTCTCACTACAGGAAAATGATTACAGCCTGCTGGACAGAAATCTTCCCACAGCAGGGTCCCTATGGGAAACAACTGAGTCCCGGACTTGAAATTAGAACAGAGTTTAAGATTTGGGATTGAAGGGCCAGCAGGTGGCAGCAGTGAGGCCGAGCACAGGGACAGCTGAGATCCTGAAGGACCAACAGTGTACAAAAATGCTGGACACTAGGAGCTGGTACATGGCAACGTCATCGGGCCCAGGCCTTCCTTGAGAGACTTAGAAATGGGGTGACCCTCACCCACACACCCTAGACAGTAGAGCAAGGCCAGATGAAACCTGGAGATGAGTACATAGCATCAGGGGGCCTCTCACTCCTTACTGAGACTAAAGACAAGGTTCATCTGGAAGAGGGCTTACCTGCCCGGTGTGCTCAGTAGTCATCCTCGGCTACATAACAAATTCAAGGCCCAGCCTGGGCTACATGAGACCCCATCCAATAAGGAGGGACTTTCTAACAGATATGATAGGCCCAGTCCCCTTTCCTGACTGACGGACTGTTTGGGCTAAATCATTCCAAAGGTTGTGTGCTCAGTGTCTCCAGTGATGGATGGATACAGACGTGCGTCCATGTGCAGCTGGGAGGGAGGCCATGAGCGCTGGTGAGTGTATCAGAGGACCATGGGGACTGTGAGGAAGGCAGAGAAAGCAGACATGACAGAGGCGGCTGCATAGTCACCTGCAGAGGAGCATGGAGAAGGCCGTCAGTGCCAGGAGATCTAAGGAAATGGGAAGTCACCTCTGCACATGTCACTCCGGGAGAATGATGCCACTTCCTCTGGTCCAAGCACATCTTCCCGCCCTTCAGGAAACTGATGACACCTGGTCATGAGAAAGGGTAGGACAACCTCCTACAGAACCAGCCCTGAGGACACCACAGCCTCTGTCCCTACCGCTCACGCATACAGCCCAGCCACAGACCAGCTGTGTCCACTCTCAGAGATGTCCCAGGCAATATATCAATAATGACACACTGCTGCTCTGTTCCTTCTTTCCCACTTCATGCAAAGAAGGTTCTAGAACTGCCATAGCTAGAGGGAATCACTCAAATGTTTTGTGGGAAAAGCCTTATGGGAGCCCAGCAGCAGATCCGTGGCCTTAACAGGAGTTCGGAGGCTGCACCGAGCAGGCAGCCCAAGTCAGTGTGGCATAGAGGAATACAAGAACTCAATGGGACTGAAGTCCAGTCATCTCTCCTGGTCCAGTCATGTGACATATGCCAGGCCTTCTCTGATCCTTGGTTTCCTCTTCTGAGTGTGTGTTAAGGTTGGTGGGAGGTAGAAAGGCTCCTTCAGAAGCTAGAGTAGCGTGGGAGTCACTGTCTAGGTGAGGGAGAACATCGCCCAGGAAGCCCAGGGAAGGAACAGACACAGCAGCAGCAAGCAGTCAGGGTGAGAGTGTCCAGTGGACATTGCATTTCCAGGGGCACTGTGAAGAGTCTCTGAAAGGAAACAAGAGGGCAGGGAGCAGATGAAGGTGGGGTCACCATACTAGAGCTGGGGACTGAATGTGTTTCCTCATCGCCTCCTTTCTCACTGTGTCTGAAGTGAGCAGAAACTGACCACTTTTTACCACGATCATTTAGAGAGAAAGACACAGACAACCAGCATGAGGGGAGACATAGTGAGAAACAGACTGAGGGGAGGGCAGGAGTGGAGGAAATCAGGAGCTGAGGAAACAGTGATTGCAGGCTGCTTAGGGAATGGGAAAGACTGGATGAGACAGGAGGTCAAGGTGGAAGAGAGGAGAGCCCGGCATGCAGAGGTCAAGGCTGCATCTTCCAGCCAAAAATGGGGACTGAGCTCACGGGTGCAGTCATCTTCTCAGAGACCACAAGGGCAGATCTTGTGCAACATGGGAAAGAAGAAGCCAGAATGATAAAGGAAGTTGTTGGCCACAAGAAGGTGGAGATGGGGAGGTCCTGTCCCTACTCAGTCCTCCACATGAGAAGGACCCGGGAACGTGGGTCACTTTACCCTGATTCTCTCCTGACTCCTTAGTACCCGAGGATCCCTCCACGGGGCCTCCTCTCCTTCCCCATGGCTCTGCTGGTCTCACTTCCTGGAGGGATTCCACACATGTCTTGGCTCCTGCTTCTGCTGCTGCCCGCAGCCTGCCTGCAAGCTGGTGAGTGGTGGGAACCTCACTACTGGAGACTTAACCACAGGAGGTGTGAGTGGGGCTGGGAAGAGTCGGCTGGCATGTGGAGAGGTGACTGCTCTAGAAGCCAGCCTGCCCTCTGTGCCCCAAGAGAAAGCTCATCCTCAGGGTTGGTTCAGCCCAACCTTTCCCCATCTGTCCTGTCCCATATGGGACAGTGGGACATAGGGACAGTCCTCCCCTGTGTCCCCCACCTGTCTACAGATGATAGCTCAAGAAGCTCTGGGTTGTCCATTCCATCCCTGAAGTGGCTTCAGATTCTCTTCATCCTTCTCAGGGAACCCAGCAGAATCCAACAGAGTAAATACCTTTGGTGTCAACCAAACAGCACGCCTCTCTGGTGTCCAGGGCGGCTCCATCGAGATCCCCTTCTCCTTCTACTTCCCCTGGGAGTTGGCACCGGATCCACAGATGAGGATTTTCTGGAGATGGAAGAAGTTCCATGGGGAATTTATCTACAACTCCTCCTCGGGTTTCATCCATGAGCATTTCAAGGGCCGGCTCATCCTGAACTGGACACAGCCTCAGACATCCGGAGTCCTCACAATCCTAGGCTTGAAGAAGAAGGACCAGACAGTGTACTTCGGCAGAGTTTGTTTGAAAACGACAAAGGGCATGGAAGTTTTTCAGTCGATCAAAGGGACCAACCTCACCATCACCCGTGGTAAGCACATCCCAGGTCAGCCCTGGTGGCCCTGGCTTCCTCATACCATAGATGTTATTAGAATCCGACACTTCTGATCCTTCCCACAGATTCCTCTCGTGTGTTCTTTCCCTATCCAGAGCTCTGCCAACATCCTCCTTCCTCTCCCCCATAACCATCCACACGTCTTAGCTGCTCTCTCAGAGCTGCCCCCTCCCTGTGCCCTCAGATCCCACCCCACGCCCGGGCCTCAGCTCTTCCCAGATGCCCAGTCTCCTGTTCCTTTTTTCCAAACTGCACTACTGCCCTGCCCACCCCTGCCCTTGTACCAAAAATCCATGTGGATGTGGCCTCTCCAGTATGGAGCAGCCTTCACTTGGTGCTGTGCCATGGTCTCTGTTAATTCCCAGTTTACACCGTATCTCGTGCCTTCCACAGAGGGTGCCTGTGGGTGCCCGAGAATGACCCTCCTCCTCCCGATCCCCTTACTTCACCTGTCTCTAAGACAGAGCCCTCACCTTTCCTGCCGGGGTTTCTTTATCCCCTCCCTCACGTTCTCACCATGATCAGGTCTTCTGGTCGCTTCACCTCCTCTGTGGCAGCTGTGACTTCAGCCTCCACTCAGAGTGCACTCAGGCCCAGCCTAGTTACCCTGTGGGTGTTACTTCGGCCACCTGTCATCACTGCTGGGCACTCTCATGGTCATTTTACAGAGAGAGACATGGAGACCAGCAGAATTCAACCCCCCTGCCCCAGGTCATGCTGGTGACCAACCAACCCCGAAAGGACTCTTTACCTCCAAGTGTCTCTTAACCAGTAAACACATGGCCTCTACTGGAGTTCACTCTATTGTTTGCCTCCCTTCTATCTTGATGTTGTGGAGCATGTAACTATGGTGTAAGTGTACATGTGTTGTGTGTGTGCGTGTGTATGTGTATATATATGTGTATATATATATATGATGTGGGAGTGTCATATATCAATCTGTTTATCAATCTGTTGATTTCATTGGTTAAAATAAAGACACTGCTTGGCTGGTCCTATAGGTTAGAACACAGGTGGGTGGAGTAAACAGAATAGTATGCTGACAGGAAGAGGAAGTGAGCTCAGAGAAGCACGCAGCTCCGCTCAGAGACAGCAGCCTCCTGTCTAGCGGGCAGACAGGATGGCCCAGCTCTCTGAGGCACACTCGCCATGAAGCTCCGACTCAAGATGGACGTAGGCTAGAATCTCCCCGGTAAGCGCACCTTGGGGTGCCTACATAGATGATTAGGAATGGGTTAAGAGGTTGAAGTTAATGGGCCAAGCAGTGTTTAAATGAATAGTTTGTGTGTTGTTATTTCGGGCATAAGCTAGCCAGGCGACCGGGGTGTTGGGGATGCAAACCCCGCACCCCAATTTCAACATATATATATATATATATATATATATATATATATATATACACATACATACATATACCCCCTTTTTGTGCTTAGGAATGCCAGAGTGAGACACTGGGAATCCTCCTCTAGTAAGACCGACTTTATTCCCTTGAGGCAGGGTCTCTCACTGAACCTGAACCTGGAGCTCACTGTTCTGGGCTAGGCTGAAGGGCTACGAAGCTATATTGATCATCTTGTCCCCATCTCCCATGGTGTTGCGGTTACGGGGGCTCACATGGCCTGAATTACAAATAATGTGTATGATATCCGAGGAAGGAAAAACTAAGGTTAACCTCTGACACACACACACACAAATACACACACACATGCAACATTATGTTGTGTTAAAATTTAATAAAAATAAATATCTAAAAAATAAAATTTAAAATTAACAGCAAAATAATAATCAATTATCTCTAATTGCATTGCCAGTTCTCAGGGTGCACTGATAAATGGGTTTGTCCCTTCCAGGTTAGACCCACCTGCCTCTCTGTGGCCAACCACTCCTCATCTTAACCTGTGCTGGCTCAGGATAAAGTCCACAGCCAGAACTGGCCAGGCTGCCTTACGTCTGCGTTTCCTGTGCCTCCTACACATTTCCCTAAACGCCCTTTTCTGAGATCTCTGTTCTTCTCAGCCTCCTCCCTCTTCCTCCTTTCCTAATTTCTCCTGGCCCTCGACATAATCTGTAGGTGCTTGGTAGAAATCTCATTTAAGACAGCCATGCCTGTCTCTGCTTCAGTCAGACACACCATGGTTTCTTCTCTAGCAGGACTTCAGATGGTCCCCAAGGCCACATGCAGGCTAGACCAGGGCTCTGCCATTGAGTTGCACCTCACTGCCACTATGGGTTCTTCCATCAGCATTTCTACATTTAATTCATTAGCTAAATATTCCTGCCCATTGTTCGTAAAATGTTAAGATTAATGATTAAAAGATATGTTTTTTTTTCTTTTGATCTCTTAAGACAGAGTCTCATGTAGCCCAGGTTACCCTCAAACTTGCTATATGGCTAAGGATGACCTTTAACTCAGGACCCTTCCCCTGTGCTGGGATCACTAGGGTGTGTCACCACTCCTGTGTGCTGCCTGAGATGGGACTCAAGGCCTCGTGCACACTAGGCAAGCCCTCTACCACCTGAGCTACATCCACAGACCACAAAAGTATTGTGTTTATCTGACCAAAATTCCCACATTTAGTGTCAAGAAATCACAACCAGAGAAATAGTTGAAACAAGTACTGAGAAAGAACCCTGTGATTGGTTTATTTTTTTACATGATTTCATTTTTGTGTCAAATTCAATAATACTTTCCTTTGCAATTTTTCTTTTTCATATCTAAGCAAAAGACCCTTTGTGATCTATCTCTTTCTCTCTCTCTCTCTCTCTCTCTCTCTCTCTCTCTTTCTCTCTCTCTTTCTCTCAAAATAGATTCTTCTCTCATACAATACATCCAAACCACAGTTTCCCCTCCCTTCACTCCTTCATTCTCCTACATTTGCCCTCTCCCCCAGATCAATCAACATCCCCCACCTGTTTCATCATTAGAAAACAGCAGACCTCTCCAAGAAACAACACTCAAACTGGACAAAGCAAGACACAACAAGACATGGCAAAATCCTGCTATCATGATAGGCTGGACAGACAACCCAATAGAAGCAAAAGAGTGCCAAGAGCTGGCAAAATGGTCAGAGACACACCCACTCCCACTGTTAGAGTCCCACAAAAACAGCAAACTAACAGCCTTAACATACACTGATCTGGTTTTTAGATTCTCGTGTAGAATAGCATGCATTTCTGGCCTGTCTATCCCATTCTGTTCCACTGTGTCTTTATTTTTAATTGTACTTCCTGTTTGTGTGTGCACAGGCATGTGGGTGTCTCAGTGGCGGGGTCAGAGTACTTTGGGAGTCAGTCAGTACTCTCCTTCCAACTTGCATTGAGGCAGGGTCTCCCCTGTTGTGTCTTCTCAGCATGGAGTGCAAGATGTCTGCCCAGACAGCCTCCTGTGATTCTCCCAGCTCTGCTCCTGTCTCTCCAAAGCAGGGTTGCGGTTGCAGATGCTCACCACATCTGGATTTTTATGTGGGTTCTGAGGGAACAAAAGTCACAGCAGGTGTTTTATCTATTAAGTCTGATTCTTTACTTTTATTAATTTTTTTAAATTTATGTGTATGTGTATGTCAGTGTGGTTACATATTTACACGCATGTGTCTGTGTGGACATACATGTGGAGGCCAGGTAACAACCTCGGAAACCTTTTCCTGGGCACATTATGCCTTTCGATTCGTTCTCTTTCTTTCTTTCTTTCTTTCTTTCTTTCTTTCTTTCTTTCTCTCTTTCTTTTTCTCTCTTTCTTTTATCTTTTGTCCATCTTCTTTTATGGAGGGGTGTCTTTCTCTAGCCTGGAGCTCATCATTGGGCAAGGCCAGCTGGCAGTGAGCCCCAGATCCCGTCTTCCTTCTGCAGTGCTGGGATTACAGGTGACACACACAGGTCCCTGGGGATGTAACTCAGGTCTTTGTGCTTCAGAGGTGTCCTAGTTGGAGTTCCTATCGCTGTGTTGAACACCGTGATCAAAGCACTGGGGAGGAAAAGGTTCATTGTGGCTTCCACACTCATATCACATTCCATCATCATCAGGAGAAGGCTGGGCAGGAATTCCAGGCAGGAACCTGGAAGAGGAACTGATGCAGAAGCCATGGAGGAGGGCTGCTTACTGATTTGCTTTCTGGGCTTGCTCAGCCTGCTTTGATTATAGCATCCAGGACCACCAACCCACAAATTGACACAATAACTAACCAGAGCACAGGGCAAGTGCTTTCTGGACTGAGCCATCTCCACAGTTGCTGACCTGCCTTTTCTCCTCTCGGGACTGCACTTCCTTAGTGACTCTAACCTTATCCATGACAGTGGCCGATGGGACTCTTTCCCTCTCAGTCATTACTCAACCCCGACATTTCCAACAACTTTGTTTTTTGTTTTGTTCTTTTGGGACATTCTGGGAAAGAAGGCAATATATATGTATACACATATGTGCATACACACACACATATGTATACACACACACTTGCCTACACTCCCTGCCAAAATTAGGACAGCAAAGGAAATTCGTTATATAAAAAAGTCTGGGAATGAATAGTGGTGGTGGCTGCTCTGCGAAATGGATGCGGTGTAAACCACTGGACCACATATTGCTGAGTTCAAAGGATATATTGTACATTACATACATTTATACCTGAGGCAGGGTCTTACTATGTAGCTCTAGCTGGCCGAGAACTTGCTATGAGGACTACATGGGCCTTGAACTCACGGAGATCTGCCTGCCTGTGCCTCTCGAATGCTGGGGTTTAAGGTGTTCTCCTCCACAGCCAGTTTTTTTTTTGTTTTTTTTTTTGTTTTTTTTTTTTTTTGGTTTTTTTCGAGACAGGGTTTCTCTGTGGCTTTGGAGCCTGTCCTGGAACTAGCTCTTGTAGACCAGGCTGGTCTCGAACTCACAGAGATCCGCCTGCCTCTGCCTCCCGAGTGCTGGGATTAAAGGCGTGCGCCACCACCGCCCGGCCTACAGCCAGTTTTAAAGTGATTTTTTAAGTGGGGTGGTGCAAGCCTGTGATCCCAGTGGAAGGTGGAGGTGAAGAGATCAGGAGTCTAAGGTCATTAACCACACAGCAAGATCAAGGCCATTCTGGACTACATGGACTCCATCTTTAAATAAATGTTAAGAGTGGCTAAGAGCAGTGGCTTTGTTGTTGTGACGACCAAAGTTCAAAACCCATTACCCACGGAGGAAGCTGGGTGTCCCTGCATTGCTGTTACACCAAGGAGGTGGAGGCAGGAGGATCGCAGAGTTTGTTGGCTTTCAGTCTAGCTGATACTTGAGCCCCCATTTCACAGAGAGAAGCTGCCCCTGAAGAATAGATGGAGAATGTTGTAAGAGGACACAGAAGCCTCTTCTGACACCACATGCATGTTCAGGTGCACATCTCTATCCTCCGTGTGTGTGTGTGTGTGTGTGTGTGTGTGTGTGTGTGTGTGCACCCATGTGCATGCATGTGAGTAGGTGAGTGTATGTACACTCACACAGACACATGCTATATACATATGTAAAAATGGCAAAGATTTTTTATTAGTATTTGATTAAATGTTTCATACAATTTACAATGTATTTTCATCATATCTACATTGAAAGCAAGCATCATCTTCTGCAATAGGTTCTTTCCATCTACCTGTGGTGGAAAACCAAGAGCAATGCCAATAGTCTGTGTGGGATTGGGGGCTCTGAACCTCACTCACCGATAACGCACAGGAAGGCAAGCCGTGCCTGGTACTGAGAATTTGTTCAGTAACTCACATCTAAGGAGCAGCCTTGTCCACCCTGGCAGGCTACTTCTGCTCTAACAAGGACTGTTACTAGAAAATGACTGTTTAGATCTGTGTGACTTAGAGATTGCTCTTTGTAAGGGATGACATGAGCGTCTAAGGACGTTCCTATCAGGAAGTAGAGTTGTCATTGCTCACCCAATTCTCAGCCTCAGCATCTGTTCCCTTCTTCCTGTGTGAGCTTCTAAGAGCTGTTCCCCATCACGCATCGCCCAAAGGAGATGGGATACACATGTCTGTCTGTCCATCCCACCATCCTAGAAGGACCTACTTGTTACTTGAGTGTAGGGTCCGAGCTGGGTCCTGGAAGCTCTAACAAGCCAGGCTTGGCCCCCTGTCCTCGACAGGACAATTAGAGAGACGGGTCACAGTGAAAAGCAGGAGAAAGAGGCGTTCTCAGCTTAGGGAGCCTTAAAGTTCTTGCCTTTAAGACTTCCCCATTCAGTGTTCAATTAAAGATGTCTGGATGAGCTGGGGGGGGGGGGGGGAGGCTAAACATCTGAGTGGAAAGAAGTCTACTCCCAACAGCTTCCATCTATCTGTGATTCTCTATTCTCTCTTCAATCCATCATTTCTCATTATTCCTCTTGTTCTCCATGTTCCTTGTTCTACATTGTTGTCAGTTCTACCCGTTACAAATGTTCCCAGTCATATATATCCTTAAAACCAGTAATTTCCAAGCCATGACAGGTTCCAGGGCCAGAATTCTTTTGCCCCATAGAAAGTCAGATAAGGGTTTTCACACACATGCAAACACAGAGATCCATCAATGAACTCTTTAATGTAGAAAGTTAGTTAAGAAAGAAATTATGCCAGCACCATTTGTTAAAGATGCTTTCTTTCTTCCATTGTATAATTTTAGCTCCTTTGTCTAAAATCAGGTGTTCATAGGTTTGTGGATTAATATCTGGATCTTCGATTCGATTCCATTGGTCATCGTCTCTGTTTTTATGCCAACACCAAGCTGTCTTCATTATTGTAGCTCTGTAATAGAGTTTGAAGTCAGGGATGGTAATGCCTCTGGAAGTACTTTTATTGTATAGGATTGTTTTGGCTATCCTGGGTTTTTTTGGTTTTCCATATAAAGTTGATTATTGTTCTCTCAAGGTCTGTGTAGAATTTTGTTGGGATTTTGATGGGGATTGCATTGAATCTATAGATTGCTTTTGGTAGAATTGCCATTTTTACTATGTTGATCCTCCCAATCCAAGAGCAAGGGAGACCCTTCCAGTTTTCTGGTATCCTCTTCAGTTTCTTTCTTCAAAGGCTTAAAGTTCTTGTCAAATACATCTTTCACTTCCTTGGTTAGAGTTACCCCAAGATATTTTATGCTATTTATGGCTATCTTGAAAGGTGATGTTTCTCTGATTTCCCTCTCTGCTTCCTTATCCTTTGTGTATAGGAAGGCAACTGATTTTTTGGAGTTGATCTTGTATCCTACCACTTCACTGAAGGTATTTATCAGTTGTAGGAGTTCTTTGGTGGAGTTTTGGGGGTCGCTTATGCACACTATCATATCATCTGCAAATAACGAAAGTTTGACTTCTTCCTTTCCAATTCGAATCCCCTTGATCCCCTTATGTTGTGTTATTGCTATGGCTAGAACTTCAGGCACTATATTGAAGAGGTATGGAGAGAGTGGACAACCTTGCCTTATTCCTGATTTTAGTGGTATGGCTTTGAGTTTGTTTCCATTTAATTTGATGTTAGCTGGCAGCTTACTGTAAATAGCTTTTATTATATTTAGGTGTGACCCTTGTATCCCTAATCTCTTCAAGAACTTTATCATAAAGGGATGTTGAATTTTGTCAAATGCTTTTTCAACATCTAATGAAATGATCATATAGTCTTTTTCTTTATTTATATGATGGATTACATTGACAGATTTCCGTGTGTTGAACCAGCCCTGCATCTCTGCGATGAAGCTTTCTTGATCATAATGAGTAATTTTTTGATGTGTTCTTGGATTTGGTTTGCCAGTATTTTATTGAAAATTTTTGTGTCAATCTTCATGAGTGAGATTGGTCTGTAATTCTCTTTCTTGGTTGAAAAAGAAAAAATTAAATTATCAGAGGATTCTAGAGGGGAAGGTTAGTGCCCTACACTTCATTTTAGAGCTAAAAGGTTTATTTCAGTAAAATTATGAACAGGGCAGGGATTGTTTAAATCAGCACGCCATTTCTTTTCGCCCAGCAGGCATAGGGCCTTCCAAAGAACCTAAGTAAACAGTCAGGGAGAAGCTGATGGCTCTTGATCAGATAGCACACACACCAGACGCAGCAGTTTCTATGATTTAGGTTTGGATTTAGACTCACAGAAGAAGACAAGCGGGCCTCTAAATTATGCTTCTGGGCTATGCTGTTATCAGTGGTTGTGATCCTGGTGTTGTGGGTCTTTCTCTGGGTTGCAGTTAATTATTTATCCTGCTGCCCTTGAGAGTCCTGAACTACAGTCATCAGTAAACCGAGGTGAAGGTGAGCATAGGAGGTAAGAATCTTTTATGTGGGGTAAAAACAGGGCAGCAACTTGGGCAGGTGATGCTCTATGCCTGGACCCTAAGCCCTGACCAAATGCCTGCTGATAAAGATAATTGCAGGAAGGCAGATCTCTGCGCTTACCTAGGAGAGAGGAACAAGGCCTGGCAGTGGGAAACTGCTCTGAACTAGGGAATTAACTCCCAAATATGTAACAGGAGGGAAGCCAGCTACAGTGAAAAATCTACAGCAAAGGACAGTCACTTTGTTCACAAAGCAAGAACACAAAAGCCTTGCCTTTGGTTTAGCCCTTAGAGGATCCCTTGGTTCTGATAAGTCTCTCCTGAAAGGATGACTGGGCAATTACTCTATGACGTCACGGCTTCCAGCGCTCAGCTTGACCAGATTGGAGGAGAAACAAGGAGGTCCAGTGGCAACCCCCAACTCTATATTTGGGATTTGACACATCCTGACCTGAGGTTTAGACCTAAATAGAAGACAAGACATAAGAACAGCTAAGCAGTCCCAGTTCCGGTGTGACCCCGCCCACAGTGAGCCATCATCCTCTGTCTCCAGTCTCTCCTGTAAGGTCATCTGAGGAGCTGTCAGAACTGTGTGAACTCTCTTTCTGGAAGGTCAGTTCTTTACTGGCTGGCTCCAAGCTTTGCCTTTTCCTTCTCCCAGCTTGAGACTCCTTGGGTGTCTCCAGTTCCTTGGAATCCATTGCTTCAGTGTCTGATGGCAAAGAGTGCTGCAGAGGCATCTCTAGAATCTTCACTCCTACTGGGAAAGTTCATGCTGACTTCCTTTATCTCTTCCCAGTCCCCAGGACCACCTCTTCAAGCCCCACTACTGTAACTTCTGCGCGCACCAAAAACACCATCACGGCCACAGAAGGTCAGATGAGTGGGAATCAGACCTTGAATCCGGGAACCAGAGTTGGGGTTGCAGTGGCTGCTGCTGTACTCCTGGCTGGGGTTTTGGGATTGATGGTGTTCCTCAGGTGGAAGAGGAGGAAAGGTAAGTGGTCCAGACTGCATTCCCATCACACTTCCCGAGTGTTTCCACAGGACAATCTGCAGCAGAGTCATCGAAGGGGATTGTTGACAGCTCAGATCCTAGGGCTCAGGTGATGGCTCAGTCAGTAAAGTGCTTGCCGCGCAAGCTTGAGGATCCGTCACCACAATCCTTGTAGTCCCAGTGCTGAGCAGGGGGACAAGATCATCCCTGAGGCTGATGACTAGTCACACTAGCCTAATTGCTGAGCCTCGGGTCCCAGTGAGAGACCTTGTCTTTAAAAACAGCAAGGTGGACAGCTTTTGAGGAGCTAAGGGTGGCTTCCGGCCTCCCCAGGGCAGATCCCTGATGACCAGTTCTTGAGTCCAGAGTCAGGCTCTGAGGCTTCTGCTTAGAGTAGCTGGGGTCTTTTGTTGGTGTTGTTTCAGTTTGGTTGACTGCAGGCCTGCACTGCTAACCCCACCGGGAATCTGCTTTAAGCCGGTTCTCCAAGTGAGGCCTCTGAGGGTTCAGTTTGTGAACCTCACAGTCCAGTCACAAACTCAGTTCTTCTCTGTTGACACAGCCATTTCATCATCAGAGGAGAAAGGACCTGCCCAGGAGGAAGCCAGGGGACGGGAAAGCAGAAGGGACTGGAAGTCGCCTCAGCTCAGCTGTATTGATTGCTCCACTTCCCAAAGTCTGGCTTGAAACTGGAGGATCCTAAGTAGATGAACATCCAGTTTCCCAGTAACTGTGGGTGATGGGGGAGGCTTCCCAAGTGCTGAATATTCATTTTAAGAAGAGCTGTAATGTTGACAGACATGGGCAGAGGAGAGACAGGTGTTGAGAGAAGCTCCCAGAGGAAGAAAAATTACATAGAATGTCAAAGAATAAATCATTTTAGCCAGAGCCAGTGAGATGGCTCAAGAGGTCAAGACACTGGAAACGCTAGAACACACAGAGCATAAGGAAAGAACTGAGTCTTGTATGTTCTCCTCTGACACACACATACCATAGCCTATCATATTCACATACATGGTGAATAAATAAATATAACACAATTAAGAATAAAAACAGTGACAGCCACTGTGGTCCACACCTCAGTCTGTGCACCTGGGGCAGGGGCAGGAGGATCTTGACTCCATGAAAATTTATCTCAAACCCTCCCTCTCCTGTCAACAGAATAGTCCAGAAATTTCTGGGAGTCATGTAGGACACCCTCTGACCTTCCAGGAAAGATATACCATGTCAGGAACTCTTGAGTAGTGTGGTGCTGGCGGAGGAGGCAGGATGACAGGGGGAACCTTGTAAGTCAGGTCCCCAAGTGTCTAATAACAGAGGCAAAGGGATGGGCAAAGGGAGACCAGCTTGTGGAACAGGAGCAGCAAAAGAGAAGAGAGAGGCAGAGAGAGAGAGAGAGACAGAGGGAGACAGAGGGCAGGGCAGAGGAGGAGAAAGAGAGAGAGAAAGGAAGAGACGGGAGGTGGGCAAGGCCCACTTTTTAAACGGGAACTTAGCAAATGCACACAGGAGGTGCTGTTAGTGGTTGCACTGAGAACATATCCTGTCTGAACCTCAGGGACCAGTACAGATGCCTGAATTATAATAATGATGTTGTTGAATGACAGGGGAAGTGGGTTAGTAGGAAACATCTCGTTCTGAAAATGGAAAAATTAATTAAGATGTCTATATCAGGTGGTTAGAGAGATGGATCAGTGGTTAAGAGCACTGGATACAGTTGGGGGAAGGGTCGCTTCTTCATCCCAACTGCCCAGTCATGAAATAACCACTCAGAAAAACATATTATTTTCAATACTGTTTGGCTGTTGTAATAGGAGCGGCCGGCTGTGTCCTCCCTATACCCGGCCGCCCGCATGGCCCAGCTTATGCCCGAAATAATTACACAGAAACTGTGTTCTTTTAAACACTGCCTGGCCCATTAGTTCCAGCCTCTTATTGGCTAGCTCTTGCACCTGGACTAGCCCATTTCTGATAATCTGTGTAGCACCCCAAGGTGTGCTTACCGGGGAGATTCTAGCCTGCGTCTGCAGGGACTCGGAACATCATGGCGACTCCTGACTCAGCTTCTCTCTCCCAGCATCCTCTTCTGTCTACTCCGCCTACCTAATTTTCTGTCCTACCAGGGCCCAGGCAGTTTCTTTATTGAACCAATGAAATTGAAATCAACAGATAAGATACAAGACCCACCTCCATCATTTGGCCAATAGCTTAAGCATATTTCTGGCAAAACTCATATCCTAAACTAACCCATATCTATTATTCTGTATATCGCCACGTGGTTGTGGCTTACCAGCTGAAGTTCCCAGCATCTGCCTCAGGTGGAGAATCTGTGGCTTCTCCCTGACTCTGCCCTTCTTTCTCCCAGCATTCAGTCCAGTCCTCCCTGCCTAGCTCTGCTCCGCCCCTCCCTGCTCTGCTATAGGCTCAAAGCAGTTTCTTTATTCACAGTAATCACAGCATACAGAGGGAAATCCCGCATCACCTCCCCTATTCTGTTTAAATAAAAAGGAAGGCTTTAACTTTAATATAATAAAATAACATATAACAAAACAGGTATCAAGCAAGAATTGCAGTTACAATATTTATATCCATTTTATCTTTTATCATAATTAAGGAAGACTAAAACTATAACCATTTATTCTTCAACTCAATTAAAGAGTCCAGGGGGTTACAATAGTATCTAAGTCTGCAGGAAGTACATTGTAAGCAACTTCCAAAACTCTAGAATTGACATAGACATCTCACTGCTTGGACCATCACCCAAAGTTCTTCTGTACCATTGGAGCATCCATCTTTAGTCTACAGGCCCATAGTAACCAGCAGACCCTTTTACAAAGCAGGAAATTTCAAAGAGAGTTCCTCCTATGCTGGCAGTTTGCCCATCACATTTGTGTGTGTGTGAGTGTATGTCCTGCAGAATGTCTACCAGACTCATTCATGATGCAGGAACCATGAAGGATTGTCTCACCTTTAGGCAAGGTTAGCAGTCATTTCTCTGTGGGTCCTGCATATCCAGTTTATAAAGCAGTCCAGGCAAGAGAAGTTTCTTGCCAAATGGTCAATGAACTCCATAAGGAGCCTCTTCAGTGCCCATCATCCTCTCGAAATAACTTGGTGCTGCTAGGAGCAGATGTGTTTCACTGTCATGAAAAGTCTTAAGTTCTTAAACATATTAAATGCCATATTCTGAAAATCTCTGAAAGATCTGAAGAATACCCATCTAACTGAAATATATCTCTATACATCTAGAAAATCTAACTAACACGACTACAAGCTTGACTATTATAGATGATTATCTATTAACCTTTATTCTTAATTATACTTACATTTTTAAATGAACTACACAATCACAATACCTTAATCAAGAACAGAAATATATATATGTGTGTGTAACACAATTGATCTTAAATTTGTATCAATAACTAAGATCCATACCAATGCAAATCTCTATTGGAGGATACTCTTGCAGAGGACTGAGGTTTGATTCTCAGCAATCACACAATGGCTCACAGGCTCCTGTAACTCCTGTTCCAGGGGATCTGACGCCCTCCTCTGACTGCCACAGGGACCAGGCACACTCGTGGCAAACACACACAAACAGGCAAACATTCACACAATAAAAATAATTAAAGATTTTTTAAAAGGTGTTTATACAACAAAAATTGAATTCAATACAATTCCCATCTAAATCACAATGACAGTTTTACAAAAACAGTTTATCTTCTCCAATTCAGATGCCTTCTCAAAGACAAAACAAGACAAAATGAGATAAACAACAACAGAAATGAAATGACCGATAATGGAGCACTCCACTGCCTGATCCCAGAGTTTATTCAAAGTTGCAATAGGAGGCTGGAGGGATGGCTCAGCAGTTAAGAGCACTGAATGCCCTTGCAGAGAACCTGAGTTGTACTCCCAGCACCCACACCAGGCAGTTTACAACCGCCTGTAACTCCAGTTCTAGGCTTATCAGGAGCTCTCTCCTGAATCCAAAGGCTCTGCTCTCATGTGCATCTACCCCAAAACAGACGCACAAACTTTAAAATTCTAGAAAAAAATACAGTAGGTAAATCAGTATGAAATAAATTACAAAGATAAAAGGCTAGAGTAGCCCTCTGAGGGTAAAAAGTTTCAGTGTCCACTCCTGGGAACCAGATGATGGAGGGAACCAACTCCTGCAAGATGCCCTCCACCTCCACACAAACTGTGGCAAAGCCCCTGCCGCATAATAAATAAGTGACAATAAAAAGCTGTAGTAATTAAAATACAATCCAGGAGGAGGCGGTTCCTGAGGGCACAGAAAGGGAGAGGAGAGAACACAGAGTAGACAAGCAGGTGCTGGTGGTCAGGGGGAGCTCAAGGTTGGTGAAGGAACAAAGGAGAGAGGGGTGGGGCCTGGACCTGGCAGGGATTTGCAGGAGGGGTTGCTGTGTTGGACAGCAGCCCAGCAGAGGTAGTCCAGGCTCTTCTCTGGCTGTCTGGGGTGGTCTCTTTGCTCCCCTGTCCTCTGAAGGTACTGAACATAGAGGACAGCTGAGGGGCAGATGGACGATCAGCATGGATGTCACACTGACACTGGTTCTTCCCCACAGGTCAGAGGACTAAAGCCGAAAATCCAGCCAGGTGAGCGCCATCCTGTCCTCTGCAAGAGCAGCCAGTGCTCTTGCCCACTGAGCCATCTCTCCAGGCCCTTCAAATGGCATTAGAAGAGCAATGGAGAACCGCACACAGGGCTCTGCACATCTCCCCACCCCTGACTCATCCTGTCTGCTTCCTCCATGTCCTCCATGACGCCATGCTCTTCAGGGCCACCAGCCTCACACACCGACAAGGGGTGCAGCAGAGTCTCAGGGAGTCTCCTTCCCAGAACAGCCCCCACCCCAGGCCTCATGGGGTCTTTCTCCTTCTCTCCTTCCATTTCCTAGGCTTCCCTCTCTGTGGCTCTGGCTCCTCTCAGCCTTGAACATCTGCCTGGATTCCACCAGCTCTCCCGTCTTTCCCTTCCTTCCCTCTGTCTTTCTCTGTGGTCAGTGAGCCCCGCTCCCCAGGAATCCTTTGTTCTAGCTCTTCCACATCTTTTGCCCTTTTCTCTTCACCTCCCAACCTCTCTGCCCTTCTCTCCTGTCTTTTCTTTTCCTTACTGCACATGGCCTGCTCTGAGCCTTCTAAATTTTTTCTCAGAAAGGGTCTCAGATTAGCCTGGCTGGTCTTGAACTGACTATGAAGCCAAGGGTGACCTTGAACTTCTGACCTTTTTACCTCCACCTCCCAACTGTTGGAATGACAGGCATCATATCATACCCAGTTTATGGGGGGCTGGGGATAGAGCCCTAGACCTTGTCAATTAACACAAGCACTCTGAGAGCAACACTGCATCCCCAGCTCCTCCCTCTTTCCTCTCCCATGGCTTCTTTGGCCAGATGCCCTTCCTCCAGTCTGATCTCAGGTCCCTTCTTCCACGACCTTAGCATAAGCACCTACCCAGAAGATCTGAAATTTTTCTGCCTTCTAGTTTTAATCAATGTTGAGTGAGCTGCAGGCTGCGCTCCTGCCGCCCAGCTCCTGGCCACCTGGCTAGCTTATGCCCCGAAATAACAACACACAAACTATATTCATATAAACACTGCCTGGCCCATTTCTATTAATGTGTGTAGCACCAAGGTGCGCTTACCGGGAAGATTCTAGCCTACATCAATCCTGGGTCGGAGCTTCATCGCGTCTGCCCGGGAGAGGGGAGCATGGCATCTGAGCTCACTTCCTCTTCCTCCCAGTATTCTGTTCTGTTTACTCCACCCACCTATGTTCAAACCTATCAGGGCCAAGCAGTTTCTTTATTAATTAACCAATGACCTTCCTCCATCAATCAAGGTAGTGAGAGAGGATAGCATTGTTTCTTCCTATTTCTAGTCTCTGCTCCTGCCCAGTGTAAGGTGGTTTCCTAGAGTGACTCACCTTCACCTAGTGCTAAGAGACATCAGCTAGGCCCCCTTACCAATGGCCTCTCATTCCTCTTCCAGAGAAGGCTAAACACCAATATGTACATCGTGAGTCATTGACGATGGCAGAGACAGCTCAAAGGGAACCAGCTTCTAGTGTATGGGCATGTATGTTTCGGTGTGTGTGTGCATGCATGCGTGTGTCTGTGTGTCTGTGCATGTGTGTGTGTGTGTGTGTTCTCAGGTGTGAACCACTTTTTAAATAGCTAATTTTATTACATTTTACTTATTTGTTTGTGTGCATACGTGTATATGTGTTGGTATCAGTTTGATATAGTACACATGTTGAGGACAGAGAGAGAGCTTCTGAGAGCTGCCTTTTTCCTTCCACCTTGTGGATCCCTGAGATGAAATCAGGTTGTCCGTCTTAATGCCATGGTCTTACCCACTAAGTCATTTCACCTGACCCCACTTGGGTTTTGGATTTTTGTTGTTATTGTTCTTTGGGTTTTTAGTTTTGTTTTGGAGGGTTTGTTTGTTTGATTGTTTGTTTGTTGTTTGAGATAGGATCACACATTGGATTGGTACTCACCAGTTAGACCTGGTCGATCGGCCACTGAACATCAGGAGTCCCCCTATCTCCACTTCCTGAGCACTGAGAATACAAGCATGCACTATATACATACATACATATACACACACACACACATGTGACCATGTGTTTAGAAGGCAGATATCAATGGTGTGCTTTCCTCAGCTGCTGTCCATTCCATGTTGGATTCCTGCATGTATGTTGTGTGTGTACTTGTGCATGTATGTGGAGGTCAGAGGTCTATATCGTGATTCTCCTCAGTTTCTCCCACCTTTACTTAATATTTATTCTGAGACCTTTATAGTAAGATCTCTCACTAACTGAAGCTCATCAGTTTGGCTGGGCTGCGCAGACAACAGCTTCAGGGATCCACCCATCTCCACCCCTCCCTCCAGGCACGTTGTACTCAGAACATTTGTTGTTGGTTTGATTTTTTTGAGACAGGGTTTCTCTCTATAAACATCCCTGGCTGTCCTGGAACAAACTTTGTAGACCAAGTTGGCCTCAAACTCACAGAGTGCTGGGTTTAAAGGCATGTACCACCACTGCCTGACTGACTGTGCCCAGCATTTTTTACATGGGTACTTGGGGATCTAAATTTGGGTCTTCATGTTTGGGAATTAGGCCCTTTGCCAACTTAACCATTTCTCCAGTCTTCCACTTCATCTTCTGAGACAGGGTCTTTCACTGAATCTAGAGCTCATCTGTTAGTCCAGGCTGGCCTGTGAACTCCAGGGACTTCTCTGCCTGTCTCTGCTTCTCCAGTACCCAGCTTTGTAGGTGCTGGGGTCTGAAGTCAGGACGTCATGTTTATGTGACAAGCACTTTACTAACTGGGCCATCTCTCCAGCCCAGCACCTAATGTCTTAATTCTTTCTTGCCCAGCCTCTAATCTGTTGCCCATCATGTTCTCATGCAGGGAACTCATTGAAAACACTGAGAAATGTGAGCAAGTTGAGCCCAAAGGTAAATTCTACCAGCTCCCTGTTCCACACTTGGCTCTGTCTTCTTCTCCCAAGACCCTGTACTTACACAAGCAATCCCTCCGTGTTTTTCCCTGTCCCTCCCTCACCCTGTCCCTCCCTCACCCTGTCCCTCCCAAGTAACCAAGGTCCTCACCTCAGGCTTGGATCTTCCAGCCATCTGTCTCCCTTCCTGTCACACACCTTGACTTCAGAACTCTGTGTTCCTTTTCTCTAGGACAACATATGGACCCCAATGAGAACCCCAAGGTAAGCGATTCTGACTCAGGTCTGAAGGAGTTAAGGGGTGTTGAGGGAGACAGAAGGTTGGAGGTCAGAGGTGGGGGGGGGACACTCAGGCTGCAGCTGCTGCTTTATGGAGCCTCAGCTGCGCTGCTGCTATCTAATGCCCTGTCCCCACACCCCCTGCAGGACAACAACATCGTGTATGCCTCCATTGCCCTCTCAAGCCCAACCTCCCCAGGAACACCAGCCTGCCCGCCTGTCCGTGAGAACCCCCAGGAAGAGACTGTATACTCCACCGTAAAGACCAAATGAGCGGGTCTGGGTGACCATCTCAGAGTCACCTTTGCTTCTAGTAGGAAGACTCCCAGCTTCCACTGATACCCTCAGAGTCAAACGCTCACAGGTCACAGATACCCATGGCCAGGACAGAAACTCACACGTCAGAAACTCAGAGAAACTGAGAAACCTCCAGTTTCCTGTTCTAACTTCCTAGGCCTCTTTCATGCAAATAAAAAGATCCACAGAATTTGCCTAAATGAATCTAATTAAGGGTCACTAGTGTGACCCGTAACTTCTGGCCATCTGAGAACCCCTCCTCTATCACTTTTTCTAGTGACCCAAGACAGGGGATGCTCCAAATGTTGGCAGCTGTCCACACAATGTGCACCCATCATGTGGACAACAAGGTGTGGCCTTCTTGGAGTAGGTGTGGCCTTGTTGAAGTAGGAACAAAAGAAAAGTGGGGAGCAGAGAGACAGCTCAGTAGAAAAAGGAAGTCTGCCGCCTGGCCCAGGAACCTGGGGTTGATTCATGGGGACTCAAAAGGTGAAAGAAAACAGACCATGGAGACTTGTCCTATCCCTCCCACAGACGCCTGTAGACAGGCACCTGACACTGCCTATGAGTTCCCAGCTAACAGAGTCCAGGTGCCAGGCCTCTCACCTGTGAGGTGAGGTTACCTCAAAGTAGGGAGGTTGCTGGCCACACGTCCTGCCCCTTCCCTGCCTCCTGCCTAGGAATCAGAGAGCATGACTGCAGGGTATGCAGTGAAAATACCCTGTTCTTAGAAGGGTACAAGAAGAGAACCCCACTTCTGCCACGTGGGCTCTGATTTCCTCTTCTCTGAACTCAGGGTGTCTTGTCTGTCTGTGGGCCTGAAGACCCACGGTGGTATTTTTTGGCTATGGAAGTAAAAACAATTTTCAATACATGTGTTTCTCCCAGAAAGCCAATTGTTTTTCTCTTGACACCTACCTGTGAGGTCTCTTATGCGTCAGAATGAGATACTGTGTCAAGGAGCAGGAACCATGGTCCAAACTGAGAACTCCTGCCTGAGGATTCTGGTTCCTCTCCCTTACTCCCTAGACATTGACAAGTTAGTGTCAAACACACACACAGAGAGAGACACACCGACCCCTCCATGCTCCTCCTCTGGTGACAGACCATGGCTTGCTTGGGTCCCATGCTGGACTTCCTTTCCTCAAAGGCCCAACTACAAGCCCCCGCTTCACTTATTCCCTGCCATGTTGATATTCTGACCGGTGGGGTCTCCCCTAGGACAAGACTTCCTTCCCAAGTCCAGTCTGTCTTAACATTTGGTAGTCAGTGGGTCAGCTTCTACCAAAGAGCATGCTGGGACATAAGGACAGCATCCACACTGACCGATAAGGATGAAATCCAGGCTGCTTTCACAGCCAAAGATGGTGCATGGGCATTTGGCAGTGTGGCTGTATTTGCCCCCCATATGCCCATAGGGAGTGGCACTATTAGGAGGCATAGCTTTGTTGGAGTAGGTGTGACCTTGTTGGAGGAAGTGTGTCATTGTGGAGGTGGGCTCTCAGGTCACCTATGCTCAGTCTATGCTCAGTCTATGCTCAGGATAGATGCAGTTCACTTCCTGCTCCCTGTTGATTCAGATGGATAAATCTCTGCTCCTGATCCTGCACCGTGTCTGCCTGCCCGCTGCCATGTCCACCGTGAAAATAAAGAACTAAACCTCTGAAACTGGAAGACATCCCAAATTAATTATTTCCTTCATAGGAGCTGCCATGCCCATAGTGTATCTTGACAGCAATAGAAACCCTAAGACAGGCGTGCACGATTCAGATCCACCAATCACAGTCCTGCATAGATGCAGCTCTTATTCCATCAGTGACAAGCCTCAAATGTGCATCAATCATAGGCCTTTGCTGAGTCATTGGAAAACTGTCCCATCCCCACGGGACTAGCTGAAGCTAGGAGGGGTGATGGAGAAGTCACCAAGGCTTCTCACGACTAAAGCAGAGTCTCCTGGGGCAGCTATGAGATGTCTGCTGTGGTGTAACTGGATCCAAGCCTCTGAGACTGAACTCAGCAGCAGCCGTGGTCACAGGGATCTTGGCAGCTGGGGTGGTGCCTCTTCTGAGCATCCCTGAGGTGTTCACACAGGCAGGCTGCCATGGTGACCATCTGCCTAATCATCTAAGGAACAGTTCATTCATAATCTCCTCATCCAGGCAGCTGGGCACAGAGAAGGGGCCTCATGGATGTTACTCCAATGACCATGTGAACTGTCATGTTAGTTTCCCTTGTTCAAAACAGAGGAATAACAAAGGGGCCCACAGCAAAGACTTACACAGAACCAGCATTCTCAACATCATTTAGGCCAAACTCCCTTAAGGTGAAGGGAACATGACTGTTCGAATAGGAGCAGGCATGGGGTCTAGCAGGGCTACCAGTGATTAGGATTCGTGTTCCCCAGCCAGAGCCAGTCAGTAACAAAAAGTACTAGAGGAATCCGGGCATAGTGGCAAAAGCCTGTAATCTCAATGATTGACAGGTAGAGAGAACAAGATTAGGAATTGGAAGTTATCATTAGTACCTATAGAATCTGAAGCCAGCCTGGACTTCATGAGACTCTGTCTTAAAACCAACAAACCAAAGCTAACCAAAACTCCAAAGAGCACAGAGAGGTCATGGAGGCAGGTCATCACAGTTCACTTTGGTTTGAGACAAGAACTTAAAGACCTAACCAATTTTCAGTTACATTCACTGAAATAATTTTTATGACTATTAAGAGTTTCATTTAGCAACACAAGAAGTCAAAGAGGAGATTGAGAGTTTCTCAGTTTCTGTGACCTCAAACGCAGTGACGTGTGAGTTTCTTCCTCTGCCTTGGCTATCTGCAGAATCTGAGAGACTTCATACAAGAGGAGTAGGTGACTAAATTGGTCACCCCACCACTCACTGGATTTAGGACACAGTAGAGAGTCTCTTCTGGGGGCTCCCCTCTACAAGGGTGCAGGGAGGTGCTCGTGCTGAGGTTGGGAGATGAAGATCATGATGTAATGCTAGGGGAGAAAGAAGGGTTCAGATGGGGGCGGGGTAACTGTGCTACTGTAAAGTCCTAGTGCAGCCTGAGTGTCCTGTCTACACCACAGGTCATCATCCACCCCCTCTCTCAAGCATCCCCTCAACTCTCTCAGGACCCAGTCTGGATATCTCCTTGCATAACATGTCTGCATCTGTATTCAGGTACATATGTGTGCAAGCGTGTGCTCACCTATGTGGAGGCCAGCAGACAACCTCAGGCGTTACTAATCAGGACACATTCTACCTTGGATTTCTTTGCTTGTTTTGGATTTTTTGAGCGACTGATGACCTGGAACTGGATATATAGACTAGACCAGCCTCAAACTCACTGAGATCCACTCATGTTTGCCTCTGACTCTGCCTCTGTCTCCCCAAAGTTGGACTTAAAGGTATGGACCACCATGTCTAGCCCCCTTTAAGTTTTAACTTTTAAAATTACACTTATTTATTCTGTGTCTGCAGGGCACACTTGTGCTACAGGCGGAGCAGCAACCAGGTTATAACACTGCAGTCTGGCACTCCCTATGGTCACATGTGCACCAAATCCCATGTGTGCACACTACAGACAAAGGCTGCTCTTCCATAGAAAGTGTCCCTCCTCTGTGAAAGTGTCATGGCTGCAGGGTCCAGTTACTGCTGTAGGGGAAACATGGTTCTCACTGCAGGAGACTGATTACAGCATCCTGGAGAGAAACCATCCCTCAGCAGTGTCCCTATGGGAATCTACTGAGTCCAGGACTTGAAACAAGAGAGCCCGGGACTTGGGATTGAGGGGCCAGCAGGTGGCAGCAGTGAGACTGAACTCAAGGGGAAGCTGGGCTCCTGAAGAACCAATCAGAGCCTGTTGTATAAAAATGCTGAAGACCTTTTTAGTTCACATTTGTAACTTACAATCCATCTCTTTTGGAGATGACAAGGCAACAGGATGTTAAAACAACTAGTCAGGTCCTAGACACAGTCAAGGGAGACAGGAATAAATAAAAACATACATGGTCTTTAGCTTGCATTCTCTAATCTTACATAGAACAATAAGCAACACCAGGGAATGGAACCACCCACTTTCATTTTGGGTCTCCTCAAATCAATTAAGTCAAAGATGTTGAAGGAGGCAAAAGTCTCCCTAAAAAAAAAAAAAAAAAAAAAAAATTATTTGCAATGTAGCAACTATCCTGGGGTATGTGTAACTGTTATTTTACCTTTAAAATTAATAAAGCATATTTGAATGAAAAAAAAAAAGAAAAAAAAAACTAAACAATGTATTATAAAACCAGAATTGTTAGCTATAAAGAAAGAAATTTGCAATCACTGAAAGATAAATAATGTCAAATTAAAAGCATTTCATGTGTTTCTCAGAAAAAAAAAAAAAAAAAAACTTTTCCCAGTCACCAAAAGTCTCGTTTCAAGGTCAGGTTCACATTGACTCCCCAGGTCATTAATCCCCCGAGCTCTGGATCTTTCTTTTCTCTGTCTATTTATCTGTTTGTTCTGTCCATAAGAGATAGCTGTAAGAGGTCTCTCTCACGTGGGACATGAAACTCCTGATTTCAAGAGCCGGAACAAGCAGAAATACAAACAGACGGCTTAACAATATCAAGAGTCAAGGTGAACGACTCCCTGAATGACCTTCACAAAGGCTCCAGAGGAAAATGAGGCTGTGGGAAGTGTCTAAGTCGTGGCAGGGATAACGATGTTCTTCGGTGTTCCTCTGAGGCATTGTTACCAGGAAGGTAGAGAACAAGAGAAATAAATACAGGGCCCCAAGCAGAGTTCACCAGGTTGTTGCTTCCTCTACTTAGGAAACCCACTGAAACTCATTCTCTTTGTTTCCTGGTTGTGATCTGGAGACCTGATGAAGGTATTCTCCTTTTGTGTGGGAGGGGTGGGGGATTATGCAAAATAAATAAATAAATAAAAAGCAAAGCAGCAAAAAAAAAAAAAAAAAAAAAAAAAAAATGCTGAAGACCAGCAGCTGACATAATGCAGCCTCATGAGGCCCACCTTGAGAGACTTGGCCATGGAGTAAACTTCACCTACAGACGCTGTACTGGAAAGCAAGATCAGACGAACTGGAGGTGAGCACTCATTACCAAGAGGGCCCCCTCTCAGACCTGCTAAGGCTAAGGACAAGGCTCAGCTGGTGGAGAGCTTACCTGCCTGGGACACACAGAACCCTGGGTTCTATCTCCAGCAGAGGACAGAGGGGCATGATGGGGCACACCTGTCACTCAGAACATAGGAGGGCAGAGAGGAGGTTCTGTAGGAGTTCAAAGTCATCCTCAGCTACATAACAAGTTCAAGGCTCAGCCTGGGCTGCATGAGACCCCATCCAATGGAGGGGTGGGCTTTCTGACAGGTACAATAGGCCCAGTCCCCTCTCCTGACTGTTGGTCCATTTGGGGCTAAATCACCTCAAAGGTTCTGTGCTCTGCATCTCCAAGGATAGGGTGGATGGATACTAAAGTGTGTCCATGTGCAGCTGGAAGTGAGGCCGTGAGAATGAGGTTCATGACCATGAGAGCTCAGGTCAAGGGATCAGAGGACCATGGGGACTGTGAGGAAGGCAGAGAAAGCAGACATGACAGAGGCCGGCTGCATAGTCACCTGAGGGGAGCATGGAGTCAATGTCAGGAAATCTAAGGAAATGGGAAGTTTCTTCTGTCCATGTCACTCAGGGAGAATGATGCTACTTCCTCTAATACAATCATTCCTTCCTGCCCTTCAAGGAACTGAGAGCATCTTGCATGGGGAAGGGTGGGATGACCTCCTACAGAACCAGCCCTTTGGCCACCACAGCCACTGCCCCCACATCTCACGACTACTCTAAACATGGACCAGCTGTGTCCAGTCTCAGAGATGTCCCAGGCGATCTCATGAGTGACACGTTGCTGCTCTGAGCCTTCTTTTCCCACTGCATCCAAAGAGGCTCTAGAACAGACAGAGCTAGAAGGAATCACTCAAGTTTTTTGTGGGAACAGCCTCCCTGAAGCCCAGCAGCTTTTCCGTGTCTGTGAGGGGATTGCAGATACTGCACCAAGCAGGCAGCCAGAAGTCAGTGTGGAGTAGAGGAATACAAGAACTCGATGGGACTGAAGTCCAGTCACCTGCCATTTGGCAGTCATGTGACATGTACCAGGCTTCTCTGACCTTTGGTTTCTTCCTCTGAGTGTGTGTTTAGGGTAACAGGAGGCAAAAGGGCTCCTTCAGAAACTGGAGTAGCTCTGGAGTCACTGTCAAGGTGAGGCAGAGAAGTCTATAACTTTCCCGGAATTTCACAGGAGTATTCCAGACTCGGCGGCAGCGAGCAGCCAGGGCAAGAGTGTCCACTGGGCCTTAGTTTTCCAGGGCCGCTGTGAGGAGTCCCTGACAGGCAGCAAGAGTGCAAAGAGCAGACGATGGTGGGGGCACCGAGCTAGGGCTGGGACTGAATGTGTTTCCTCATCACCTCCTTCCTCGCTGTGTCTGGTGAGCAGAAATTGATCATTCTCTTAACAGTGAGAGAGAGAGAGAGAGAGAGAGAGAGAGAGAGAGAGAGAGAGAGAGAGAGAGAGCGAGCATGAGGGAGACATGGGAGACAGTGAGAAACAGACTGAGGGGAGTGCAGGAGTGGAGGAAATCAGGAGCTGAGGAAACAGTGATTGCAGGCTGCATAAGGAATGAGAAAGACTGGATGAGACAGGAGGTCAGGGTGGAAGAGAGGAGAGCCCGGCATGCAGAGGTCAAACTGCATCTTTCAGGAAAAAAAAATGGGGGCTGGGCTAAAGGGCACAAGGGTGGATCTTCTGCAACACGGAGAGAAGAAGCCAGAATGATAAAGGAAGTTGCTGGCCACAAGGAGGTGGAGACGGGGAGGTCCTGGCCCCCACTCAGTCCTCCACATGAGAAGACCCAGGGAATATGGGTCACTTTACCCTGATTCTCTCCTGACTCCTGAGCACCCTGGGTTCCTCCACGGGGCCTCCTCTACTGTCTGATGGCTCTGCTGGTCTCACTTCTCAGAGGGATTCTGCACATGGCTTGGATCCTGCTTCTGCTGCTGACAGCAGCATGCCTGCAAGCTGGTGAGTGGTGGGAACCTCACTAGTGGGGACCTAACCACAGGAGGGATGAGTGGGGCTGGGAAGAGTGGGCTGTCGTGTGGACAGATGACTGCTAAAGGAACCAGCCTGTCCTCTGAGCCACAAGAAAGAGCTCATCTTCAGAGTGGGTCCAGCTCAACTCTTGCTGTCTATCCTGTCCCCTACTGAACAGTGGGACATGGGGATAGCCCTTCCCTGAGTCCTCCTCCTGCCTGTGGTGAAGACTCGGGAAGCTCTGGGGTGTCCTTTCCATCCTCTGCAGTGGTTTCAGATTCTTCCGCATCCTTCCCAGGGAACTCAGCAGGATCCAACAGAGGAAATACCTTTGGTGTCAACCAACCAGCACACCTCTCTGGTGTCCAGGGCGACTCCATCGAGATCCCCTTCTCATTCTACTTCCCCTGGGAGTTGGCGAAGGATCCATAGATGAGGATTCTCTGGAGATGGAAGCGCTTCCATGGGGAACTGATCTACAACTCCTCCTCGGGTTTCATCCATGAGAATTTCAAGAACCGGCTCATCCTGAACTGGACACAGCCTCAGACATCCGGAGTCCTCAGAATCCTGGACTTGAAGGAGAAGGACCAGACAGTATACTTCTGCCGAGTTTATCTGAACACAAAACATGGCAGAAGAGAGATATGGCAGTCAACTAGTAGGACCCAACTCAACATCACCCGTAGAGAGGACATCCCAGGTCAGCCCTGTGTTCCTGGCTTTTTTATACCATAGATGTAACTGGAGATCTTAAAATCTGATCCTTCCCAGATTCCTCTGGTGTGTTCTATCCACTCTCCAGAGCTCTACCTTTCTTTTTCCCCATAATCACCTGCAAGCCGTAGCATCTTTCTCAAAGCTGCCCCCTCATTGGGCCCTCTGATACAACCCCACTCCAGGGCCTCAGCTCTTCTCAGATGGCCCAGTCTCCTGCTCCTTTCTCCAAACTACACTACTACCCTGCCCACCCCACCCTCATTGCCAGAAATTCATGAGTATCTGACCTTAACAAAATGGAGCAGCCCTCACTTGGTGCTGTGCCAGGGTCTCCATTAGATCTCAGTTTACATTATATCTCGTGCCTTCTGGCCCCCATGTTTACCCCTCCTCCTCTGGGTCCCTGCCCCAGTTTCATTTTCCGATTCCTCCGTTCCCTCTTCTCCCTCACGTTCTCACCATGATCAGGTCTTCTGGTGGCTTCACCCCCTCTGTGGCAGCTGTGACTTCAGCTTCCACACCAAGTGCAGCAGTCCCAGCCTAGTCACCGTGTGAGTGTTACCCCAGCCACCTGTCACCACTGCTGGGCACTCTCATGGTCATTAAACAGAGAGAGACATGGAGACCAGCAGAATTCAACCCCTGCCCCAGGTCATGCTGATGACCAACAGACCCCACAAAGACCTTTTTACCTCCAAGCTTCTCTCAACTATAGACACATGGCCCCTGCTGGAGCTCACTCTATTGTTTGCCTCCTTCTATCTTGATGTTGTAGAACATGTAAATATGGTGTAAACATATATGTATGTGTGTGCATGTGTGTCTTGTATGTTTCTGTGTGTGTGTGTGTGTATGTGTGTGTGTGCACATATACCACATTTTTGTGCTTGGGAAGGCCAGAGTGAGGCACTGGGAATCCTCCTGTAATAAGACTGACTTTATTCCCTTGAGGCAGGGTCTCTCACTGAACCTGGAGCTCACTGTTCTGGGCTAGACTGATGGGCTACGAATCTGCATTGATCCTCCTGTCCCCATCTCCCATGGTGTTGAGGTTACAGGTGATCACATGGCTTGTTGTACAAAGAAAGTGTGTGATGTCTCAGGAAATAACACCTAAGGTAGGAAACTGGAAGTAGGAACTGAAACAGAAGCCATGGAGGGGGGCTGCTTTCTGGGTTTGCTCAGCCCGCTTTGATTAAAGCATCCAGGACCACCAGCCAGACATGGTACCACCCACAGTGAGCTGGACCCTCCCACATCAATCAAATCAAGAAAATGTCCTACAGTCTTGCCTATGGGCAATCTGATGGAGGCATTTTCTCAGCTGAGGTCCCCTTCCCAGATAACTACAGCTTTGTCAAATTGACACAATAACTAACCAGAGCACTGGGCAAGTGCTTTCTGGACTGAGCCATCTCCTCAGCTGCTGGCCTGCCTTTTCTCCTCTCAGGACTACACTTTCTTGGTGACTCTAACCTTATCCATGACAGTGGCTGATGAGACTCTTTCCTTCTCAGCCATTACTCAGCCCAACACTTCCAACAACTTTGCTTTTGTTTTGTTCTTTTGAGACATTCTGGTATATAAGTATACATATATAAGGTATATAAGTATACATATATACATGTTTGCCTACACTCCCTATTAAGATTAGGGCAACAAAGAAAATTCTTTATATAAAAAAATTCTGGCACTAAATAGTAATGATAGCTACTCCACAAAATGGATATGCGCTGTAAGCCACTGGAGTGCATATTGCTGAGTTCAAATGATATATCGTACATTACATACACTTATACCTGAGGCAGGGTCTCACTAAGTAGCCCTAGCTGGCCCAGAATTTGCTTTGTAGACTAGATGGGCCTTGAACTCACAGAGATCTGCTGGTCTCTGCCTCTCAAATGCTGGGATTAGAGGTTGCTCCACCAGTGAGATAAGAACAGATTTTTTTAAGTGGGGTGGTGCAAACCTGTGATCCCAGTGGAAGCTGGAGGCGAAGAGATCAGGAATCTAAGGTCATTAGCAACACAGCAAGCTCAAGGCCAGTCTGGCTACATGGACTCCATATTTAAATAAATGTTAAGAGCAGTGGCTTTGTGATTATGACGACCAAAGTTCAAATCCCATCACCCACGGAGGAAGCTGGGTGTCCCTGCATTGCTGTGACACCAAGGAGGTGGAGGCAGGAGGACTGCAGAGTTTGTCGGCTTTCAGTCTAGCTGATACTTGAGCCCACATTTCACAGAGAGAAGCTTCCCCTGAGGAATAGATGGAGAATGTTGTAAGAGGACACAGAAGTTTCTTCTGTCCCCACATGCATATTCATGTGCACATCTCTATCCTCCGTGTGTGTGTGTGTGTGCTCATGTGCTTGTGTGTAGTATGTGTCTGCTGAGTGTACACACATAAAACAAACAGCAAAAATATTTTAGTAGTAATTGATTAAATATTTCATACAATTTACAATGTATTTTCATCGTATCTACATCAAAAGCAAGCAGCTTCATCAGCAATAGGTTCTTACCATCTAGCTGGGGTGGGCAACCAAGAGCAATGACAATAGTCTGTGTGATATTGGGGATTCTGAACCTCACTCACCGATAACGCACAGGTAGGCAAGCCATGCCCGGCACTGAGAATTTGTTCAATAACTCTCGTCTAAGGAGCAGCCTTGTCCACCCTGGCAGGCTACTTCTATTCTAACAAGGACTGTTACTAGAAAATGACTGTTTAGATCTGTGTGACTTAGAGATTGCTCTTTGTAAGGGAAGACATGAGCGTCTGAGGACGTTCCTACCAAGAAGTAGAGTTGTCATTGCTCACCCGATCTCAGCCTCAGTATCTGTTCCCTTCTTCCTGTGTTAGCTTCTAAGAGTTGTTCCCCATCCTGCCAAAGGAGACAAGATACCAGAAAATGCAGTTCTATGATCTAGGTCATGAGTTAGACTTACTGCTCTAAGCAAAGAAAACAGCCAGGCCTCTAAATTATGCTTCTGGGCTGTGCTGTTATCAGTCGTTCTGACCCTGGGTGTGTGGGTCTTTCTCTGCGATACAGTTAATTATTTCTCCTGCTGCCCTTGAGAGTCCTGAACTAAAGTCATCAGTGAACCGAGGTGAAGGTGAGCGTAGGCGTTAAGAATATTTTGAGTGGGGTAAAACGAGAGGAGCAGCTTGGGCAGGTGATGCTCTATGCCTGGACCCTAAGCCCTGACGAAATGCCTGCTAATAAAGATAACTGCAGGAAGGCAGATCTCTGCATTTACCTAGGAGAGAGGAACAAGGCCTGGCAGTGGGAAACTGTTCTGAACTAGGGAATTAATCCCCAAACATGTAACAGGAGGGAAGCCAGCTACAGTGAAAAATCTACAGCAAAAGACGGCCACTTTCTTCACAAAGCAAGAACACAAAACCCTTGCCTTGGGTTTAGCCCTTTGCGGACCCCTTGGTTCTGATAAGTCTCTCCTGCAAAGATGACTGGGCAATTACTCTATGACGTCACAGCTTCCAGCGCTCAGCTTGACCAGATTGGGAGGAGAAACAAGGAGGTCCAGTGACAACCCCCAACTCCACATTTGGGATTTGACACATCCTGAATTGAGGTTTAGACCTAAATAGAAGACAAGACATAATAAGCACAGCTAAGCAGTCCCAGTTCCGGTGTGGCCCCGCCCACAGTGAGCCATCATCCTCTGTCTCCAGTCTCTCCTGTAAGGTCATCTGAGGAGTTGTCAGAACTGTGTGAACTCTCTTTCTGGGAGATCAGTTCTTTACTGGCTAACTCCAAGCTTTGCCTTTTCCTTCTCCCAGCTTGAGACTCCTTGGGTGTCTCCAGTTCCTTAGAGTCCATTGCTTCAGTGTCTGACGGCAAAGAGTGCTGCAGAGGCATCTCTAGAACATCTTCACTCCTACTGGGGAAGTTCATGATGACTTCCTTTGTCTCTTCCCAGCCCCCAGGACCACCTCTCCAAGCCCCAACACTGCAACTTCTGCACACACCAAAAATACCTTCATAGCCACAGAAGGTCAGATGAGTGGAGAAAAACAGACCCTGCATCTGGGAATCAGGTTTGGGGTGGGTAAGTTGGGTTCATTTACATTAAGCGATATTAATGAGCAGTGGTTGCTATCTCCTGTTAATTTAGTTTTCATTGTTGGTGATATTAATTTGTGCATTTTTTTTCTTCTCATTACATACAGGATTTGCTGTAATGAGATCATCAATTGTCTGTGTTTTTGTTGGTGTAGCCATCTTCCTTGGTTTGGAGTTTTCCTTCTAGTATTTTGTGTAGGGCTGGATTTGTGGCTAGATACTGGTGAAATCTAGATTTGTAATGGAATATCTTGTTTTCTCCTTTTATGGTTATTGACAGTTTTGCTGGGTGTAGTAATCTGTGCTGGCATCCGTGGTCTTTTAATGTCTGCATAATGCTTGACCATGACCTTCTGGCTTTCATCATCTCCAATGAGAAGTCAGGTGTAATTCTGACAGGTCTACCTTTATATGTTACTGGCCTTTTTCCTTTTCAGCACTTAATATTCTTCTTTACTCTGTATGTTTAGTGTTTTGATTATTATGTGGCGAGAGGACTTTATTTTTGGATCCAGTCTATTTGGTGTTCTGTAAGCTTCTTGTATCTTCATAGTCACATCTTTCTTTAGGTAGGGAAAGTTTTCTTCTATGATTTTGTTAAATAAATTTCTTTGCCTTTGAGTTGAATTTCATCTTTTTCTTCTATACATATTATTCTAAGATTTGGCATTTTAATGGTTTCCCATATTTCCTAGATATTTTGGGTTAAGCTTTTGTTAGATTGAATGCTTTCTTTAACTGATGAGTCTATTTCCTCTATTGCATCTTCAGCACTTGAGATCCTCTCTTCCATCTCATGTATTCTGCTGCTCACGCTTGCATTTGTGGTTCCTGCTCTTTTTCTCGTGATTTTTGGTTCTATAATTTCTTCAGCTTCTGTTTTCTTTATTGTTTCTATTTCAGTTTTCAAGTCCTGAATTGTTTCTTTTATATGTTTGATTTATTTTGGGGGGTGTTCTTTAAGTGATTTTCTGAATCTTCCAATTTTTTCTTTGTCTTTTCCTCAATTTCTTTAAGGGAATTTCTCATTTCATCTCTAAAAATTTCAAACATCTTCTTGAAGTTATTTTTTAGGTCATCTTATTCTGGTTCATCCATTTTTGATTGTTCAGGTCTTGCTGTTGAGGGGTCTTTAGGTTTTACTGGTATTGTGTTCCTCTTTGGGGTGTAGCATGTAATCTTACTTTTCTATTCATTATTTCCTCTAATAGATGTGGTTGAGGCTGTCTAAGATTCTGTTGAACAATCTTCTAGGTATCAGTGAATACAAAGCTCAGATAGTTGTTCCTTATGGTACAGTCAGTGTCACAGTTCTGGTTACCCCTATGGTTATTCAGTGTTCCTGGAGATAGGTCAGCACTCCTGTGCCTTGCTCTGTTCCTTTGCAGTTTGCTGTCTCAGGCCTATTTTGGCCTAGGTTGCTGGCTTTGCCTAGTTTCTGTAAATCCTGGGCTGGATCCCCTCCTGCAGATGTCCCTGGATTGGAGTCAAACCTGTTCTGGTGAAGATCGCTGACTCTGGATCTGGTCACTGGCTCAATCCTGAACCACCAGTGTCCCAGGACTGGGTTGGCTCCGGGAACTGGAATTACTTCTGGCTTCTTCTCCAGGTGGAGCTATTTGCTGTCTGTCCTAGGTAGCTGGTTCTGTCCCCCTCCTGTTCTGGTGGAGACTGCTAACTCTGAATAGGATTGGTGACTCAATACTGATCTGCCAGTGTCTCAGTACTGGGTTGGCTTCTGGGACTGCATTTGCCCCTGGCTTCTGTTCCCCAAGCATTTGCAATTCTTCATATGCATTCAGAGGCTAGAGGAAACACTCAGGAGCCGTTCCCTTATTTTCTGAGACAGGGTCACTCACTAGCTTCAAGTTTGCCAAGTAGACTAGGCTAGTTAACCAGTGAGCCCCAGGGACATGCCTGTCTCCTCCTCCTTTTACTGGGACACAACTCACTCAACTCTGTTTAGTGTGGAACTAAATATACAAGCCAGAGCCGGGCGATGGTGGTGCACGCCTTTAATCCCAGCACTCGGGAGGCAGAGGCAGGCGGATCTCTGTGAGTACGAGGCCAGCCTGGTCTACAGAGCTAGTTCCAGGACAGGCTCCAAAACCACAGAGAAACCCTGTCTCGAAAAACAAAAATAAATAAATAAATATATATATATATATATATATATATATATATATACACACACACAGAGACAGGCTGGCTTAAACTCACATAGATCTGCCTGCCTCTGCCTCTAGGGCTAAGATTAAAGGCCATGCCCAGCTCACCGGGTTCTTTAAATGGATTCTAGGGATCAAACTCATGGTCTAAATTTCCTGAGAGCAATCACGATACAGACTGAGACATCTGCTTGTTCCATGCATTTATGATCAAAACAACTGTATTTCTATAGCTTAATTATCTGTGACTAAATGTAAATCTGAGGACACACAGCCAGGACAGGTGGAGGGTGTGCACTGAGCTTGCTCTCCTAGAGTCTCAGCCTTCAGCATGTGTTCCCCTCTGTGAACTTCTAACAGCTGCTCTCCATCCCACCTCCCACAGAGGAGACAAGATGTGACCCTCACCCCATCCCTCCTCATCCAGGGAGGATCTGCTCACTCCTCATCTCTCCCCAGCAGTCAGCACCACCATGCAGAGCCCCTCCCTTGTCACCTCTGCAGTCACCACAACTGGACTGGAGGACACAGAGGGACAGAGGAATCCTTCACTTGTGAACCTGGGAGCCATGGTCTGGGTGGTGGTGGCCACGGCTGTGCTCATAACCCCCGTCTGTGTGATGCTGATCTTCCTCTGGTGGAAGAAAAGGTGAGTGGTCCAGGACAGGCTCTCACCTGAGCTGACCTCTGAGTTTTCTCAGTTGTGGGACATGGAGATTGGTAAATGTATTAGTCGGGGTTCTCTAGAGTCACAGAATTTATGGAATGAATATATGTATAAATATGTAGTGAACTATATTTTTGAATATGTAATGAATATATAGGAATTTATTGGAATGACTTATGGCTGCCATCCAACAGTGACTAACTGTGAATGGAAAGACCAACAACCGAGTAGTTGCTTAGCCCCAGAAGCTACCTGCTCATTTGGAAAGAGCTGTGGCTGCTAAACAAGGTCTGAGGTAGAGCAGCCTTCTGGGACAGCATCACACAGGAGGTGAGACCGTGAACAGAGAGAACTGCATGAGTTGCGGATATGGTATCAACACAGAAATTAAACAACGGTGTCAAATAGACCCACGGGTGAAAAGAAAATGATTGGGAAGAACCTACACTAAGAGAGGTGAAAGATTTGTACCCTAAAAACAACACACTGCTGATAGAAATTACAGAGCAGCCAGGAGATGGCTCAGTTGGTAAAGTGCTTAACCCACAAACACAAGGACATGGGTTTCATCCCCAGGGTTCACAAATAAAGTTGACTACATTGGCAGATACTGAACAGGAAGAGACGATAGGATCCATGAGGGTCACTATGCTGCCAGGCTTGCCCAATCAGAGAGCCCCAAGCCAAGGACAGACCTGTCCCCAAAACTATAGAGGACAGCTCCTGCATAATGATACCCAAAGTTGTCCTCTACCACCCACATGTGTGTGCACACATGCAAATCTACACATACATATATATACTGCACAAAATAAATTTATGAAATGTAGAAAAATATATGGATATTTTCATAGTGGAAACATTTATACAATAACTCCTTATAATGCAAAGCAGTCTAAAAAATCAATGCAATCTCTGTTCAAATCCCAATTGCTTTTTTGTAAAGACAAATGATTTGTCTTCTAAAATCAAAAGGATTGTAAGAAACAAACATGGGGACACAGTAGGAGACACCCTAATTCCAGCATTGGGAAGCGCATGGGGGAATTAAGAGTACAAGCTCATCTGAAGCTACATAGAAAGTTGAAGGTGAACCTGGATTCCACAAGACCTTGGACACACATAAAACAAAGGCAGTGTGGACCAGATCCAGAGCAGACTTAAATCCATGGTGAGTAGACTACAGGACAGGAGCAGAGATGAGCAGATAGTGGAGTGTAATGGAAAGCCCAGAAACACAGACTTGAACATGCAGGCCCTGGTTTTCAGAAGGGCTCAGCCCTGCAATGGATAAGAAGAGCAGCTGAGAGATGGAGAGCAGCAGTCAGGGAGGCAGCAGATCTGACTGGGATTTGAACCCTGAGACTGAATCTGCAGGGAGCAGTAGCTGCACTCACAGGGAAGCCAGGGATCCAGGTTCCAGGGAGACAAAAGGGAGGCCTGGTGAGTGCAGAGCAGGGAGAGCAGGAAAGGGACATGAGTTCAAGACAGGGGAAGGAAGCAAAGGAAGAAAGATACAAAGAAGGGACAGTGGACAGGAGAGCTGTCCTCTGATTGGCTGTGCTGTGCAGAAAGACAGCTGAGGACTGGCCTCAGGTCCTGGGGACTCTCAGACCTGTCCCTGATTGGCTGCTACAGAGCTGTTTGCTGCCCTGAGCCCCTAATGTTGAACACAGAGAACAGCTGAGAGGCAGACAGAGGATCAGCATGGCTGCCACACTGACACTGGTTCTTCTCCTATAGGCCAGCAGACTAAAGCTGAAACCCCAGCCAGGTGAGCTGCTGTCATCCCAAGGAGCAGGTGAGGGGCTTCTTGAGGAAGTTTGTTATGAGATAGATGCATGCAAGGGAGCTAGAGAGATGATCTGAATTACAAACCCTTGCACACTCGTAGGAGGACCTGCGTCTCACTGGGAGAACCCACACTGTAAACCAGGAGAGTGACTGAAATATGTAATCCCTCTTTGGACAAGTAAGAGACAGACATAAGCGTGGAGCTGTCCGTCCAGCTAGTCTAGTGTAATTGCTGAGTTCCAGGCCAATGAGAGACCAAGTCATAAAAAATAATGTGGATTCTTCAAGGGGATAAATCATGGTTGTGGCATGTTCTAAGTTTATTTTTAATGAAAGGTTTGAAAATTACAAATTAATGGACAAAAGAAAAGTGGGGAGCACAGAGATAGTTCAGAGGGAGAAGGTGTCTGCAGCCAAGACCAATGACCTGAGTTCATTTGGGGGACAAATGAGACAAGTAGAAAACTGACTACAGAAAACTGCCCTCTCCTTCTTAGGCACAGCACTGTCTGTTAGTCCCCAACTACCAGAAAAACAGGGGCCAGCATCACTCACCAGGGGGGGTGAGTTTCCATCAAAGTAGGATTTGCTGGCCACACATCCTGCATCTCAAGCCCTTCCCTCACCACAGCCTGGGAATCAGAGAGCAGGGCTGCAGGCCTGTGCTGTGAAACATCCGTCCATGGACAGGTACAGAAGAGAACCCCACTCCTGCCATGTGCGCTCTGACTTCCTTTCCTCAGAACCAGTCAATATGTCTTCTCTGGTCCTTGGATCCCAACTCTGCTGTTTCCTGTCTGTTCATGGAATTAATAACACTTTTTAATAAATATCCTACTCCCCAGACTTGATCTCATGTCTCTCTTAGCGCTGCCCCCCCCTACATACAATGAGACCTTAGAGAGTAGCAGATTGTGTCCAGGAGCAGACACAGAGAGAAGCAGGTAACAAGGTCCACACTGAGAACCACTGCATGAGAACCTTTTTCCTCTCTCCTGTTCTCCCTGGACACTGACATCTCAGTCACAGCCCTAGGCCCCTCCATGCCCCTCCTCAGGTGACAGACTATGGCTTGCTTGGGTCCCATGCTGGGCTTCCTTTCCTCACAGGCCCATCTACAAGCACTCACTTTCCTTATTTCCTGCCATGTTGATATTCTGACCTGTGGGGTCTCCCTAGGACAAGACTTCCTTCCCAAGACAAGTTTGTCTAAAGTTTGATAGTCAGTGGATCAGCTTCTACCAAAAAGCATGCTGGGACATAAAGACAGCATCCACACTAACCAATAAGAATAAAATCCAGGTTGCTCTCACAGCCAAAAAAGGTGCATGGGCACTGTAGCAGTGTGGCTGTAGTTGGCCCCCATATGCCCATAGGGAGTGGCACTATTCAGAGGCATAGTTTTGTTGGAGTAGGTGTGGCCTTGTTGGAGGAAGTGTGCCATTGCGGAGGTGGGCTCTCAGTTCTCCTGTTCTCAGTCTATGCTCAGGGTAGACACAGTTCACTTCCTTTTGCCTGTGAATTCAGATGGATAACGGTCAGCTCCTACTCCAGCACCATGTCTGCCAGCATTGCTACCATGACTGAGCTAGTCACCCCGCCACTCACAGTAAAGAGTCTTTCCTTGGGGCTTCCCTCTACAGGGGTGCAGGGAGATACGCACACTGAGTGTGGACAGCACAGAAGGAAGATGAAGATGATGATGTCATCCTTGGTGAGAAAGAAGGGTTCAGATGGGGGTGGGGCAACTGTGCTACTGTGATGTCCTAGTGCAGCCTGAGTGTCCTGTCTACACCACAGGTCATCATCCTCCACCCTCTCTCTAGGATCCGCTCAACTCTCTTCAGGACCCAGTCTAGGCAGCTACTCTGGGTTCCTTCTGGGCTGCATTAGTTGTCCCTGGGGGAAAGAATTCAAGGAGTGGGAGAGTGGATGGTGTGACAGATGGATGGACAGATGGACAGTTGTCATCTATGAGTTGTCTGCTGGGGTGGGGCCCATCAGCCCTTCATTGTGTTATTTGAGGGAAGTTTCTGGAGTTGGATGGTTCAAGCAGAAGTAGGAAGGGTTGAGTCTATTCTCTGCCACCACAGTCATGAAAAACACACCCGGGTATAAAATCCGGGTCTGAATGCTGGGGACACAATCAGGAACTGGAGTCTGAAGAGTCACAGAGGCTGGCCTGGGGAGGCCATGTTTACTCAGGATGAGGACTGGATAAACATGTGAGGGCACATCAGCTATGGATATCTCCCTGCATGACGTGTCTGTGTCTGTATTTAGTTGCACATGTGTGCAAGTGTGTGCTCATCTGTGTGGAGGCCAGCGGACAACCTCAGGCATTACTACTCAGGACATATTCCACGTTGAATTTATTTGTTTGTTTGCTTGGTTGGTTTTTATGGGACAAAATCTATATAGCCATTGCTGGCCTGGAACTTAATATATGGACCAGGATAGCCTCAAACTCACTGAGATCCATGCTCATTTGCATTTGCCTCTGCCTCTGCCTTCCCAAAGCTGGAGTTAAAGGCATGGACCACCATGCCTAGCCCACTTTAAGTTTTAACTTTTAAAATTACACATATTTATTCTGTGGGTACAGGGCACACTTGTACTACAGCCTGAACAGCAGCCAGGTTCTAACACTGCAGTCTGACACTCCCCATGGTCACATGTACACCAAAGCCCCAAGTGTTCACACCACAGCCCCAGGCTGCTCTTCCACAGAAAGTGCCCAGCCCCTATGAAAGTGTCATGGTTCCAGCTCCCAGTCCCTGCTGTCAGGGGAAACATGGCTGTCACTGCAGGAGACTGATTACAGCATACTGGACAGAAACCATCCCACAGCAGGGTCCTATGGGGATCCAACTGAGTCCAGGACTTGTAACAACAGAGCCCATGACTTGGGATTCAAGGGCCAGCAAGTGGCAGCAGTGAGGTTGAGCACCTATAGACCCCACCAGAACCTGTTGTATAAAAATGCTGGCAGCACCATTTGTTGAAGATGCTTTCTTTCATTCTTCTACAGGTTGCAAATGGTGCTGGCACAACTGGATGTCAACCTGTAGAAGAATGAAAATAGATCCATATCTATCACCATGCACAAAACTCAAGTCCAAATGGATCAAAGACCTCAATATCAATCTGAACACACTGAACCTGATAGAAGAGAAAGTGGGAAGTACCCTACAACAGATGGGCACAGGCGATCGCTTCCTAGGTATAACCCCAGCAGCACAGTCATTAAGGGCAACATTGAATAAATGGGACCTACTGAAACTGAGAAGCTTCTGTAAAGCAAAAGACACTGTCACTAAGACAAAAAGGGAACCCACTGACTGGGAGAAGATCTTCACCAACCCCGCAACAGACAAAGGTCTTATCTCCAAAATATATAAAGAACTCAAGAAACTAGACTTTAAAATGCTAATTAACCCAATTAAAAAATGGGGCACTGATCTGAAGAGAGAATTCTCAACAGAAGAAGTTCAAATGGCCAAAAGGCACTTAAGGTCATGCTCAGCCTCCTTAGCGATCAGGGAAATGCAAATCAAAACAACATTGAGATATCACCTTACACCTGTCAGAATGGCTAAAATCAATAACACCAATGATAGCCTTTGCTGGAGAGGCTGTGGAGAAAGGGGTACCCTCATCCATTGCTGGTGGGAGTGCAGACTTGTGCAGCCACTTTGGAGAGCAGTGTGGCGGTTTCTCAGGAAAATTGGGATCAACCTACCCATGGACCCAGCAATGCCACTCTTGGGAATATACCCACGAGATGCCCGATCATATGACAAGGACATTTGTTCAACTATGTTCATAGCAGCATTGTTTGTAATAGCCAGAACCTGGAAACAACCTAGATGCCCGTCAATGGAAGAATGGATGAAGAAAGTATGGAATATATATACATTAGAATACTACTCAGCGGTAAAAAACAATGACTTCGCGAATTTTGCATGCAAATGGATGGAAATAGAAAACACTATCCTGAGGGAGGTAACCCAGACCCAAAAGGATGAACATGGGATGTACTCACTCATAATTGGTTTCTAGAGATAAATAAAGGTCAGTGAGTCTATAATTTGATACCCTAAAGAAACTAAATAAGAAGGTGAACCCAAAGAAAAGCATATAGCTATCCTCCTGGTTATGGGAAGTAGACCAGATTGCCGGGCAAAAATTTGGGATCTTGGGGGTGTGGTGGGAGGGGGGGTAAGGGGGAGAAGGGGGAGAGAAATGTGAGAAGGGGAGGGTGGGGGGAACTTGGGGAAACGGGATGATTGGGATAAAGGAAGGTTGGTTAGGGGAGCAGAGAAGCACACATCTTAATTAAGGGAGCCATCTTAGAGTTGGCAAGAGACTTGGATCTAGAGGGGCTCCCAGGTGCCCAGGGCGATGTCCCCAGTTAGCTCCTGGGGCAGCTGTGGATAGGGAACCTGAAATGACTCTATCCCATAGCCATACTGATGAATATCTTGCATATCACCATAGAAACTTCATCTGGCGATGGATGGAGATAGAGACAGAGACCCACACTGGAGCACTGGACTGAGCTCCCAAAGTCCCAATGAGGAGCAGAAGGAGGGAGAATATGAGCAAAGAAGTCAGGACCACAAGGGGTGCGCCCACCCGTGGAGACAGTGGGGCTGATTCTTTGGGAGCTCACCAAGGCCAGCTGGACTCTGACTGAAATAGCATGGGATAAAACCGGACTCTCTGAATTTGGCGGACAATGAGGGCTGCTGAGAAGCCGAGGACCATGGCACCGGGTTTTGATCCTACTTCATGCTCTGGCTTTGTGGGAGCCTACCCAGTTTGGATGTTCACCTTACTAGACCAGGATTGAGGGGGGAGGACTTTGGACTTTCCACAGGGCAGGGAACCCTGACTGCTCTTCAGGCTGGAGAGGGAGGGGGAGGAGTGGGGGGGAGGGGAGGAGGAGAGGGAGGAGTGGGAGGGAAATGGGAGGCGAGGAGGAGACAGAAATTGCTTTTTTTTCCAATAAAAAAAAAAATGCTGGACTTAGCCAGGCAGTGGTGGCACATACATTTAGTCCCAGCACTAGGGAGGCAGAGACAGGTGGATCTCTGTGAATTCGAAGACAGGCACCAAAGCTACAGAGAAACCCTGTCTCGAAAACAAACAAACAAAAATGCTGGAGTCCAGCAGCTGACATAGGGTCAGGCCTAATGAGGTCAACCCTCCTAAAGACTCTGCAATTGGGTGACCTTTTACCCACAGACGCCAGACAGTAGGGCAAGGTCAGATGAAGCCTGGAAGTGAAGCTTGGATACTGCATCTGCACAGACATCTGGAGACCTAGAAGGACTAGACCACGTATTTCTGTAAACACAACAGGAGGCTTGTAGACTTGGTGGTCGATTGATGGGACCCAACTGCCCATCACCCATGGTGAGCCACCCTGGTTCTGGTTTGAGGCCTCTGGCTTCCCTTTTCCCTTGATGTCACCTCAGGCTCCCAACTCCCCTCTCCCCTTCCCTGTTGTCACCTTTCCACACAGGCCCAAAGGCTCTTCAGAACAATGCCCCCATTTTCATGATGTGGCTGCTCTGTCTTCTGATCCTTGCCTCTTCTCGGTAGCAGAAGTAACTGCAGTCCCATGCACTGGGAGCGCTGAGACCCGGCCTGGGCACTGTGTTGCTGTTACCCGTGCGTCTTTCACAAGGTCCTGCAGGAGCTGGGGACTCTGTGCTTTGCTGTTGCTCATAACCTTGCTCTGGCCGTGTTTGCTCAGGATGAGGACTCGGTCAGCAGGTTCTGGATAATCAGTTGTGAAAGGTGCCTTGCATGTTAGTGTGTGTGAGAGCGTGTGTGTGCACATGTACACACGTGCTTATGCACGTGCAAGTACATGTGTTTGCAAGTGTGTGCTCATGCATGTGGAGACTAGAGAGACGACCTCCTACAGAACCAGCCCTGAGGACACCACAGCCTCTGCCCCCACATCTCACGCATCCACCCCAGCCACAGTCCAGCTGTGTCCACTCTCAGAAATGTCCCAATATATCAATAATGACCCACTGCTGCTCTGAGCCTTCTTTCCCACTTCATGCGAAGGAGGTTCTAGAACAGACATAGATAAAAGGAATCACTCAAGTGTTTACTAGGAACAGCCTCCAGGGAGCCCAAGCAGCAGATCCTTGGCCTTAGAGGGGGGTTCAGAGGCTGCACCGAGCAGGCAGCCGGAAATCTATGGTACAGTGGAGGAATACAAGAACTCCATGGGACTGTAGTCCAGGCTTCTGTTGTGTACCAGTCATGTGACATGTGCCAGGGCTTCTCTGACCCTTGGTTTCCTCTACTAAGTGTGTGTTAAGGTTGATGAGAGGCAGAAAGGCTCCTTCAGGAGCTGGAGTAGCTTGGGAGTTACTGTCGAGGTGAGGGAGAACATCGCCCAGGAAGGCCAGGCGAGTTACAGACTCAGCAGCAGCAAGCAGTCAGGGTGAGTGTCCAGTGGACATTGGTTTTCCTGGGGCTCTGTGAGGAGTCCCTGAGGGAAACAAGAGGGCAAAGAGCAGATGAAGGTGGGGTCACCATACATACTAGGGCTGGGGACTGAATATGTTTCTTCATCGCCTCCTTTCTCACTGTGTCTGAAGTGAGCAGAAACCAATCAGTTCTTCACCTATGATCGTTAGAGAGAAAGACACAGACAACCAGCACGAGGGGAGACATAGTGAGAAACAGACTGAGGGGAGGGCAGAAGTGGAGGAAATCAGGAGCTGAGGAAACAGTGATTGCAGGCTGCATAGGGAATGGGAAAGACTGGATGAGACAGGAGGTCAGGGTGGAAGAGAGGAGAGCCCGGCATGCATATGTGAAGGCTGTTTCTTCCAGCCAAAAAAAAGGGGGCTGGGCTCAAGGGCACAGTCATCTTCTCAGTGAACACAAGGGTGGATCTTCTGCAATAAGGGAAGAAAGAAGCCAGAATGATAAAGGAAGTTGCCGGCCACAGGAGGTGGAGATGGGCAGGCCCTGCACCCACTCAGTCCTCCACATACGGCCCAGGGAATGAGGATCATTTTTGCTCTGATTGTCTCCTGAATCCTGACCACCCCAGGGACCGTCCAGAAGATCTGTTCTCCCTCCTGATGGCTCTGCTGGTCTCACTTCCCAGAGGGATTCCGGACATGGCTTCAGTCCTGCTTCTGCTGCTGCCAGCAGCCTGCCTGCAAGCTGGTGAGTGGTGGGAACCTCACTAGTGGGGACCTAATCACAGGAGGGGTGAGTGGGGCTGGGAAGAGTGGGCTGTCCTGTGGATAGGTGACTGCTAGAAGAACCAACCTGTCCTCTGAGCCACAAGATAGAGCTCATCTTCAGAGTGGGTCAAGCTCAACTCTTCCTGTCTATCCTGTCCCCTACTGAACAGTGGGACATGGGGATAGCCCTTCCCTGAGTCCTCCTCCTGCCTGTGGTGAAGACTCGGGAAGCTCTGGGGTGTCCTTTCCATCCTCTGCAGTGGTTTCAGATTCTTCCGCATCCTTCCCAGGGAACTCAGCAGGATCCAACAGAGGAAATACCTTTGGTGTCAACCAACCAGCACGCCTCTCTGGTGTCCAGGGCGGCTCCATCGAGATCCCCTTCTCCTTCTACTTCCCCTGGGAGTTGGCAAAGGATCCACAGATGAGGATTCTCTGGAGATGGCAGCACTTCCATGGGGAATTGATCTACAACTCCTCCTCGGGTTTCATCCATGAGAATTTCAAGGACCGGCTCATCCTAAACTGGACACAGCCTCAGACATCCGGAGTCCTCAGAATCCTGGACTTGAAGGAGAAGGATCAGACAGTGTACTTCTGCAGAGTTCGTATGAATGTGAAGAAAAAAAAAAACAGAGGTTTTCCAGTCGATCGAAGGGACCCACCTCACCATCACTCAAGGAGAGCACAGCCCAGGTCAGGCTTTGGTGGCGCTGGCTTCCTTGTACCATAGATATCATTAGTGATCTCATATGTCTGATCCTTCCCACAGATTCCTCTCGTGTGTTCTGTCCGCTCCCCAGAGCTCTGCCAACTTCCTCTTTCCTCTTCCGCACAACCATCCACAACCCTTAGCTGCTCTCTCTGAGCTGCCTCCTCCCTGTGCCCTCAGATCCCACCCCACTCCCAGGCCTCAGCTCTTCCCAGATGCCCAGTCTCCTGCTCCTTTCTCCCAACTGCACTACTGCCCAGCCTACTCCTGCCCTTTCTACCAGAAATCTCTGTGGGTGCGGCCTCTCCAGGACGGAGCAGCCTCCACTTGGTGCTGTGCCAGGGTCTCGGTTAATTCCCGGTTTACACCATATCTCATGCCTTCACAGAGGGTGCCTTTGTGTCCCCATGTATACCCCTCCTCCTCTGGGTTTCCCTACTTCATCAGTCTCTAAGACACAGCCCTCACCTCTCCTGCCCCGGTTTCTTTATCCCCTCCCTCAGTGCCCTCTTCTCCCTCACGTTCTCACCATGATCAGGTCTTCTGGTTTCTTCACCTCCTCTGTGGCAGCTGTGACTTCAGTTTCTACAATGAGGGCACTCAGGCCCAGCCTAGTCACTGTGTGGGCATTGCCCCTGCCACTTGTCACCTCTGCTGGGAATTCTTATGGTCATTATACAGAGAAGGACACAGAGACCAGCAGAATTCAACCTCTGCCCAAGGGCATGCTGGTGACCAACAGACCCCACAAGGACCCTTTACCTCCAAGCGTCTCTCAATTATAGACACATGGCCTCTGCTGGAGTTCATTCTATTGTTTGACTCCTTCTATCTTGATGTTGTGGAGCATGTAAATATGGTGTAAGTGTGTGTGTGTATGCATGTGTGTATGTGTGTGTGTGTGTGTGTGTGTGTGTACATATGCCCCTTTTTGTGCTTCAGAAGGCCAGAGTGTGGCACTGGGAATCCTCCTCTAGTAAGACCAACTTTATTCCCTTGAGGCAGGGTCTCTCACTGAACCTGGGGCTCACTGTTCTGGGCTAGGCTGAAGGGCTACGAAGCTGCATTGATCCTCTTGTCCCCATCTCCCATGATATTGCAGTTACAGGGGCTCACATGGCCTGAATTAGAAATAATGTGTGTGATATCTGAGGAAGGAACAACTAAGGTTAATCTCTGACACACACACACAAACACACACACACATGCACCATTATATGTGTGTTAAAATTTAATAAAAAATAAGTTTCTAAAAAATGAATGTAAAATTAACAGCCAAATGATAATCAATTATATCTAATTGCATTGCCAGTTCTCAGGGTACAGTGATGAATGGGGTTGCCCCTTCCAGGTTAGACCCACCTGCCTCTCCCTGGCCCAACCACTGCTCATCTTAACCCCTGTGCTGGCTCAGGATGAAGTCCACAGCAAGAACTGCCAGGCTGCCTTACGTCTGTGTTTCCTGTGCCTCCGACACATTTCCCTAAACGGCCTTTTCTGAGATCTCTGTTCTTCTCAGCCTCCTCCCTCTTCCTCCTTTCCTAATTTCTCCTGGCCCTCGACATAATCTGTAGGTGCTTGGTAGAAATCTCATTTAAGGCAGCCATGCCTGTCTCTGCTTCAGTCAGACACACCATGGTTTCTTCTCTAGCAGGACTTCAGATGGTCCCTGAGGCCACATGCAGGCTAGACCAGGGCTCTGCCATTGAGTTAACACCTCACGGCCACTATGGGTTCTTTTCTCAGTATTTTTAAAATTAATTCGTAAACTGACCATTCCTCCCCCTCCCCATTATTTTTAAATGTTAAAATTAATAATAAAAAGACATTTTTTTCTTTCCATCTTTTAAGACAGTGTCTCATGTAACCCAGGCTGGCCTCAAACTTGCTATGTAGCTGAGGATGACCTTGAACTTCTAACCATCCAGCCTCCACTTCCCAAGTGCTGGGGTCACAAGGGTGTGTCACCACTCCTGTGTGCAGTGCCTGGAATGGGACTCAGTGCCTGAAATGGCAAGCCCTCTACCAACTGAGCTACATCCACAGACCCCAAAAGAAATGCGTTGATCTGACCAAATTGCCTGCATTTAGTGCAAAGAAATCACAACCAGAGAAATATTTGCGACAAGTATTAAGAAAGAACCCTGTGGTTGGTTTATTATTTTTTATGTAATTTCGTTTTTGCAGCCAAATTCAATAATACTTTCCTTTGCAAATTTTCTCTTTCATGTCTAAGCAAAAAGACTCCTGGTGATCTCTCTTCTCTTCTCTTCTCTTCTCTTCTCTTCTCTTCTCTTCTCTCTCTCTCTGAATGAAAATAGATTCTTCTCTCATGCAATACATCTCAACCACAGTTGTCCCTTCCTACTCTTCTTCCATCCTCTATATCTTCCATCTTCTCTTTTCCCAGATCGAGGCCCTCTCTGTTTCATCTTCAGAAAAGAACAGGCCTCGAAGAGACAACAGCCAAATGGGACAAAACAAGATACAACAAGACAAGGCAAAAGCTCTACTATCATGATAGACTGGACAAGACAACCCAAAAGGAGGAAAAGAGTCCCAAGAGCAGGCAAAAGAGTCAGAGACACACCCACTCCCACTGTTAGGAGCCCCACAAGAACTCCAAGCTAACAGCCATAACGTATACTCAGAGGACCTGGTACAATCCCAAATTCGGTTTTAAATTCTCTTACACAATAGCATGCATTTCTGTTATGTCTATCCCATCCTGTTCCACTGTGTCTTCATTTTTAGTTGTACTTCCTGTTTGTGTGTGCACAGGCACGTAGGTGTCTCAGTGGCAGGGTCAGGGGACTTTTGGGAATTGGTTCTCTCTTTCCAACTTACTTTGAGGAAGGGTCTTACCCTGTTGTGTCTCCTCACCATGGAGTCCAAGATGGCTGCCCAGAAAGCCTCCCTGTAATTCTCCCATCTCTGCTGCCTGTCTCCCCAGAACAGGGCTGCAGTTGCAGGTGCTCAATACATCTGGCTTTTTCTGTGGGTTCTGAGAAACCAAACTGTGCAGCAGGTGTTTTATCTATCAAGTCTGCTTCTTAATTTTTATTAATTTTTTAATTTATGTGTATGTGCATGCCAGTGTGGTTACATATTAACATGCATGTGTATGTATGGACATACATGTGGAGGCCAGGTAACAACCTCGGGAAAACTCTCCCTGGACATTGTATGCCTTTTCTTTTTTTCTTTCTTTCTTTCTTTCTTCCTTTCTTTCATTCATTTTTCTTTCCTTTTTTCGTTCTTTCTTTCCTTCTGTTTTATGGAGAAGTGTCTGTCTCCCTAATGGAACTTACCAAGTGGGCTAGGCCAGCTGGCAGTGAGCCCAGGAATTTTTTGGTTTTCAGTCTAGCTGATCCTTGAGCCCCCATTTCACAGAGAGATGCTGCCCTGAGGAAGAGATGGAGAATGTTGTAAGAGGACACAGAAGCCTCTTCTGTCCCCACACGCATATTCAGGTGCACATCTCTATCTTGCACTGAAATGTTGGTTCAATAACTCACGTCTAAGGAGCAGCCTTGTCCACCCTGGCAGGCTACTTCTGTTCTAACAAGGACTGTTACTAGAAAAATGCCTGTTTGGATCTGTGTGACTTAGAGATTGCTCTTTGTAAGGGATGACATGAGTGTCTGAGGACGTTCCTACCAGGAAGTAGAGTTGTCATTGCTCACCCAATCTCAGCCTTTAGCATCTGTTCCCTTCTTCCTGTGTGAGCTTCTAAGAGCTGTTCCCCATCCTGCATCCCCAAAGGAGACAGGATACCAATGTCTGCCTGTCCATTCCCACAATCGAAGAACAATCCACTTATTAATTGAGTGCAGGGTCTGAGCCTGGGTCCTGGCAGCTCTAACAAGCCAGGCTTGGCCCCCTGTCCTCAACAGGACAATTAGACAGACTGGTCACAGTGAAAAGCAGAGGAAAGAGGCATTTTCAGCTTAGGGAGCCTTAAAGTTCTTGCCTATAAGACTTCCCTATTCAGGGTTCAATTAAACATGAAAAAGATGCCTGGATGAGCTGGGGGGGGGGGCTAAAAATCTGAGGGGAAAGTCTACTCCCAACAGCTTCCGACTATCCATGACTCTTTATTCTCTCTTCAATCTATCATTTCTCATTGTTCCTCTTTTTCTCCCTTGGGCCTTGTTCTACATTGTTCTCAGTTCTACCTGTTACAAATGTTCCCAGTCATATATATCCTTAAAACCAGCAATTCCCAGTCCTGGCAGGTTCCAGAACCAGAATTCTTTTGCCCCATAGAAAGTCAGGTAAGGGTTTTCACACAAACACACACACACACACACACACACAAACACAAACACAAACATCCACCTATGAACTCCTTAATGGAGAAAGTTAGTTAAGAAAGGAATTAAATCATCAGAGGATTCTAGAGGGGAAGGTTACTGAGCTACACTACATTTTTAGGTGATAGAAAGAGCTAAAAGGTTTATTTTAGTAAAATTATGGACAGGGCATGGATTGTTTAAATCAGCACACCACTTCTTTTGTCCCAGCAGGCATAGAGGCTTCCAGTTAACCTACGTAACCAGTCAGGGAGAAGCTGATGGCTCTTGATCAGATAGCACACACACCAGAGGCTGCAGTTTCTATGATCTACGTCTGGAGTTAGACTCAGTGCTCTAAACCAAGAAGACAACCAGGCCTCTAAATTATCGCTTCTGGACTATGCTGTTATCAGTTATTGTGATCCTGGTGTTGTGGGTCTTTCTCTGGGATACAGTTAATTATTTCTCCTGCTGCCCTTGAGAGTCGGGAACTAAAGTCATCAGTGAACCGAGGTGAAGGTGAGCATAGGAGGTAGGAATCTTTTATGTGGGGTAAAAACAGAGCAGCAACTTGGGCAGGTGAGGCTTTATGCCTGGACCCTAAGCCCTGACCAAATGCCTGCTGATAAAGATAATTGCAAGAAGGCAGGTCTCTGCACTTACCTAGGAGAAAAAACTAAACCTGGTATGGGAAACTGTTCTGAACTAGGGAATTAACTCCCAAATATGTAACAGGAGGGAAGCCAGCTACACTGAAAAATCTACAGCAAAGGTCAGCCACTTTATTCACAAAGCAATAATGGCAAAAGCCTTGCCTTTGGTTTAGCCCTTAGCGGATCCCTTGGTTCCAATAAGTCTCTCCTGAAAGGATGACTGGGCAATTACTCTATGACGTTACAGCTTCCAGCGCTCAGCTTGACCAGATTGGAGGAGAAACAAGGAGGTCCAGTGACAACCCCCAACTCCACATTTGGGATTTGACACATCCTGACCTGAGGTTTAGACCTAAATAGAAGACAAGACATAAGCACAGCTAAGCAGTCCCAGTTCCGGTGTGGCCCCGCCCACAGTGAGCCATCATCCTCTGTCTCCAGTCTCTCCTGCAAGGTCATCTGAGGAGTTGTCAGAACTGTGTGAACTCTCTTTCTGGGAGATCAGTTCTTTACTGGCTGGCTCCAAGCTTTGCCTTTTCCTTCTCCCAGCTTGAGACTCCTTGGGTGACTCCAGTTCCTTGGAATCCATTGCTTCAGTATCTGGTGGCAAAGAGTGCTGCAGAGGCATCTCTAGAATCTTCACTCCTACTGGGAAAGTTCATGCTGACTTCCTTTATCTCTTCCCAGCCCCCAGGACCACCTCTCCAAGCCCCAACACTGCAACTTCTGCACGCACCAAAAATACACTCACAGCCACAGACGGTCAGATGAGCAGAGAAAATAAGACCCTGCGTCTTAGAACCAGAGTTGGGGTGGCCGTGGCTGCTGCTGTACTCCTGGCTGGGGTTTTGGGATTGATGGTGTTCCTCAGGTGGAAGAGGAGGAAAGGTAAGTGGTCCAGACTGCATCCCCATCACACTTCCCGAGTGTTTCCACAGGACAATCTGGCCCAGAGTCATCGAAGGGGATTGTTGACAGCTCAGATCCTAGGGCTCAGGTGATGTCTCAGTCAGTAAAGTGCTTGCCATGCAAGCTTGAGGATCCGTCACCACAATCCTGGTAGTCCCAGTGCTGAGGGCAGTGGGGGACAAGATCATCCCCAAAGCTGATGACTAGTCACACTAACCTAATGGTTGGGCTTCGGGTCCCAGTGAGAGACCCTGTCTTTAAAAACAGCAAGGTGGACAGCTTTTGAGGAGCTAAGGGTGGCTTCTGGCCTCCCAGGGCAGATCCCTGATGACCTGTTCTTGAGTCCAGAGTCAGGATCTGAGGCTTCTGCTTAGAGTAGCTGGGGTCTTTTTGTTGCTGTTGTTTCAGTTTGGTTGACTGCAGACCTCCACTGCTAACCCCACTGGGAATCTGCTTTAAGCCGGTTCTCCAAGTGAGGCCTCTGAGGGTTCAGTTTGTGAACCACACAGTCCAGTCACAAACTCAGTTCTTCTCTGTTGACACAGCCATTTCATCATCAGAGGAGAAAGGGCCTGCCCAGGAGGAAGCCAGGGGACGGGAAAGCAGAAGGGACTGGAAGTCGCCTCAGTTCAGCTGTATTGATTGCTCCACTTCCCAAAGTCTGGCTTGAAACTGGAGGATCCTAAGTAGATGAACATCCAGTTTTCCAGTAACTGTGGGTGATGGGGGAGGCTTCCCAAGTGCTGAGTGTTCATTTTAGAAAGAGCTGTGGTGTTGATAGACGTGGTCAGAGGAGAGACAGGAGGGTAGAGGAGCTCCTAGCGGAAGAAAAATTACATAGAATGTCAAAGAATAAATAATGACAGCCAGAGGCAGTGAAATGGCTCAGTGATATGACACTGGAAATTCTAGAACACAGAGGGATGAAGGAAAGAACTGGGTCCTGTATGTTGTCCTCTGACACATGCACACAATGACCTGTGCACACTCACACACATGGTGAATAAATAAATATAACACGATTTAAAATAAAAACAATGACAGCCACTGTGGTCCACACCTCAGTCTGTGCACCTGGGAGAGGCGGGCAGGAGGATCTTGACTCCATGAGAATTTATCTCAACCCCTCCTCTCTTCAACAGAATAGTCAGGAAATTGCTGGGAGTCATGTAAGACACCCTCTGGCCTTCCAGGAAAGGGATACCATGTTGGGAACTCTTGAGTAGTGTGGTGCTGGCAGAGGAGGCAGGACATGACAGGGGGAACCTTGTAAGTCAGGTCCCCAAGCCTCTAATAACAGAGGCAAAGGGATGGGCAAAGGGAAACCAGCTTTTGGAACAGGAGCAGCAGAAGAGAAGAGCAAGGCAGAGGAAGAGAGACAGAGACAGAATGCAGGGCAGAGGAACAGAGAGAGAGAAAGGAAGAGACGGGAGGTGGGCAAGGCCCACTTTTTAAATGGGAACTTAGCAAAGGTACACAGGAAGTGATGTTAGTGGTTGCACTGAGAACATATCCTGTCTGAACCTCAGGGCCAGTACAGATGCCTCAATTATAACAGTGATATTGTTGAATGACAGAGAAAGTGGGTGAGTAGGAAAAATCTCATTCTGAAAATGGAAAAATTAATTAAGATGTCTATATTAGGTGGTTAGAGAGATGGCTCAGTGTTTAAGAACATTGGATACTGTTGAGGGAGTAGTTGCTTGTTCGTTCTGACCCCTCCAGCCATGAAATAACCACTCAGAAAACCACATTATTTTTAATACTGTTTGGCCAATAGCTTAAGCATATTTCTGGCAAAACTCATATCCTAAATTAACCCATCTTTATTATTCTGTATATCGCCACGTGGTTGTGGCTTACCAGCTAAAGTTCCCAGCATCTGCCTCAGGTGGGGGATTCGTGGCTTCTCTCTGACTCTGCGCTTCTTCCTACCAGCATTCAGTCCAGACTTCCCTGCCCAGCTCTGCTCAGCCCCTCCCTGCTCTGCTATAGGCTCAAAGCCATTTCTTTATTCACAGTAATCACAGCATACAGAGGGAAATCCCGCATCACCTCCCCTTTGCTGTTTAAATAAAAGGAAGGCTTTAAATTTAATATAATAAAATAACATATAACAAAACAGGTATCAAGCAAGAATTGCAGTTACAATATTTATATCCATTTTATCTTTTATCATAATTAAGGAAGACTAAAACTATAACCATTTATTCTTCAACTCAATTAAAGAGTCCAGAGGGTTACAATAGTATCTAAGTCAGCAGGAAGTACATTGTAAGCAACTTCCAAAACTCTTGAATTGACATAGACATCTCACTGCTTGGAAAATCACCCAAAGTTCTTCTGTACCATTGGAGCATCCATCTTTAGTCTACAGGCCCATAGTAACCAGCAGACCCTTTTACAAAGCAAGAAATTTCAAAGAGAGTTCCTCCTATGCTGGCAGGTTGCCCATCACATTTGTGTATGTGTGTGTCCTGCAGAATGTCTACCAGACTCATTCATGATGCAGGAACCCTGAAGGATTGTCTCACCTTTAGGCAAGATTAGCAGTCATTTCTCTGTGGGTCCTGCATGTCCAGTTTATAAAGCAGTCCAGGCAAGAGAAGTTTTTTGCCAAAAGGTCATCCAACTCCATAAGGAGCCTCTTCAGTGCCCATCATCCTCCTGAAGTAGCTTGGTGCTGCTAGGAGCAGATGTGTCTCACTGTCATGAAAAGTCTTAAGTTCTTAAACATTTTAAATGCCATATTCTGAAGGTCTCTGAAAGATCTGAAGAATACCTATCTACCTGAAATATATCTCTATACATCTAGAAAATCTAACTAACACAACTACAAGCTTGACTTTTATAGATGATTATCTATTAACCTATATTTTATAATTATACATTACATTTTGAAATGAACAACACAATCACAATACCTTAAGCAAGAGCAGAAATATATATATATATATATGTAACACAATTGATCTTAAATTTGTATCAATAAACTAAGATCCATAGTAATGCAAATCTCTATAGCAGGATACACTTACAGAGGGCTGAGGTCTGATTCCCAGCACCCACACGATGGCTCACAGGGTCGTGTAACTCCTGTTCCGGGGATCTGACGCCCTCCTTGATTGCCACAGGGACCAGGCAAACTCGTGCCAAATAAACACACAAGCAGGCAAACATTCATACAATAAAAATAATTAAAGATTTTTTTAAAAAAAGATGTATACACAACAAAATTGAATTCAATCTAATTCCCATCTAAATCATAATGACAGTTTTGCGAAAACAGTTTATCTTCTCCAATTCAGATGCCTTCCCAAAGACAAAACAAGACAAAATGAGATAAACAACAACAGAAAAGAAATGACCGATAATGGAGCACTCCATTGCCTGATCCCAGAGTTTATTCAAAGTTGCAATAGGAGGCTAGAGGGATGGCTCAGCAGTTAAGAGCACTGAATGCTCTTGCAGAGAACCTGAGTTCTGCTCCCAGCACCCACACCAGGCAGTTTACAACCACCTGTAACTCCAGCTCCAGGCCTACGGGAAGCTCTCTCATGAATCCACAGGCTCTGCTGTCATGTGCTTCTATGCCAAAAGAAAGGCACAAACTTTAAAAGTCTTAAAAAAAATACAGTAGGTAAATCAATATGAAATAAATTACAAAGAAAAAAGGCTACAGTAGCCCTCCAAGGGTAAAAGTTTCAGTGTCCACTCCTGGGAACCAGATGATGGAGGGAACCAACTCCTGCAAGATGCCCTCCACCTCCGCACAAACTGTGGCACAGCCCCTGACACATAAGAAATAAGTGACAATAAAAAGCTGTAGTAATCAAAACAGCACAGCATGCACCAAGACACATAGACAAGTAGAGGAAAACACAATCCAGGAGGAGGCAGTTCCTAAGGGCACAGAAAGGAAGCTGGGAGAACTCAGAGTAGACAAGCAGGTGCTGGGTCAGGGGGAACTCAAGGTTGGTGAAGGAACAAAGGAGACAGGGGTGGAGCCTGGGCCTGGCAGGGATTTGGGGGAGGGGTGACAACAGCCCAGCAGAGGTAGTCCAGGCTCTTCTCTGGCTGTCTGGGGCGGTCTCTTTGCTCCCCTGTCCTCTGAAGGTACTGAACATAGAGGACAGCTGAGAGGCAGATGGACAATCAGCATGGATGTCACACTGACACTGTTTATCCCCACAGGCCAGAGGACTAAAGCCGAAAATCCAGCCAGGTGAGCACCATTTTGTCCTCTGCAAGAGCAGCCAGTGCTCTTGCCCACTGAGCCATCTCTCCAGCCCCTTCAAATGGCATTAGAAGAGCAATGGAGAACCGCACACGGGGTTCTGCACATCTCCCCACCCCTGACTCATCCTGTCTGCTTCCTCCATGTCCTCCATGACGCCATGCTCTTCAGGGCCACCAGCCTCACACACTGACAAAGGGTGCAGCAGAGTCTCAGGGAGTCTCCTTCCCAGAACAGCCCCCACCCCAGGCCTCATGGGGTCTTTCTCCTTCTCTCCTTCCATTTCCTAGGCTTCCCTCTCTGTGGCTCTGGCTCCTCTCAGCCTTGAACATCTGCCTGGATTCCACCAGCTCTCCCATCTTTCCCTTTCTTCCCTCTGTCTTTCTCTGTGGTCAGTGAGCCCCGCTCCCCAGGAATCCTTTGTTCTAGCTCTTCCACATCTTTTGCCCTTTTCTCTTCACCTCCCAACCTCTCTGCCCTTCTCTCCTGTCTTTTCTTTTCTTTACTGCAGATGGCCTGCTCTGAGCCTTCTAAATTTTTTCTGAGAAAGTGTCTCAGATTGGCCTGGCTGGCCTTGAACTCCTCCTATCTCCACTTCCTGAGCACTGAGAATACAAGCATGCACTACATACATACTTACATACATACATATATACACACATACATACATATATATACACAGACACACACATGTGACCGTGTGTTTAGAAGGCAGATATCAATGGTGTGTTTTCCTCAGTTGCTATCCATTTCATGTTGTATTCCTGCATGTATGTTGTGTTGGTGTGTGTACTTGTGCATGTATGTGGAGGTCAGAGGTCTATGTTGTGACTCTCCTCAGTTTCTCTAACCTTTATTTAATATTTATTTTGAGACCTTTAAGGTAAAGTCTCTCACTAACTGAAGCTCATCAGTTTGCCTAGGCTGCCCAGACAACAGCTTCAGGGATCCACCCATCTCCACCCCTCCCTCCAGGCACATTGTGCCCAGAGCATTTTGTTGTTGGTTTGGTTTGGTTTGGTTTTTTGAGACAGGGTTTCTCCGTGTAAACATCCTTGGCTGTCCTGGAACTCACAGAGTAGACCAGGCTGGCCTCAAACTCACAGAGTTCCACATGCCTCTGCTTCCTGAGTGCTGGGTTTAAAGGCATGTGACATCACTGCATGGCTGTGCCCAGCAGAGTTTACATGGGTCCTTGGGGATCTAAATTTGGGTCTTCATGTTTGGGAAGCAGGCCTTTGCCAACTGACCATCTCTCCAGTCTTCCACTTTATCTTCTGAGACAGGGTCTTTCACTGAATCTAGAGCTCATCTGTTAGTCCAGGCTGGCCTGTGAACTCCAGGGACTTCTCTGCCTGTCTCTGCTTCTCCAGCATCCAGCTTTATTTGTTTGCTGGGGTCTGAAGTCAGGACGTCATGTTTATGTGACAAGCACGTTACTAACTGGGCCATCTCTCCAGCCCAGCACCTAATGTCTTAATTCTTTCTTGCCCAGCCTCTAATCTGTTGCCCATCTTGTTCTCATGCAGGGAACTCACTGAAAACACTGAGAAATGTGAGCAAGTTGAGCCCAAAGGTAAATTCTGCCAGCTTCCTGTTCCACACTTGGCTCTGCCTTCTTCTCCCAAGACCCTGCAATTCCACAAGCATCCCCTCAGTGTTTTCACCTGACCCTCCCTCACCCTGTCCCTCCCTCACCTTGTCCCTCCCTCACTCTGTCCCTCCCTCACCCTGTCCCTCCCTCACCCTGTCCCTCCCTCACTCTGTCCCTCCCTCACTCTGTCCCTCCCTCACCCTGTCCCTCCCTCACCCTGTCCCTCCCTCACTCTGTCACTCCCAAGTAACCAAGGTCCTCACCTCAGGCTTGGAAATCCCAGCCATCTCTCCCTTCCTGTCACACACCTCAACTTCAGAACTCTGTGTTCCTTTTTCTCTAGGACAACATATGGACCCCAATGAGAACCCCAAGGTAAGCAATTCTGACTCAGGTCTGAAGGAGTTAAGGGGTGGTGATGGAGACAGAAGGTTGGAGGTCAGAGTTGTGGGAGGACACTTGGGCTGCAGCTGCTGCTTTATGGGGCCTCAGTTGCACTGCTGCTATCTAATGCCTTGTCCCCACCCCCGCAGTACAACAACATCCTGTATGCCTCCATTGCCTTCTCAAGCCCGACCTCCCCAGGAACACCAGCCTGCCTGCCTGTCTGTGAGAATCCCCAGGAAGAGACTGTATATTCCACTGTAAAGACCAAATGAGCGGGTCTGGGTGACCATCTCAGAGTCACCTTTGCTTCTAGTAGGAAGACTTCCAGGTTCCTCTGATACCCACAGTCAGACACTCACAGGTCACAGATACCCATGGGCAGGACAGAAATTCAGAGAAACTGAGAAACTCCCAGTTCCCTTTTCTAACCTGTTAGGCCTTTTCATACAAATAAAAAGATCCACAGAATTTGCCTAAATGAATCTAATTAAGAATCACTAGTGTGACCCGTAACTTCTGGCCCTCTGAGAACCCCTCCTGTATCATTTTTTCTGGTGGCCTAAGACAGGGGATGCTCCAAATGTTGGCAGCTGTTCACATGATGTGCACCCATCGTGTGGACAAGGTGTGGCCTTGTTGAAGTAGGAACAAAAGAAAAGTGGGGAGCAGAGAGACAGCTCAGTAGAAAAAGGAAGTCTGCCTCCTGGCCCAGAAACCTGGGGTTGATTCATGGGGACTCAAAAAGGTGAAAGAAAACAGACCATGGAGACTTGTCCTCTCCCTGTCACAGACGCCTGTAGACAGGCACCTGACACTGCCTATGAGTTCCCAGCTAACAGAGTCCAGGTGCCAGGCCTCTCACCTGTGAGGTGAGGTTACTTCAAAGTAGGGAGGTTGCTGGCCACACATCCTGCCCCTTCCCTGCCTCCTGCCTGGGAATCAGAGAGCATGACTGCAGGGTATGCAGTGAAAATACCCTGTTCTTAGAAGGGTACCAAAAGAGAACCCCACTGCTGCCATGTAGGCTCTGATTTCCTCTCTTATGAACTCAGAGCATCTTGTCTGTCTCTGGGCCTGAAGACCCATTGTGGTGTTTTTTGGCTATGGAAGTAAAACAATTTTCAATACATGTGTTTCTCCCAGAAAGCCAATTGTTTTTCTCTTGACACCTACCTGTGAGGTCTCTTATGCGTCAGAATGAGAGACTGTGTCAAGGAGCAGGGACCATGGTCCACACTGAGAACTCCTGCCTGAGGATTCTGGTTCCTCTCCCTTACTCCCTAGACATTGACAAGTTAGTGTCAAACACACACACACACAGAGAGACACCGACCCCTCCATGCTCCTCCTCTGGTGACAGACCATGGCTTGCTTGGGTCCCATGCTGGGCTTCCTTTCCTCAAAGGCCCAACTACAAGCCCCCGCTTCACTTATTCCCTGCCATGTTGATATTCTGACCTGTGGGGTCTCCCCTAGGACAAGACTTCCTTCCCAAGTCCAGTCTGTCTTAACATTTGGTAGTCAGTGGGTCAGCTTCTACCAAAGAGCATGCTGGGACATAAGGACAGCATACATACTGACCGATAAGGATGAAATCCAGACTGCTTTCACAGCCAGAGGTGGTGCATGGGCATTTGGCAGTGTGGCTGTAGTTGCCCCCATATGTCCATAGGGAGTGGCACTATTAGGAAGCATAGCTTTGTTGGAGTACGTGTGGCCTTGTTGGAGGAAGTGTGTCATTGTGGAGGTGGGCTCTCAGGTCACCTATGCTCAGTCTATGCTCAGGATAGATGCAGTTCACTTCCTGCTCCCTGTTGATTCAGATGGATAAATCTCTGCTCCTGATCCTGCACCGTGTCTGCCTGCCCGCTGCCATGTCCACCATGAAGATAAAGAACTAAACCTCTGAAACTGGAAGCCACCCCAAATTAATTATTTCCTTCATAGGAGCTGCCATGCCCGTAGTGTATCTTGACAGCATTAGAAACCCTAAAACAGGCATGCATGATTCAGATCCACCAATCACAGCCCTGCATAGATGCAGCTCTTATTCCATCAGTGACAAGCCTCTAATTTGTATCAATCTTAGGCCTTTGCTGAGTCATTGGAAAACTGTCCGATCCCCATGGGAGTAGCTGAAGCTAGGAGGGGTGATGGAGAAGCCACTAAGGCTTCTCACGACTAAAGCAGAGTCTCCTGGGGCAGCTGTGAGATGTCTGCTGTGGTGTAACTGGATCCAAGACTCTGAGACTGAACTCAGCAGCAGCCAGGGTCACAGTGATCTTGGCAGCTGGGGTGCTGCCTCCTCTGAGCATCCCTGAGGTGTTCACACAGGCAGGCTGCCATGGTGACCATCTGCTCAGTCATCTAAGGAAGAGTTCATTCATCATCTCCTCATCCAGGTAGCTGGACACAGAGAAGGGGCCTCATGGATGTTACTCCAATGACCATGTGAATTGTCATGTTAGTTTCCCTTGTTCAAAACAGAGGAATAACAATGGGGCCCACAGCAAAGAATTACACAGAGCCAGCATTCTCAACAACATTTAGGCCAAACTCTCTTAAGGTGAAGGGAGCATGACTGTTCTAATGGGAGCAGGCATGGGGTCTAGCAGGGCTACCAGTGTTTAGGATTCATGTTCCCCAGCCAGAGCCAGTCAGTAACAAAAAGTACTAGAGAAATCAGGGCATAGTGACAAAAGCCTGTAATCCCAATGATTGTCAGGTAGAGAGAGCAAGATTATGAATTAGAAGTTATCATTAGTACCTATAAAATCTGAAAACAGCCTGGATTACATGAGACTCTGTCTTAAAACCAACAAACAAAAGCTAACCAAAACTCCAAACAGCACAGAGAGGTCATGGAGGCAGGTCATCACAGTTCACTTTGGTTTGAGACAAGAACTTGAAGACCTAACCAATTTTCCATTCCATTCACTGAAATAATTTTTGTGACTATAAAGAGTTTCATTAAGCAATACAGGAAGTCGCAAAGGAGATTGAGAGTTTCTCAGTTTCTGTGACCTCAAACGCAATGACGTGTGAGTTTTTTCCTCTGCCTTGGCTATCTGCAGAATCTGGGAGACTTCATACAAGAGGAGCAGGTGACTAAATTGGTCACCCCACCACTCACCGGACTTTACGACACAGTAGAAAGTCTCTTCTGGGGGCTCCCCTCTACAAGGGTGCAGGGAGGTGCTCGTGCTGAGGTTGGGAGATGAAGATGATGATGTCATGCTAGGGGAGAAAGAAGGGTTCAGATGGGGGCGGGGCAACGGTGCTACTGTAAAGTCCTAGTGCAGCCTGAGTGTCCTGTCTACACCACAGGTCATCATCTTCAACCCTCTCTTCAGACCCAGTCTGGATGTATCCTAGCATGACATGTCTGCATCTGTATTCAGGTACATATGTGTGCAAGCGTGTGCTCACCTATGTGGAGGCCAGCAGACAAGCTCAGGCGTTACTACTCAGGACACATTCCACCTTGGATTTCTTTGCTTGTTTTGGATTTTTTGAGCGACTGATGTTCTGGAGCTGGATATATAGACTAGGCTAGGCTCAAACTCACTGAGATCCACTCATGTTTGCCTCTGACTCTGACTCTGCCTCCCCAAAGCTGGAATTAAAGGCATGGACCACCATGCCTAGTCCCTTTAAGTTTTAACTTTTAAAATTACACTTATATTCTGCGAGTGAAGGACACACTTGTGCTATAGCTTAAACTGCAGTCTGACACTCTCCATGGTCACATGTGCGCAAACGCCCCATGTGTGCACACTACAGACCCAGGCTGCTCTTCCACAGAAAGTGTCCCTCCTCTGTGAAAGTGTCATGGCTGCAGAGTCCAGTTACTGGTGTAGGAGAAACATGGTTCTCACTGCAGGAAACTGATTACAGCATCCTGAACAGAAACTATCCCACAGCAGGGTCCCTGTTGGAATCTACTGAGTCCAGGACTTGAAACTGAACAGAGCACATGACTTGGGATTCATGGGCCAGCAGGTGGCAGCAGTGAGGTTGAGCACCTATAGAGCCAGAACCTGCTGTATAAAAATGCTGGACTTAGCCAGGCAGTGATGGCACATGCATTTAGTCCCAGCACAAGGAAGCAGAGACAGGTGAATCTCTGTGAATTCGAAGGCAGCCTGGTGTACAGAGAAAATTCCAAGGCAGGCACCAAAGCTACAGAGAAACCCTGTCTCAAAAACAAACAAAGAAACAAAAATGCTGGAGTCCAGCAGCTGACATAGGTCAGGCCTAATGAGATCAACCCTCCTAGAGACTCTGGAATTGTTTGACTTTTACCCACAGAACCCAGTCAGTAGGGCAAGACCAGATGAAGCTGGAAGTGAAGCTTAGATTCTGCATCTGCACAGACATCTGGAGACCTAGAACCCTGGACCTACAGGAGAAGGACTAGACCACGTATTTCTGTAAACACAACAGGAGGCTTGTAGACTTGGTGGTCGATTGATGGGACCCAACTGCCCATCACCCATGGTGAGCCACCCTGGTTCTGGTTTGTTGCCTCTGACTTCCCTGTTCCCTTGATGTCACCTCAGGCTCCCGGCTGCCTTCTCCCCTTCCCTGTTGTCACCTCTCCACACAGGCCCAAAGGCTCTTCAGAACAATGTCCCCATTTTCGTGACGTGGCTGCTGTGTCTTCTGATCCTTGCCTCTCCTCTGTAGTAGAAGTAACTGCAGTGCCATGCAATGGGAGCGCTGAGACCCGGCTTGGGCACTGTGTTGCTGTTACCTGTGTGTCTTTCACAAGGTCCTGCAGGAGCTGGGGACTCTGTGCTTCACTGTTGCTCACAACCTTGCTCTGGCCGTGTTTGCTCAGGATGAGGACTCGGTAGGCAGGTGCTGGATGATCAGCTGGGAGAGGTGCCTTGCATGATTTTGTGTGTGTGTGGGGGGGGGTGTTCACAGGCATACCAGTGTGTCTCATGCATGTGGAGACTAGAGAGCAACATCTGCTTTACTACTCCAGACACGGTGTACCTGCATGTTTTGTTTTGTTCATTGGTTTTTGCTTATTTGTTTGTTTTGTTTTTTTCCTTTGTTTGTTTGTTTTTATCATTCTGGTTTTGGTTGTTCTGTTGTGTTTTTGTTTGTTGTGTTGAGACAAGATCTCGCTATGCAATCCTTGCTGGAACTCAATATACAGACCTGGCTAGATTCACACTAACAGATGTCCACTTGCCTCTGCCTCCCATATGCTAGAAAGAAGGCGTGTGCCACCAAAACCACCTTAATTTTTTAAATTATATTTACTTATTTATTGTAGGAAGAAGGGCACACTCACTTTGCAGCCCAGGCAGCAGCCAGGTTCTAACACTGAGTCTGACACTCCCCATGGTCACATGTATGTAAAAGCCCCATGTGTGCACCCCCCACTGCCCAGGCTGCTCTTCCACAGAAAGTGCCCCTCCCCTGTGAAATCATCATGGCTGCAGGGCCCTGTCACTGTTCTTGAGGGGAAAATGGTTGTCACTGCAGGAGACTGATTACAGCATCCTGGACAGAAGTCATCCCACAACAGGGTCCCTGTGGGGATCCAGCTGAGTCCAGGACTTAAACCACAGAGCCCCGGGACTTGGCATTGAGGGGCCAGCAGGTAGCAGCAGTGAGGCTGAAAACAAGGGGAAGCTGGGTTCCTGAAGAACCAATCAGAGCCTGTTGTATAAAAATGCTGGAGACCAGCAGCTGACATAATGCAGCCTCATGGGGCCCAGCCCCTCCTTGAGAGACTTAGCCATCAAGTGACCTTCACCTACAGACCCTGGACTATAGGGCAAGGCCATATGAACTGAAGGTGAGCACTCATGACCAAGAGGGCCCCCTCTCAGAGCCACTAAGTCTAAGGACAATGATCAGCTGGTGGAGTGCTTACCTCCCTGGGACCCTGGGTTCTATCTCCAGCAGAGGACAAAGGGGCATGATGAGGCACACCTGTCACCCAGAACATAGGAGGGTAGAGAGGAGGTTCTGTAGGAGTTCAAATCATCCTTGGTTACATAACAAGTTCAAGGCTCAGCCTGGGCTGAATGAGACCCCATCCAATGGGAGGTGGGGGGCTTTCTGATAGGTACAATAGGCCCAGTCCCCTCTCCTGATTGATGGTCCATTTGGGGCTAAATCATTCCAAAGGTCCTGTGCTCTGCATCTCCAAGGATAGGATGGATGGACACAGAAGTGCATCCATGTGCAGCTGGCTGTAAGGCCGTGAGGATGAGGTCCATGACCATGAGAGCTCAGGTCAAGGGATCAGGGGACCATGGGGACTGTGAGGAAGGCAGAGAAAGCAGACATGACAGAGGCAGCTGCATAGTCACCTGAGGGGAGCATGGAGAAGGCAGTCAATGTCACGAAATCTATGGGAATGGGAAGGCAACACTGTCTACGTCACTCAGGGAGAATGATGCTACTTCCTCTCATACAATCATTCCTTCCTGCCCTTCAAGGAACTGAGAGCATCTTGCATGGGGAAGGGTGGGATGACCTCCTACAGAACCAGCCCTTTGGCCACCACAGCCACTGCCCCCACATCTCACGACTACTCTAATCATGGACCAGCTCTGTCCAGTCTCAGAGATGTCCCAGGCGATCTCATGAGTGACATATTGCTGCTCTGAGCCTTCTTTTCCCACTGCATCCAAAGAGGCTCTAGAACAGACAGAGCTAGAAGGAATCACTCAAGTGTTTTGTGGGAACAGCCTCCCTGGAGCCCAGCAGCAGATCCGTGTTCTGTGAGCAGAGTTCAGAGACGGCACCGAGCAGGCAGCCAGAAGTCAGTATGGAGTGGAGGAATACAAGAACTCGATGGGACTGAAGTTCAGTCACCTGCCGTGTGGCAGTCATGTGACATGTGCCAGGCTTCTCCTTCCCTTGGTTTCTTCTTCTGAGTATGTGTTAAGGGTAACAGGAGGCAAAAAGGTTCCTTCAGAAACTGGAGTAGCTCTGAAGTCACTGTTCAGGTGAGACAGACAAGTCTTTAACTTACCCTAAAGGACAGGAATATTCCAGACTCGGCGGCAGCAAGCAGCCAGGGCGAGATTGTCCACTGGGCCTTAGTTTTGCAGGGCTACTCTGAGGAGTCCCTGACAGGCAGCAAGCGTGCAAAGAGCAGACAATGGTGGGGGCACCGAGCTAGGGCTGGGACTGAATGTGTTTCCTCATCACCTCCTTCCTCGCTGTGTCTGGTGAGCAGAAATTGATCATTCTCTTAACAGTGATTATGAGAGAGAGAAAGAGAGAGAGAGAGAGAGAGAGAGAGAGAGAGAGAGAGAGAGAGAGAGAGAGAAGCAGCATGAGGGAGACATAGGAGACATAGTGAGAAACAGACTGAGGGGAGGGCAGGAGTGGAGGAAATCAGGAGCTGAGGAAACAGTGATTGCAGGCTGCATAGGGAATGGGAAAGACTGGATGAGACAGGAGGTCAGGGTGGAAGAGAGGAGAGCCCGGCATGCAGAGGTCAAGGCTGCATCTTCCAGAAAAAAAAATGGGGACTGGGCTAAAGGGTACAAGGGTGGATCTTCTGTAACACGGAGAGAAGCCAGAATGATAAAGGAAGTTGCTAGCCACAAGGAGGTGGAGATGGGGAGGTCCTGTCCCCACTCAGTCCTCCACATGAGAAGACCCAGGGAATGTGGGTCACTTTACCCTGATTCTCTCCTGACTCCTGAGCACCCAGGGTTCCTCCACGGGGCTTCCTCTACTGTCTGATGGCTCTGCTGGTCTCACTTCCTGGAGGGATTCCAGACATGGCTTGGGTCCTGCTTCTGCTGCTGCCAGCATCATGCCTGCAAGCTGGTGAGTGGTGGGAACCTCACTAGTGGGGACCTAACCACAGGAGGGGTTTGTGAGGCTGGGAAGAGTAGGCTGTCATGTGGACAGATGACTGCTAGAGGAACCAGCCTGTCCTCTGAGCCACAAGAAAGAGCTCATCTTCAGAGTGGGTCCAGCTCAACTCTTCCTGTCTATCCTGTCCCCTACTGAACAGTGGGACATGGGGAAAGTCCTTTCCCGAGTCCTCCTCCTGCCTGTGGTGAAGACTCGGGAAGCTCTGGGGTGTCCTTTTCATTCCCTGCAGTGGTTTCAGATTTTTCCCAAACCTTCCCAGGGAACTCAGCAGGATCCAACAAAGGAAATACCTTTGGTGTCAACCAACCAGCACGCCTCTCTGGTGTCCAGGGCGGCTCCATCGAGATCCCCTTCTCCTTCTACTTCCCCTGGGAGTTGGCAAAGGATCCACAGATGAGGATTCTCTGGAGATGGAAGCGCTTCCATGAGGAATTTATCTACAACTCCTCCTCGGGTTTCATCCATGAGAATTTCAAGGACCGACTCATCCTGAACTGGACACAGTCTCAGACATCCGGAGTCCTCAGAATCCTGGACTTGAAGAAGCAGGACAAGACAGTGTACATCTGCCGTATTTATTTGAACACAAAACGTGGCATAGAGAAGTGGCAGTCAATTGGTGGGACCCAACTCACCATCACCCGTAGAGAGGACATCCCAGGTCAGCCCTGTGTTCCTGGCTTTTTTATACCATAGATGTCATTGGAGATCTTACAAGTCTGATCCTTCCCAGGTTCCTCTGGTGTGTTCTATCCACTCTCCAGAGCTCTACCTTTCTTTTCCCCATAATCACCTGCAAGCCTTAGCATCTCTCTCAAAGCTGCACCCTCATTGTGCCCTCCACAGAAGATGCCTTCTGGCCCCCATGTATACCCCTCCTCCTCTGGGTCCCTGCCCCAGTTTCTTTTTCTCCCTCCCTCAGTTCCCTCTTCTCCCTCACGTTCTTACCATGACCAGGTCTTCTGGTCGCTTCCCCTCCGTTGTGGCAGCTGTGACTTCCAGCTTCCACTCAGAGTGCACTCATTCTTAGCCTAGTCACTGTGTGGGTATTACCACGGCCACCTGTCACCACTGCTGGGCACTCTCATGGTCATTATACAGAGAGAGAGATATGGAGACCAGCAGAATTCAACCCCTGCCCCTGGTCATACTAGGGACCAACAGACCCCACATGGACCCTTTACCTCCAAGCGTCTCTCAAACAGTAGACACATGACCTCTGCTGGAGCTCACTCTATTGTTTGCCTCCTTCTATCTTGATTTTGTGGAGCATGTAAATATGGTGTAAGCATATATGTATGTGTGTGCATCTGTGTCTTGTATGTTTGTGTGTGTGTACATATACCACATTTTTGTGCTTGGGAAGGCCAGAGTGAGACACTGGAAATCCTCCTCTTGTAAGACCAACTTTATTCCCTTGAGGCAGGGTCTCTCACTGAACCTGGAGCTCACTGGTCTGGGCTAGGCTGAAGGGCTATGAAGCTCCATTGATCCTCTTGTCTCCATCTCCCATGGTGTTGAGGTTACAGGTAATGACATGGCTTGTCATACAAAGAAAGTGTATGATATCTCAGGAAGGAACACCTAAGGTAGGAACCTGGAAGTAGGAACTGAAACAGAAGCCATGGAGGAGGGCTGCTTTCTGGGCTTGCTCAGCCTGCTTTGATTAAAGCATCCAGGACCACCAGCCAGACATGGTACCACCAAAGTAAGCTGGACCCTCCCACATCAATCAAATCAAGAAAATGTCCTACAGACTTGCCTATGGGCAATCTGATGGAGGCATTTTCTCAGCTGAGGTCCCCTTCCCAGATAACTACAGCTTTGTCAAATTGACACAATAACTAACCAGAGCACTGGGCAAGTGCTTTCTGGACTGAGCCATCTCCTCAGCTGCTGACCTGCCTTTTCTCCTCTCGGGACTGCACTTCCTTAGTGACTCTAACCTTATCCATGACAGTGGCCAATGAGACTCCTCCCCTCTCAGTCATTACTCAATGCAACACTTCCAACAACTTTGTTTTTGGTTTTGTTATTTTGGGACATTCTGGGAAAGAAGGTAGTATATAAGTATAGATATATACATGTTTGCCTACTCTTCCTGTTAAGATTGGGGCAACAAGGGAAATTCTTTATATTAAAAAATCCTGGAACTGAACAGTAATGATGGCTGCTCTGGCTCCACAAAATGGATATGTGCTGTAAGCCACTGGACCACATATTGCAGAGTTCAAATGATATATCGTACATTACATACATTTATACCTGAGGCAGGGTCTCACTATGTAGCCCTAGCTGGCCCAGAACTTGCTATGTAGACTACACAGACCTTGAACTCACGGAGATCTGCTGGTCTCTGCCTCTCAAAGGCCGGGATTAGAGGTTGCTCCACCAGTGAGATAAGAACTGATTTTTTAAGTGGGGAGGTGCAAACCTGTGAACCCAGTGGAAGCTGGAGGCGAAGAGATCAGGAATCTAAGGTCATTCCCTACACAGCAAATTCAAGGCCAGTCTGGGCTACATGGACTCCATCTTTAAATAACTGTTAAGAGCATTGGCTTTGTGATTGTGACGACCAAAGTTCAAATCCCATCAACCACGGAGGAAGCTGGGGCTCCCTGCATTGCTGTGATACCAAGGAGATGGAGGCAGGAGGATTACAGAGTTTGTCGGCTTTCAGTATAGCTGATGCTTTAGCCCCCATTTCACAGAGAGAAGCTGCCCCTGAGGAAGAGATGGAGAATGTTGTAAGAGGACACAGAAGCCTCTTCTGCTCCCTTGCATATTCATGTGCACATCTCTATCCTCTGTGTGTGTGTGTATACATGTGCTTGTGTGTATAAGTGCATGAATGAACACTCAGCATACACATAATGCACACACAAACATAAAACCAATAGCAAAAAATTTTTAGTAGTATTTATTAAATTTTTCATACATTTTACAATGTATTTTCATCATATATACATCAAAAAAAGCAGCAACTTCTGCAATAGGTTCTTACCATCTAGCTGGGGTGGGCAACCAAGAGCAATGCCAATAGTCTGTGTGGGACTGGGGGCTCTGAATCACACTAACCGATAAGGCACAGGGAGGCAAGCCATGCCGGGCACTGAGAATTTGTTCAGTAACTCATGTCTAAGGAGCAGCCTTGTCCACCCCGGCAGTCTACTTCTGTTCTAACAAGGACTGTTACTAGAAAATGACTGTTTAGATCTGTGTGACTTAGAGATTGCTCCTTGTTAGGGATGACATGAACGTCTGAGGACATTCCTACCAGGAAGTAGAGTTGTCATTTTCACCCAATTCTCAGCCTCAGCATCTGTTAACACCCTTCTTCCTGTGTGGGCTTCTAAGAACTGTTCCCCATCCCGCATCTCCCAAACAAAACAAGATACCAGACAATACAGTTCTATGATCTAGGTCTGGAGTTAGACTCACTGCTCTAAGCAAAGAAAACAGCCAGGACGCTAAATTATCACTTCTGGGCTATGCTGTTATCAGTCGTTGTGATCCTGGTGTTGTGGGTCTTTCTCTGGGTTGCAGTTAGTTATTTCTCCTGCTGCTCTTGAGAGTCCTGAACTAAAGTCAACAGTGAACCAAGGTGAAGGTGAGCGTAGGAGTTAAACCAGAGCAGCAGCTTGGGCAGGTGATGCTCTATATCTGGACTCAAAGCCCTGACCAAATGCCTGCTGATAAAGATAATTGCAGGAAGGTAGATCTCTGAGCTTACCTAGGAGAGAGGAACAGGCCTGGCAGTGGGAAACTGTTCTGAACTAGGGAATTAACTCCCAAATATGTAACAGGAGGGAAGCCAGCTACACTGAAAAATCTACAGCAAAGGACAGCCACTTTATTCACAAAGCAGGAACACCAAAAGCCTTGCCTTTGGGTTTAGCCCTTAGCGGACCCCTTGGTTCTGATAAGTCTCTCCTGAAAAGATGACTGAGCAATTACTCTATGACATCACAGCTTCCAGCGCTCAGCTTGACCAGATTGGAGGAGAAACAAGGAGGTCCAGTGACAACCCCCAACTCCACATTTGGGATTTGACACATCCTGACCTGAGGTTTAGGCCTAAATAGAAGACAAGACATAAGCACAGCTAAGCAGTCCCAGTTCCGGTGTGGCCCCGCCCACAGTGAGCCATCATCCTCTGTCTCCAGTTTCTCCTGAAAGGTCATCTGAGGAGTTGTCAGAACTGTGTGAACTCTCTTTCTGGAAGGTCAGTTCTTTACTGGCTGGCTCCAAGCTTTGCCTTTTCCTTCTCCCAGCTTGAGACTCCTTGGGTGTCTCCAGTTCCTTGGAATCCATTGCTTCAGTATCTGATGGCAAAGAGTGCTGCAGAGGCATCTCTAGAATCTTCACTCCTACTGGGGAAGTTCATGCTGACTTCCTTTATCTCTTTCCAGCCCCCAGGACCACCCCTCCAAGTCCCAGCACTGTAGCTTCTGCACGCACCAAAAACACCATCACGGCCACAGAAGGTCAGATGAGCGGGAATCAGACCCTGGATCTGGGAACCAGAGTTGGGGTGGCTGTGGCTGTTGCTGTCCTCCTAGTTGGGGTTTTAGGATTGATGGTGTTCCTCAGGTGGAAGAGGAGGAAAGGTAAGTGGTCCAGACTGCATCCCCATCACACTTCCCGAGTGTTTCCACAGGACAATCTGCACCAGAGTCATCGAACGGTATTGTTGACAGCTCAGATCCTAGGGCTCAGGTGATGGCTCAGTCAGTAAAGTGCTTGCCACGCAAGCTTGAGGATCTGTCACCACAATCCTTGTAGTCCCAGTGCTGAGCAGGGGGACAAGATCATCCCCGAGGCTGATGACTAGTCACACTAGCCTAATTGCTGAGCCTCAGGTCCCAGTGAGAGACCCTGTCTTTAAAAACAGCAAGGTGGACAGCTTTTGAGGAGCTAAGGGTGGCTTCAAGCCTCCCCAGGGCAGATCCCTGATGACCAGTTCTTGAGTCCAGAGTCAGGCTCTGAGGCTTCTGCTTAGAGTAGCTGGGGTCTTTTTGTTGCTTTTGTTTCAGTTTGGTTGACTGCAGGCCTACACTGCTAACCCCACTGGGAATCTGCTTTAAGCCGGTTCTCCAAGTGAGGCCTCTGAGGGTTCAGTTTGTGAACCTCACAGTCCAGTCACAAACTCAGTTCTTCTCTGTTGACACAGCCATTTCATCATCAGAGGAGAAAGGACCTGCCCAGGAGGAAGCCAGGGGAGAGGAAAGCAGAAGGGACTGGAAGTCGCCCCAGCTCAGCTATATTGATTGCTCCACTTCCCAAAGTCTGGCTTGAAACTGGAGGATCCTAAGTAGATGAACATCCAGTTTCCCAGTAACTGTGGGTGATGGGGGAGGCTTCCTAAGGGCTGAATGTTCATTTTAGAAGGAGCTGTGGTGTTGACAGACATGGTCAGAGGTGAGACAGGTGTTGAGAGAAGCTCCCAGAGGAAGAAAAATTACATAGAATGTCAAAGAATAAATAATTTCAGCCAGAGCCAGTGAGGTGGCTCAGGAGGTCAAGACACTGGAAATGCTAGAACAGACAGGGCATAAGGAAAGAACTCGGTCCTGAATGTTGTCCTCTGACACACACATAGCATAGCCTGTGCACATTCACATACATGGTGAATAAATAAATATAACACAATTAAGAATAAAAACAATGACAGCCACTGTGGTCTACACCTCAGTCTGTGCACCTGGGGCAGGGGCAGGAGGATCTTGACTCCATGAACATTTATCTCAACCCCTCCCTCTCCTGTCAACAGAATAGTCCAGAAATTTCTGGGAGTCATGTAGGACACCCTCTGACCTTCCAGGAAAGATATACCATGTCAGGAACTCTTGAGTAGTGTGGTGCTGGCGGAGGAGGCAGGATGACAGGGGGAACCTTGTAAGTCAGGTCCCCAAGTGTCTAATAACAGAGGCAAAGGGATGGGCAAAGGGAGACCAGCTTGTGGAACAGGAGCAGCAAAAGAGAAGAGAGAGGTAGAGAGAGAGAGAGACAGAGGGAGACAGAGGGCAGGGCAGAGGAGCAGAAAGAGAAAGAGAAAGGAAGAGACGGGAGGTGGGCAAGGCCCACTTTTTAAACGGGAACTTAGCAAATGCACACAGGAGGTGCTGTTAGTGGTTGCACTGAGAACATATCCTATCTGAACCTCAGGGGCCAGTACAGATGCCTGAATTATAATAATGATGTTGTTGAATGACAGGGGAAGTGGGTTAGTAGGAAACATCTCATTCTGAAAATGAAAAAATTAATTAAGATGTCTATATCAGGTGGTTAGAGAGATGGATCAGTGGTTAAGAGCACTGGATACTGTTGGGGGAAGGGTCACTTCTTCATCCCAACTACCCAGTCATGAAATAACCACTCAGAAAAACATATTATTTTCAATACTGTTTGGCCAATAGCTTAAGCATATTTCTGGCAAAACTCATATCCTAAACTAACCCATCTCTATTATTCTTTATGTCGCCACGTGGTTGTGGCTTACCAGCTAAAGTTCCCAGCATCTGCCTCAGGTGGAGAATCTGTGGCTTCTCCCTGACTCTGCCCTTCTTTCTCCCAGCATTCACTCCAGTCCTCCCTGCCTAGCTCTGCTCCGCCCCTCCCTGCTCTGCTATAGGCTCAAAGCAGTTTCTTTATTCACAGTAATCACAGCATACAGAGGGAAATCCCACATCACCTCCCCTATTCTGTTTAAATAAAAAGGAAGGCTTTAACTTTAATATAATAAAATAACATATAACAAAACAGGTATCAAGCAAGAATTGCAGTTACAATATTTATATCCATTTTATCTTTTATCATAATTAAGGAAGACTAAAATTATAACCATTTATTCTTCAACTCAATTAAAGAGTCCAGGGGGTTACAATAGTATCTAAGTCTGCAGGAAGTACATTGTAAGCAACTTCCAAAACTCTTGAATTGACATAGACATCTCACTGCTTGGACCATCACCCAAAGTTCTTCTGTACCATTGGAGCATCCATCTTTAGTCTACAGGCCCATAGTAACCAGCAGACCCTTTTACAAAGCAGGAAATTTCAAAGAGAGTTCCTCCTATGCTGGCAGTTTGCCCATCATATTTGTGTGTGTGTGTGTGTGTGTGTGTGTGTGTGTGTGTGTGTGTGTGTGTGTGTGTGTGTATGTCCTGCAGAATGTCTACCAGACTCAATCATGATGCAGGAACCATGAAGGATTGTCTTACCTTTAGGCAAGGTTAGCAGTCATTTCTCTGTGGGTCCTGCATGTCCAGTTTATAAAGCAGTCCAGGCAAGAGAAGTTTCTTGCCAAATGGTCAACGAACTCCATAAGGAGCCTCTTCAGTGCCCATCATCCTCTCAAAATAACTTGGTGCTGCTAGGAGCAGATGTGTATCACTGTCATGAAAAGTCTTAAGTTCTTAAACATATTAAATGCCATATTGTGAAGGTCTCTGAAAGATCTGAAGAATACCCATCTAACTGAAATATATCTCTATACATCTAGAAAATCTAACTAACACGACTACAAGCTTGACTATTATAGATGATTATCTATTAACCTTTATTCTTAATTATACATTACATTTTTAAATGAACTACACAATCACAATACCTTAATCAAGAGCAGAAATATATATATGTGTGTGTAACACAATTGATCTTAAATTTGTATCAATAACTAAGATCCATACCAATGCAAATCTCTATAGGAGGATACTCTTGCAGAGGACTGAGGTTTGATTCTCAGCAATCACACAATGGCTCACAGGCTCCTGTAACTCCTGTTCCAGGGGATCTGACGCCCTCCTCTGACTGCCACAGGGACCAGGCACACTCGTGGCAAACACACACAAACAGGCAAACATTCACACAATAAAAATAATTAAAGATTTTTTAAAAGGTGTTTATACAACAAAAATTGAATTCAATACAATTCCCATCTAAATCACAATGACAGTTTTGCAAAAACAGTTTATCTTCTCCAATTCAGATGCCTTCTCAAAGACAAAACAAGACAAAATGAGATAAACAACAACAGAAATGAAATGACCGATAATGGAGCACTCCACTGCCTGATCCCAGAGTTTATTCAAAGTTGCAATAGGAGGCTGGAGGGATGGCTCAGCAGTTAAGAGCACTGAATGCTCTTGCAGAGAACCTGAGTTCTGCTCCCAGCACCCACACCAGGCAGTTTACAACCGCCTGTAACTCCAGTTCTAGGCTTATCAGGAGCTCTCTCCTGAATCCAAAGGCTCTGCTCTCGTGTGCATCTACCCCAAAACAGACGCACAAAATTTAAAATTCTAGAAAAAAATACAGTAGGTAAATCAGTATGAAATAAATTACAAAGATAAAAGACTAGAGTAGCCCTCCGAGGGTAAAAAGTTTCAGTGTCCACGCCTGGGAACCAGATGATGGAGGGAACCAACTCCTGCAAGATGCCCTCCACCTCCACACAAACTGTGGCACAGCCCCTGCCGCATAATAAATAAGTGACAATAAAAAGCTGTAGTAATTAAAATACAATCCAGGAGGAGGCGGTTCCTGAGGGCACAGAAAAGGAGAGGGGAGAACACAGAGTAGACAAGCAGGTGCTGGTGGTCAGGGGGAACTCAAGGTTGGTGAAGGAACAAAGGAGAGAGGGGTGGGGCCTGGACCTGGCAGGGATTTGGAGGAGGGGTTGCTGTGTGGGACAGCAGCCCAGCAGAGGTAGTCCAGGCTCTTCTCTGGCTGTCTGGGGTGGTCTCTTTGCTCCCCGTCCTCTGAAGCTACTGAACGTAGAGGACAGCTGAGGGGCAGATGGATGATCAGCATGGATGTCACACTGACACTGTTTCTTCCCCACAGGTCAGAGGACTAAAGCCGAAAATCCAGCCAGGTGAGCGCCATCCTGTCCTCTGCAAGAGCAGCCAGTGCTCTTGCCCACTGAGCCATCTCTCCAGCCCCTTCAAATGGCATTAGAAGAGCAATGGAGAACCGCACACAGGGCTCTGCACATCTCCCCACCCCTGACTCATCCTGTCTGCTTCCTCCATGTCCTCCATGACACCGTGCTCTTCAGGGCCACCAGCTTCACACACTGACAAGGGGTGCAGCAGAGTCTCAGGGAGTCTCCTTCCCAGAACAGCCCCCACCCCAGGGCTCATGGGGTCTTTCTCCTTCTCTCCTTCCATTTCCTAGGCTTCCCTCTCTGTGGCTCTGGCTCCTCTCAGCCTTGAACATCTGTCTGGATTCCACCAGCTCTCCCATCTTTCCCTTCCTTCCCTCTGTCTTTCTCTGTGGTCAGTGAGCCCCGCTCCCCAGGAATCCTTTGTTCTAGCTCTTCCACATCTTTTGCCCTTTTCTCTTCACCTCCCAACCTCTCTGCCCTTCTCTCCTGTCTTTTCTTTTCCTTACTGCACATGACCTGCTCTGAGCCTTCTAAATTTTTTCTGAGAAAGGGTCTCAGATTGGCCTGGCTGGCCTTAAACTCACTGTGTTGCCAAGGGTGACCTTGAACTTCTGATCTTTTTACCTCCACCTCCCAACTGTTGGAATGACAGGCATCAGTTTTTGAGGGGCTGGGGATAGAGCCCTAGACCTTGCCAATTAACACAAGCACTCTGAGAGCAACACTGCATCCCCAGCTCCTCCCTCTTTCCTCTCCCTGTGGCTTCTTTGGCCAGATGCCCTTCCTCCAGTCTGATCTCAGGTCCCTTCTTCCACGACCTTAGCCTGAGCACCTACCCAGAAGATCTGAAATTTTTCTGCCTTCTAGTTTTAATCAATGTTGAGTGAGCTGCAGGCTGCGCTCCTGCCGCCCAGCTCCTGGCCACCTGGCTAGCTTATGCCCCGAAATAACAACACACAAACTATATTCATATAAACACTGCCTGGCCCATTTCTATTAATGTGTGTAGCACCAAGGTGCGCTTACCGGGAAGATTCTAGCCTACATCAATCCTGGGTCGGAGCTTCATCGCGTCTGCCCGGGAGAGGGGAGCATGGCATCTGAGCTCACTTCCTTTCCTCCCAGTATTCTGTTCTGTTTACCCCACCACCTATGTTCAAACCTACTCAGGGCCAAGCAGTTTCTTTATTAATTAACCAATTGACCTTCCTCCATCAATCAAGGTAGTGAGAGAGGATAGCATTGTTTCTTCCTATTTCCTAGTCTCTGCCCTGCCCAGTGTAAGGTGGTTTTCCTAGAGTGACTCACCTTCACCTAGTGCTAAGAGACATCAGCTAGGCCCCCTACCAATGGCCTCTCATTCCTCTTCCAGAGAAGGCTAAACACCAATACTTGTACATTCGTGAGTCATTGACGATGGTAGAGACAGCTCAAAGGGAACCAGCTTCTAGTGTATGGGCATGTATGTTTTGGTGTGTGTGTGCATGCATGCGTGTGTCTGTGGTCCTGCGCATGTGTGTGTGTGTGTGTGTTCTCAGGTGTAACCACTTTTTAAATAGCTAATTTTATTACATTTTACTTATTTGTTTGTGTGCATATGTGTATATGTGTTGGTATCAGTTTGATATAGCACGCATGTTGAGGACAGAGAGAGAGCTTCTGAGAGCTGTCTTTTTCCTTCCACCTTGTGGATCCCTGAGATGAAATCAGGTTGTCAGTCTTAATGCCATGGTCTTACCCACTAAGTCGTTTCACCTGACCCCAATTGGGTTTTGGATTTTTGTTGTTGTTGTTCTTTGGGTTTTTAGTTTTGTTTTGGAGGGTTTGTTTGTTTGATTGTTTGTTTGTTGTTTGAGATAGGATCACACATTGGATTGGGACTCACCAGTTACACCTGGTCGATCGGCCAGTGAACATCAGGAATCCCCCTATCTACACTTCCTGAGCACTGAGAATACAAGCATGCACTATATACATACACACACACACACACACACACACACACACACACACACACACACACACATGACCATGTGTTTAGAAGGCAGATATCAATGGTGTGTTTTCCTCAGCTGCTGTCCATTCCATGTTGGATTCCTGCATGTATGTTGTGTTTGTGTGTGTACTTGTGCATGTATGTGGAGGCCAAAGGTCTATACCGTGATTCTCCTCAGTTTCTCCCACCTTTACTTAATATTTATTCTGAGACCTTTATAGTAAGGTCTCTCACTAACTGAAGCTCATCAGTTTGGCTGGGCTGCGCAGACAACAGCTTCAGGGATCCACCCATCTCCATCCCCACGCTCCAGGCACATTGTACTCAGAACATTTTGTTGTTGGTTAGATTTTTTTGAGACAGGGTTTCTCTCTGTAAACATCCCTGGCTGTCCTGGAACAAACTTTGTAGACCAGGTTGGCCTCAAACTCACAAAGTGCTGGGTTTAAAGGCATGTACCACCACTGCCTGACTGACTGTGCCCAGCATTTTTTACATGGGTACTTGGGGATCTAAATTTGGGTCTTCATGTTTGGGAACCAGGCCCTTTGCCAACTGAACCCATCTCTCCAGTCTTCCACTTCATCTTCTGAGACAGGGTCTTTCACTGAATCTAGAGCTCATCTGTTAGTCCAGACTGGCCTGTGAACTCCAGGGACTTCTCTGCCTGTCTCTGCTTCTCCAATACCCAGCTTTGTAGGTACTGGGGTCTGAAGTCAGGACATCATGTTTATGTGACAAGCACTTTACTAACTGGGCCATCTCTCCAGCCCAGCACCTAATGTCTTAATTCTTTCTTGCCCAGCATCTAATCTGTTCCCCATCTTGTTCTCATGCAGGGAACTCATTGAAAACACTGAGAAATGTGAGCAAGTTGAGCCCAAAGGTAAATTCTGCCAGCTTCCTGTTCCACACTTGGCTCTGCCTTCTTCTCCCAAGACCCTGTACTTACACAAGCAATCCCTCCGTGTTTTTGCCTGTCCCGCCTTCACTCTGTCCCTCTCAAGTAACCAAGGTCCTCACCTCAGGCTTGGAACTTCCAGCCATCTGTCTCCCTTCCTGTCACACACCTTGACTTTAGAACTCTGTGTTCCTTTTCTCTAGGACAATATATGGACCCCAATGAGAACCCCAAGGTAAACAATTCAGACTCAGGTCTGAAGGAGTTAAGGGGTGTTGAGGGAGACAGAAGGTTGGAGGTCAGAGGTGTTGGAGGACACTCAGGCTGCAGCTGCTGCTTTATGGAGCCTCAGCTGCACTGCTGCTATCTAATGCCCTGTCCCCACCCCCGCAGGACAACAACATCGTGTATGCCTCCATTGCCCTCTCAAGCCCAACCTCCCCAGGAACAGCAGGCTGCCCGCCTGTCCATGAGAACCCCCAGGAAGAGACTGTATACTCCATCGTAAAGACCAAATGAGCGGGTCTGGGTGACCATCTCAGAGTCACCTTTGCTTCTAGTAGGAAGACTCCCAGCTTCCTCTGATACCCACAGTCAGACACTCACAGGTCACAGATACCCATGGCCAGGACAGAAACTCACACGTCAGCAACTCAGAGAAACTGAGACTCCCAGTTTCCTGTTCTAACTTCCTAGGCCTCTTTCATGCAAATAAAAAGATCCACAGAATCTGCCTAAATGAATCTAATTAAGGGTCACTAGTGTGACCCGTAACTCTGGGAGGCCATCTGAGAACCCCTCCTCTATCACTTTTTCTAGTGACCCAAGACAGGGGATGCTCCAAATGTTGGCAGCTGTCCACACAATGTGCACCCATCATGTGGACAACAAGGTGGCCTCTTGGAGAAGGCGTGGCCTTGTTGAAGTAGGAACAAAAGAAAAGTGGGGAGCAGAGAGACAGCTCAGTAGAAAAAGGAAGCCTGCCTCCTGGCCCAGAAACCTGGGGTTGATTCATGGAGACTCAAAAGGTGAAAGAAAACAGACTATGGAGACTTGCTCCTCTCCCTGTCACAGACGCCTGTAGACAGGCACCTGACACTGCCTAGAGTTCCCAGCTAACAGACTCCAGGTGCCAGGCCTCTCACCTGTGAGGTGCAGGTTACTTCAAAGTAGGGGAGGTTGCTGGCCACACATCCTGCCCCTTCCCTGCCTCCTGCCTGGGAATCAGGAGCATGACTGCAGGGTATGCAGCGAAAATACCCTGTTCTTAGAAGGACAAGAAGAGAACCCCACTTCTGCCACGTGGGCTCTGATTTCTCTTCCTCTGAACTCAGGGTGTCTTGTCTGTTTCTGGGCCTGAAGACCCACTGTGGTGTTTTTTGGCTATGGAAGTAAAAAACAATTTTCAATACATGTGTTTCTCCCAGAAAGCCAATTGTTTTCTCTTGACACCTACCTGTGAGGTCTCTTATGCGTCAGAATGAGAGACTGTGTCAAGGAGCAGGAACCATGGTCCACACTGAAAACTCCTGCCAAGGATCCTGGTTCCTCTCCCTTACTCCCTAGACACTGACAGATTAGTCACAAACACACACTCACACAGAGACACACTGACACCTCCATGCCAATCCTCAGGTGACAGACCATGGCTTGCTTAGGTCCCATGCTGGGCTTCCTTTCCTCACGGGCCCATCTACAAGCACCCACTTTCCTTATTCCCTGCCATGTTGATATTCTGTGACCGATGGGGTCTCCCCTAGGACAAGACTTCCTTCCCAAATCCAGTCTGTCTTAACATTTGATAGTCAGTTCTACCAAAGAGCATGCTGGGACATAAGCACAGCATCCACACTGACCGATAAGGATGAAATCCAGACTGCTTTCACAGCCAGAGGTGGTGCATGGGCATTTCGCTGTGTGGCTGTAGTTGGCCCCCATATGCCAATAGGGAGTGGCACTATTAGGAGGCATAGTTTTGTTGAACTAGGTGTGGCCTTGTTGGAGGACGTGTGCCATTGTGTGTGTGGGCTCTCAGGTCACCTATGCTCAGTCTATGCTCAGAATAGATACAGTTCACTTCCTGTTTCTTGTGCATTCAAATGAATAACTCTCAGCTTCTGCCCCAGCACTGTTTCTGCCTGCATACTGCTATGTCCCACCATGAAGATAATGGACTAAACATCTAAAACTGGAAGCCACTCCAAATTATTTCCTTTATAAGAGTTGTCATGCTCATGGTGTCTCTTGACAGCATTAGAAACCCTAAGACAGGCGTGCACGATTTAGATCCACCAATCACAGTCCTGCATAGATGCAGCTCTTATTCCATCAGTGACTAGCCTCAAATGTGTATCAATCAGAGGCCTTTGCTGAGTCATTGGAAAACTGTCCCATGCCCATGGGGGTAGCTGAAGCTAGGAGGGGTGATGGAGAAGCCACCAAGGCTTCTCACGACTAAAGCAGAGTCTCCTGGGGCAGCTGTGAGATGTCTGCTGTGGTGTAACTGGATCCAAGCCTCTGAGGCTGAACTCAGCAGCAGCCAGGGTCACAGTGATCTTGGCAGCTGGGGTGGTGCCTCCTCTGAGCATCCCTGAGGTGTTCACACAGGCAGGCTGCCATGGTGACCATCTGCCCAGTCATCTAAGGAAGAGTTCATTCATCATCTCCTCATCCAGGTAGCTGGACACAGAGAAGGGGCCTCATGGATGTTACTCCAATGACCATGTGAATTGTCATGTTAGTTTCCCTTGTTCAAAACAGAGGAATAACAAAGGGGCCCACAGCAAAGACTTACACAGAGCCAGCATTCTCAACATCATTTAGGCCAAACTCCCTTAAGGTGAAGGGAACATGACTGCTCGAATAGGAGCAGGCATGGGATCTAGCAGGGCTACCAGTGTTTAGGATTCGTGTTCCCCAGCCAGAGCCAGTCAGTAACAAAAAGTACTAGAGGAATCCGGGCATAGTGACAAAAGCCTGTAATCCCAATGATTGACAGGTAGAAAGAGCAAGATTAGGAATTGGAAGTTATCATTAGTACCTATAGAATCTGAAGCCAGCCTGGACTACATGAGACTCTGTCTTAAAACCAACAAACCAAAGCTAACCAAAACTCCAAACAGCACAGAGAGGTCATGGATGCAGGTCGTCACAGTTCACTTTGGTTTGAGACAAGAACTTGAAGACCTAACCAATTTTCCATTCCATTCACTGAAATAATTTTTGTGACTACTAAGAGTCTCATTAAGTAATACAGGAAGTTGAAGAGGAGATTGAGAGTTTCTCAGTTTCTGTGACGTCAAACTCAATGGCGTGTGAGTTCCTTCCTCTGCCTTGGCTATCTGCAGAATCTGGGAGACTTCATACAAGAGGAGTAAGTGACTAAATTGGTCACCCCACCACTCACTGGATTTAGGACACAGTAGAGAGTCTCTTCTGGGGGCTCCCCTCTACAAGGGTGCAGGGAGGTGCTCTTGTTGAGGTTGGGAGATGAAGAGATGTCATGCTAGGGGAGAAAGAAGGATTCAGATGAGGCGGGGCAACTGTGCTACTGTAAAGTCCAGTGCAGCCTGAGTGTCCGTCTACCCACAGTCATCATCCTCCACCCCTCTCTCAAGCATCCCCTCAACTCTCTTCAGACCCAGTCTGGATGTCTCCTTGCATAATATGTCTGCATCTGTATTCTGGTACATATGTGTGTAAGCGTGTGCTCACCTACATGGAGGCCAGCGGACAGCCTCAGGCGTTACTACTCAGGACACATTCCACCTTGGATTTCTTTGCTTGTTTTGGATTTTTTGAGCGACTGATGACCTGGAACTGGATATATAGACTAGGACAGCCTCAAACTCACTGAGATCCACTCGTGTTTGACTCTGACTCTGCCTGTGTCTCCCCAAAGCTGGAATTAATGGCATGGACCACCATGCCTACCCCGTTTAAGTTTTAACTTTTAAAATTACACATATTTATTCTGCGGGTGAAGGACACACTTGTGCTATAGCCTAAGCAGCAGCCAGGTTCTAACACTGCAGTCTGACACTCCCTATGGTTACATGTGTGCAAACGCCCCATGTGTGCACACTACAGACCCATGTTGCTCTTCCACAGAAAGTGTCCCTCCTCTGTGAAAGTGTCTTGGCTGCAGGGTCCAGTCACTGCTGTAGGGGAAACATGGTTCTCACTGCAGGAGACTGATTACAGATACTGGATAGAAACCATCCCTCAACAGGGTTCCTGTTGGAATCTACTGAGTCCAGGACTTGAAACTGAACAGAGCACATGACTTGGGATTGAGGGGCCAGCAGGTGGCAGCAGTGAGGTTGAGCCCCTATAGAGCCCACCAGAACCAGCTGTATAAAAATGCTGTGGTTAGCCAGGCAGCAGTGGTACATATATTTAATCCCAGAACTAGGGAGGCAGAGACAGGTGAATCTCCCTGAATTTGAAGGCAGCCTGGTGTGCAGAGAAAATTCCAAGACAGGCACCAAAGCTACAGAGAAACCCTGTCTCAAAAACAAACAAAGAAACAAAAATGCTGGAGTCCAGCAGCTGACATAGGTCAGGCCTAATGAGGGCAACTCCTGCTAGAGACTCCGCAATTGGGTGACTTTTACCCACAGACCCCAGTCAGTAGGGCAAGGCCAGATGGAGTCTGGAAGTGAAGTTTGGATGCTGCATCTGCACAGACATCTGGAGCCCTAGAACCCTGGACCTACAGGAGAAGGACTAGACCACGTATTTCTGTAAACACAACAGAAGGCTTGTAGACTTGGTGGTCGATTGATGGGACCCACTGCCCATCACCCATGGTGAGCCACCCTGGTTCTGGTTTGATGCCTCTGACTTCCCTGTTCCCTTGATGTCACCTCAGGCTCCCAACTCCCCTCTCCCCTTCCCTGTTGTCACCTCTCCACACAGGCCCAAAGGCTCTTCAGAACAATGTCCCCATTTTCATGACATTGCTGCTGTGTCTCTGATCCTTGCCTCTCCTCTGTAGCAGAAGTAACTGCAGTGCCATGCACTGGGAGCGCTGAGACCCGGCTTGGGTACTGTGTTGCTGTTACCTGTGTGTCTTTCACAAGGTCCTGCAGGAACTGGGGACTCTGTGCTTCGCTGTTGCTCACAACCTTGCTCTGGCCGTGTTTGCTCAGGATGAGGACTCGGTAGGCAGGTGCTGGATGATCAGCTGTGAGAGGGGCCTTGCATGACAGTGTATGTATGAGTGTGTGTGCGCATGTGTACACACGTGCTCATGCACATGCAAGTACATGTGTTTGCAAGTAAGTGTGTGCTCATGCATGTGGAGACTAGAGAGCAACGTCCACTTTACTGCTCCAGACACAGTGTACCTGGATATTTTGTTTTGTTAGTTGATTTGTTGTGTTGTTTTCTGTGTTGCGTTTTTTTGTTGTTGTTGTTTTGTTTTGTTTTGTTTTGTTTTTTGTTTTTCAAGACAGGGTTTCTCTGTAGCTTTGGAGCCTGTCCTGGAACTAGCTCTTATAGACCAGGCTGGCCTCGAACTCACGGATATCCACCCGACTCTGCCTCCCAAGTGCTGGGATTACAGGCGTGCGCCACCATCGCCCAGCTCTTCGTTTGCTTTTTATTATTCTCGTTTGTGGGTCTGTTTTGTTTTTGTTTGGTCTCACTGTGTAGTCCTGGTTGGTCTGGAACTCAATATACAGATTCATACTAGCAGATGTCCTCTGGCCTCTGCCTCCCATATACTAGAAAGAAGGCGTGTGCCACCATGTCCACCTCGATTTTTTAAATTATATTTACCTATTTCTTCTGTGGGTCAGGGCACACTCATGTTGCAGCCTGAACAGCAGCAGTCAGGTTCTAACACTGTAACCTGACACTCCCCATGGTCATATGTATGCGAAAGCCCCATGTGTGCACACCACTGCCCAGGCTGCTCTTCCACAGAAAGTGCCCCCTCCCCTGTGAAAGAATCATGGCTGCAGGGCCCAGTCACTGCTATTGGGGCAAACTGGGTTCTCACTACAGGAAAATGATTACAACCTGCTGGACAGAAATCGTCCCACAGCAGGGTCCCTATGGGAAACAACTGAGTCCAGGACTTGAAATTAGAACAGAGTTCATGATTTGGGATTGAGTGGCCAGCAGGTGGCAGCAGTGAGGCTGAGCACAGGGACAGCTGAGATCCTGAAGGACCAACAGTGTACAAAAATGCTGGAGACTAGGAGCTGGTACATGGCAACGTCATCAGGCCCAGGCCTTCCTTGAGAGACTTAGAAATGGGGTGACCCTCACCCACACACCCTAGACAGTAGAACAAGGCCAGATGAAACCTGGAGATGAGTACATAGGATCAGGGGGGCCTCTCACTCCTCACTGAGACTGAAGACAAGGTTCATCTGGAAGAGTGCTTACCTGCCCGGTGTGCTCAGTAGTCATCCTTGGCTACATAACAAATTGAAGGCCCAGCCTGGGCTACATGAGACCCTATCCAATAAGGAGGGACTTTCTAACAGATATGATAGGCCCAGTCCCCTTTCCTGACTGACGGACTGTTTGGGCTAAATCATCCCAAAGGTTATGTGCTCAGTGTCTCCAGTGATGGATGGATACAGAAGTGCGTCCATGTGCAGCTGGGAGGGAGGCCATGAGAGCTGGTGCCTGTATCAGAGGACCATGGGGACTGTGAGGAAGGCAGAGAAAGCAGACATGACAGAGGCGGCTGCATAGCCACCTGCAGGGGAGCATGGAGAAGACAGTCAGTGCCAGGAAATCTAAGGGAATGAGAAGTCGCCTCTGCACATGTCACTCCGGGAGAATGATGCCACTTCCTCTGGTCCAGTCACATCTTCCTGCCCTTCAGGAAACTGATGGCACCTGGTCATGAGAAAGGGTGGGATGACCTCCTACAGAACCAGCCCTGGGGACACCACAGCCTCTGTCCCTACCACTCACTCATACACCCCAGCCACAGTCCAGCTGTGTCCACTCTCAGAGATGTCCCAGGCAATATATCAAAATAACACATTGCTGCTCTGAGCCTTCTTTCCCATTTCATGCAAAGAAGGTTCTAGAACAGCCATAGCTAGAGGGAATCACTCAAATGTTTTGTGGGAACAGCCTATGGGAGCCCAGCAGCAGATCTGTGGCCTTGACAGGAGTTCAGAGGCTGCACCGAGCAGGCAGCCGGAAGTCAGTGTGGAGTGGAGGAATACAAGAACTCAATGGGACTGAAGTCCAGTAACCTGTCCTGGTCCAGTCATGTGACATATGCCAGACCATCTCTGATCCTTGGTTTCCTCTTCTGAGTGTGTGTTAAGGTTGGTGGGAGGCAGAAAGGCTCATTCAGAAGCTAGAGTAGTGTGGGAGTCCCTGTCGAGGCGAGGGGGAAGATCGCCCAGGAAGCCCAGGGAAGGAACAGACACAGCAGCAGCAAGCAGTCATGGCAAGAGTGTACAGTGGACATTGCATTTCCAGGGGCGCTGGGAAGAGTCTCTGAAAGGGAACAAGAGGGCAAAGAGCAGATGAAGGTGGGGCCACCATACATACTAGGGCTGGGGACTGAATGCATTTCCTCATGGCCTCCTTTCTCATTGTGTCTGAGTGAGCAGAAACTGACCACTTCTTTACCTATGATCATTAGAGAGAAAGACACAGCATGAAGGGAAACACAGTGGGAAACAGACTGAGGGGAGGGCAGCAGTGGAGGAAATCGGGAGCTGAGGAAACAGTGATTGCAGGCTGCATAGGGAATGGGAAAGACTTGATGAGACAGGAGGTCAAGGTGGAAGAGAGGAGAGCCCGGCATGCATATGTGAAGGCTGTTTCTTCCAGCCAAAAATGGGGACTGAGCTCACGGGCACAGTCATCTTCTCAGAGACCACAAGGGCGGATCTTCTGCAATAAGGGAAAGAAGAAGCCAGAATGATAAAGGAAGTTGTTGGCCACAGGAGGTGGAGATGGTGAGGACCTTCCCATACTCTGTCCTCCACATGACAAGGCCCAGGGAATGTGGATCATTTTACCTTGATTCTCTCCTGACTCCTGACCACCCCAGGGACCCTCCAGAGGATCTGTTCTCCCTCCTGATGGCTCTGCTGGTCTCACTTACTGGAGGGATTCCGGACATGGCTTGCTTCATGCTTCTGCTGCTGCCCGTAGCCTGCCTGCAAGCTGGTGAGTGGTGGGAACCTCACTACTGGGGCCTTAACCACAGGAGGGGTGAGTAGGGCTGGGAAGAGTCGGCTGGCATGTGGAGAGGTGACTGCTCTAGAAGCCAACCTGTCCTCTGTGCCCCAAGAGAAAGCTCATCCTCAGAGTTGGTTCAGCCCAAACTTTCCCCATCTGTCCTATCCCACATGGGGCAGAGTGACATAGGGACAGTCCTCCCCTGTGTCCCCCACCTGCCTACAGATGATGGCTCAGGAAGCTCTGGGTTGTCCATTCCATCCCTGAAGTGGCTTCAGATTCTCCTCATCCTTCTCAGGGAAACCAGCAGGATCCAACAGAGAAAATTTGTATGGATTTGATCAACCAACACACGCCTCTGGTGTCCAGGGCGACTCCATCGAGATCCCCTTCTCCTTCTACTTCCCCCCTGGAAGTTGGCAAAGGATCCACAGATGAGGATTCTCTGGAGATGGCAGCACTTCCATGGGGAATTTATCTACAACTCCTCCTCGGGTTACATACATAAGCATTTCAAGGACCGGCTCATCCTGAACTGGACACAGCCTCAGACATCCGGAGTCCTCAGAATCCTGGACTTGAAGAAGAAGGATCAGACAGTGTACTTCGGCCGAGTTTGTTTGAAAACGACAAAGGGCATGGAAGTTTTTCAGTCGATCAAAGGGACCCACCTCACCATCACCCGTGGTAAGCACATCCTAGTTCAGCCCTGGTGGCCCTGGCTTCCTCATACCATAGATGTTATTAGAATCCGACACTTCTGATCCTTCCCACAGATTCCTCTCGTGTGTTCTGTCTGCTCCCCAGAGCTCTGCCAACATCCTCCTTCCTCTCCCCCATAACCATCCACACGTCTTAGCTGCTCTCTCTGAGTTGCCTCCTCCCTGTGCCCTCAGATCCCACCCCACTCCCTGGCCTCAGCTCTTCCCAGATGCCCAGTCTCCTGTTCCTTTCTCCCAACTGCACTACTGCCCTGCCCACTCCTGCCCTTTTTGCCAGAAATCCATGTGGGTGTGGCCTCTCCAGGATGGAGCAGCCTTCACTTGGTGCTGTGTCAGGGTCTCCGTTAGTTCCCTGTTTACACCATATCTCGTGCCTTCGTGTCCCCATGTAACCCCTCCACCTCTGGGTTCCCCCTACTTCTCTAAGACACAGCCATCACCTCTCCTGCCCCAGTTTCTTTATCCCCTCCCTCAGTTCCCTCTTCTCCCTCAGGTTCTCACCATGATCAGGTCTTCTGGTTGCTTCACCTCGTCTGTGGTAGCTGTGACTTTCAGCTTCCACACCGAGTGCACTCAGGCCCATCCTAGTCACTGTTTGGGCATTGCCTCTGCCACCTGTCACCACTGCTGGGCACTCTCATGGTCATTATACAGAGAGAGACATGGCGACCAGCAGAATTCAACTCCTGCCCCAGGTCATGATGGTGACCAACAGACCCCACAAGGACCCTTTACCTCCAAGCGTCTCTCAAACAGTAGACACATGACCTCTGCTTGAGCTCACTCTATTGTTTGCCTCCTTCTATCTTTATTTCATGGGCCATGTATATATAGTGTAAGCATACATGTATGTGTTTGTGTGCTCACGTGTGTGTGTGTGTGTGTGTGTGTGTGTGTGTGTGTGTACACATATACCCCTTTTTGTGCTTTGGAAGGCCAGAGTGAGGCACTGGGAATCCTCCTCTAGTAAGACCGACTTTATTCCCTTGAGGCAGGGTCTCTCACTGAACCTGGAGCTCACTGTTCTGGGCTAGACTGAAGGGCTACGGAGCTGCATTGATCCTCTTGTCCCCATCTCCCATGGTGTTGCCGTTAAGGGGGCTCGCGTGGCCTGAATTACAAATAAGGTGTATGATATCTGAGGAAGGAACAACTAAGGTTAATCTCTGACACACACACACACACACACACACACACACACACACACACATGCAACATTATGTTGTGTTAAAATTTAATAAAAAATAAATATCTAAAATATAAATTAACAGCCAAATAATAATCAATTATCTTTAATTGCATTGCCAGTTCTCAGGGTGCACTGATAAATGGGTTTGTCCCTTCCAGGTTAGACCCACCTGCCTCTCTCTGGCCAACCACTGCTCATCTTAACCTGTGCTTGCTCAGGATAAAGTCCATAGCAAGAACTGGCCAGGCCGCTTTACGTCTGTGTTTCCTGTGCCTCCTACACGTTTCCCTGAACGCCCTTTTCTGAGATCTCTGTTCTTCTCAGCCTCCTCCCTCTTCCTACTTTCCTAATTTCTCCTGGCCCTCGACATAATCTGTCAAGTGGTAGAAATCTCAACTTAAGGCAGCCATGCCTGTCTCTGCTTCAGTCAGACCATGGTTTCTTCTTTAGCATGGTTTCTTCAGATGGTCCCTGAGGCCACTTGCATGCTAAACCAGGACTCTGCCATTGAGTTAACACCTCATGGCCACTATGGGTTCTTCCATCAGTATTTCTACATTTAATTCATTAACTAAATATTCCTGACCATTGTTCGTAAAATGTTAAAAATTAATGATAAAAAGACATGTTTTTTTCTTTTGATCTCTTAAGACAGAGTCTCATGTAGGTCAGGTTACCCTCAAACTTGCAATATGGCTAAGGATGACCTTTAACTCAGGACCCTTCCCCTGTGCTGGGATCACCAGGGTGTGTCACCACTCCTGTGTGCTGCCTGAGATGGGACTCAAGGCCTCGCACACACTAGGCAAGCCCTCTACCACCTGAGCTACATCCACAGACCACAAAAGAATTGTGTTTATCTGACCAAAATTCCCACATTTAGTGCCAAGAAATCACAACCAGAGAAATAATTGAAACAAGTACTGAGAAAGAACCCTTTGATTGGTTTATTTTTTTACATAATTTCATTTTTGTGTCAAATTCAATAATACTTTCCTTTGCAATTTTTCTTTTTCATATCTAAGCAAAAGACCCCTGGTGATCTCTCTCTCTCTCTCTCTCTCTCTCTCTCTCTCTCTCTCTCTTTTTCTCTCTCTCTCTTAAAACAGATTCTTCTCTCATACAATACATCCAAACCACAGTTTCTCCTCTCTTCACTCCTTCCATCCCCTACATTTGCCCTCTCCCCCAGATCAATCAACATCCTCCACCTGTTTCATCATCAGAAAACAGCAGAACTCTCCAAGAAACAACACTTAAACTGGACAAAAGACACAAGAAGACATGGCCAAATCCTGCTATCATGATAGGCTGGACAAAACAACCCAATAAGAGCAAAAGAGTGCCAAGAGCTGGCAAAATAGAGACACACCCACGCCCATTGTTAGGAGTCCCACAAAAACAGCAAGCTAACAGCCATAACATACACTGATCTGGTTTTTAAATTCTTGTGTAGAATAACGTGTGTTTCTAGTCTGTCTATCCCATTCTGTTCCACTGTGTCTTCATTTTTAATTGTACTTCCTGTTTGTGTGTGCATAGGCATGTGGGTGTCTCAGTGGCGGGGTCAGATGACGTTGGGAGTCAACTCTCTCCTTCCAACTTGCTTTGATGCAGGGTCTCTCCCTCTTGTGTTTCCTCACCATGGAGTGCAAGATGTCTGCCCAGACAGCCTCCCTGTGATTCTCCCATCTCTGCTCCTGTCTCTCCAAAGCAGGGCTGCTGTTGCAGATGCTCACCACATCTGGATTTTTATATGGGTTCTGAGGGAACAAAAGTCACACCAGGTGTTTTATCTATTAAGTCTGATTCTTTATTTTTAATTAATTTTTTAAATTTATGTGTATGAGCATGTCAGTGTGGTTACATATTTACATGCATGTGTCTGTGTGGACATACATGTGGAGGCCAGGTAACAACCTCGGAAACCTTTTCCTGGGCACATTAGGCCTTTCAATTCTTTCTCTTTCTTTCTTTCTTTTTTTCTTTCTTTCTTTTTCTCTCTTTCTTTTATCTTCTTTTATGGAGGGGTGTCTTTCTCTGGCCTGGGCTAGGCAAACTAGCAGTGAACCCCAGATCCCATCTTCCCTCTGCAGTGCTGGGATTACATGGAGACACACACAGGTCCCTGGGGATTCAACTCAGGTATTTGTGCTTCAGAGGTGTCCTAGTAGGAGTTTCTATCTCTGTGTTGAACACCGTGATCAAAGCACTGGGGAGGAAAAGGTTCATTGTGGCTTCCACACTCCTATCACATTCCATCATCAGGAGAAGGCTGGGCAGGAATTCCAGGCAGGAACCTGGAAGAGGAACGGAAGCAGAAACCATGGAGGAGGGCTGCTTATTGGTTTGTGCTCTGGGTTTGCTCAACCTGCTTTGATTAAAGCCATCCAGGACTACCAGCCCAGACATGGAACCACCCACAGTGAGCTGTGCCCTCCCACATCAATCAAATCAAGAAAATGTCCTACAGACTTGCCTATGGGCAATCTGATGGAGGCATTTTCTCAGCTGAGGTCCCCTTCCCAGATAACTACAGCTTTGTCAAATTGACACAATAACTAACCAGAGCACAGGGCAAGTGCTTTCTGGACTGAGCCTCAGTTGCTAACCTGCCTTTTCTCCTCTCAGGACTACACTTTCTTAGTGACTCTAACCTTATCCATGACAGTGGCCGATGAGACTCCTTCCCTCTCAGCCATTACTGAACCAACTTCCAACAACTTTGTTTTTTGTTTTGTTCTTTTGGGACATTGTGGGAAAGAAGGCAATATATATGTATACACATATGTGCATATACACACACACATATGTATACACACACATTTGCCTACACTCCCTGCCAAAATTAGGATAGCAAAGGGAATTCGTTATATAAAAAAATCTGGGAATGAATAGTAGTGGTGGCTGCTCTACAAAATGAATGTGCTGTAAGCCACTGGACCGCATATTGCTGAGTTCAAATGATATATCGTACATTACATACATTTATACCTGAGGCAGGGTCTCACTATGTAGCCCTAGCTGGCCGAGAACTTCCTATGAGGACTAGATGGGCCTTGAACTCACAGAGATCTGCCTGTCTGTGCCTCTCGAATGTTGGGGTTTAAGGTGTGCTCTACCACAGTCAATTTTAAAGTGATTTTTTAAGTGGAGTGGTGCGAGCCTGTGATCCCAGTGGAAGGTGGAGGGGAAGAGATCAGGAGTCTAAGGTCATTAGCTACACAGCAAGTTCAAGGCCAGTCTGGGCTACGTGGACTCCATATTTATTTATTTATTTATTTATTGGTTTTTCAAGACAGGGTTTCTCTGTGGCTTTGGAGCCTATCCTGGAACTAGCTCTGTAGGCCAGGCTGGTCTCAAACTCCCAGAGATCCGCCTGCCTCTGCCTCCCGAGTGCTGGGATTAAAGGCATACGCCACCATCGCCCGGCCCTGGACTCCATCTTTAAATAAATATTAAGAATGCTTAAGAGCAGTGGCTTTGTGATTGTGAGGACCAAAGTTCAAATCCCATCACCAACGGAGGAAGCTGGGTGTCCCTGCATATACTGTGATACCAAGGAGGTGGAGGCAGGATGTAGTGATGAGGCGAGCAGGCCTGCTTTCCATCCCACCTGGCTCCCACATGGTTAGCTTTACTCCCGAAATAACAACACACAAATTGTATTCATTTAAACACTGCCTGGCCCATTAGTTTCAGCCTCTTATTGGCTAACTCTCACATCTTGATTTACCCATTTCTAATAATCTGTGTAGCACCACGAGGTGGTGGCTTACTGGGAAAGATTCATCATGTCTGACCTGGCAGCTGGCTCCATGGCATCTGACCCAGAGAGGAGAGGCATGGTGATTGCCTCACTTCCCTTTTCCTCCCCAGCATTCTGTTCTGTCTACTCCATCCACCTAAGGGCTGGCCTATCAAATGGCCAAGGCAGTTTCTTTATTAACCAATGAAATCAACACAAAACAGAAGACCCTCCCGCAGCAAGAGGACTTCAGACTTTGTTGGCTTTCAGCCTACCTGATGCTTGAGCCCCCATTTTGTAGAGAGAAGCTGCTCCTGAGAAAGAGAAGGAGAATGTTGCAAGAGGACACAGAAGCCTCTTCTGTCCCCACATGCATGTTCAGGAGCACATCTTTATCCTCCGTGGGGGGGGAAGTGTGCACTCATGTGCATGCATGTGAGTAGGTGAGTATATGTACACTCACACAGACACATACTATATACAACAAAAAATGGCAAAAGATTTTTAGTAGCATTTGCTTATTTAAAAATTTCATACATTTTACAATACAAAATCTATATTGAGGGGCTGGAGAGATGGCTCAGTGGTTAAGAGCACTGCCTGCTCTTCCAAAGGTCCTGAGTTCAATTCCCAGCAACCACATGGTGGCTCACAACCATCTGTAATGAGGTCTGGTGGACATACACACAGACAGAATATTGTATACATAATAAATAAATAAATATGTATAAAAAAATCTATATTGAAAGCGAGCGAAATCTCCTGCAATAGGTTCTTACCCTGTAGCTGGGGTGGGCAACCAAGAGCAATGTCAACAGTCTGTGTGGGACCAAGGTTCTGAACCTCGCTCACCGATAACGCATAGGGAGGCAAGCCATACCTGGCACTGAGAATTTGTTCAATAGCTCGTGTCTAAGGAGTAGCCTTGTCCACC
>CAWTZC010000211.1:0-199900 GCA_963919715.1 Microtus obscurus | reverse complement strand
ATTCAGAGTAACACATGTGCGTTTCTTACAAAAGCATATCACGAAATTATTACCCTTTCAAATGAACATGATTATCTTTCGATGTAATGCTTCAATACAGAAAATGAACACTGTGCTAACTTCTAACAATAGTGTAACATATCTCGTATAACAAGTTCTCATTTGAGAGTAACACATGTGTGTTTCTCAGAAAAGCATTTCATGAAATTCTTACTTTTTCAAAAGAACGTGATTATCTTTCAAAGTAAAGGTTCCAGAGGGAAAATGAACACTGCTCTAACTTTGAACAGAACTTTGACATATTCCAAACTAGGAATTCTAATTTCAGAGTAACACATGTGCTTTTCTCACAAAAAAGTTTCATGAAATTCTTACCCTTTCAAAAGAACGTGAATATCATTCAAAGTAAAGGTTCCAGAGGAAAAATGAACATTGCTCTAACTTTGAACAGAACTTTGACATATTCCAAACTAGGTCTTCTCATTTCAGAGAAACACATGTGCGTTTCTCACAATAGCATTTTATGAAATTTTTACACTTAGAATTGAACGTGATTATCTTACTATGTAATGCTTCAACATAAAAAATGAACACTGTCCTAACTTCTAACAATACTGTCACATATCCCAAACAACAAGTTTTCATTTCAGAGTAACACATGTGCGTTTATCACAATAAAATTTCATGAAATTCTTACGCTTTCAAAAGAACGTGATTATCTTTCAAAATAAAGCTTCTAGAGAGAAAATGAACACATCTCTAACTTTGAACAGAACATTGACATATTCCAAACTAGCTCTTCTCATTTCAGACTAACACTTGTGTGTTTCTCACAAAAGCATTTCATGAAATTATTACCCTGTCAAAAGAACATGATTATCTTCCGATTTAATGCTTCAATACAGAAAATGAACACTGTGCTAACTTCTAACAATAGTGTAACGTATCCTGAATAACAAGTTCTCATTTCAGAGTAACACATGTGCATTTCTCACAAAAGCATATCATAAAATTCTTACCCTTTCAAAAGAACACGATTATCTTCGGATGTAATGCTTCAATACAGAAGATGAACACTTTCCTAACTTCTAACAATAGTGTAACATATCCTGAATAACAAGTACTCATTTCAGAGTAACACATGTGCGTTTATCACAAAAGCATATCATGAAATTCTTACCCTTTCAAAAGAACATGATTATTTTTTTTTAAGTAAAGCTTCTACAGAGAAAAGGAACACTGTTCTAACTTTGAATAGTACTTAGACATATTCCAAACTGTGGATTCTCATTTCAGAGCAACACATATGCGTTTCTCACAATAGCATTTCATGAAATTTTTACACTTAGAAGTGAACGTAATTATCTTTCAAAGTAAAGGTTCCAGAGGGAAAATGAACACTGCTCTAACTTTGAACAAAACTTTGACATATTCCAAACTAGGGATTCTCATTTCAGAGTAACACATGTGCGCATCTCACCAAAGCGTTTCATGAAATTTTTACCCTTTCAAATGAACGTGATTATCTTTCAATGTAATGCCCTCAACACAGAAAATGAACACGGCGCTAACTTCGAACAATAGTGTAACATATTCCGAATAACAACTTCTCATTTGAGAGTAACACATGTGCATTTCTCACAAAAGAATTTCATGAAATTCTTAGCTATTCAAAAGAACGTGATTATCTTTCAAAGTAAAACTTCTAGAGAGAAAATGATCACTGTTCTAACTTTGAACAGAACTTTGACATATTCCAAATTAGGTCTTCTCATTTCAGCCTAACCCTTGTGTTTTTCTCACAAAAGCATTTCATGAAATTATTACCCTTTCTAAAGAACATGATTATCTTTCGATGTAATGCTTCAATACAGAAAATGAACACTGTGCTAACTTCTAAGAATAGTGTAACATTTCTCGTATAATAAGTTCGCATTTCAGAGTAACATATGCGTTTCTCACAATAGCATTTCATGAAATTTTTACACTTAGAAGTGAACGTTGGAATTGGAAGGGCAGCCGGGAGGGTAGTAGTTCCTTTGTCTAGGTGGCCTGCCTGACCTGCGGCAGCGTGGTCGGCCCTTTGTTCGCGAGACACCCAAGCAGCATGGAGACCAGATCCCGGTACCAGGAGAGACATCACCAGGGTGGGTGAGTTTCTGACTGCGGCAGCAGCCCGGGACAGGGAACTCAGACGTTCCTCAATCCTCCTGCCCTCCTTGGTCAGTCTGCAGGGGCTATACTGCCCGATACTTCCTCTCTATTCATATCCCACCCAGCTTGCATCCACGACCCTCCCCCACCTACTCTGACCCCCCGCCCCTCCTTGAACCACACAACAGCTCCCAGCTCAGCCTGTTTGGGCGCTGGTACAGGGTCCGAATTGGGAGGGCAGCCAGGAGGGTAGTAGCTCCTTTGTCTAGGTGGCCTGCCTGCCCTGCGGCAGCGAGGTCGGCCCTTTGTTCGCGAGACACCCAAGCAGCAGGGAGATCAGATCCGGGTGCCAGGAGAGACATCACTGGGCAGTTCAAGCTCAGCAGGACGGACCTTGCTTCCACACTGAAGAGATACACCCAGAGGCTCAGTCACAGCAAAAACTGAACCAAGACACCAGGCCTCTCTTGGCTTCATTTGAAAGAGGAGATGGGAAGGCGCCAATGCAAGAATTCCTCCAACAACCTGAAAGGCAACATGACATCACCAGAACACAGGGATCCCGAAATAAGAAGAATTGTGCACCCTACTCCAGAAGAAGTAGAAGAAATCGACCCAAAAGTGAATTTTTTGAAAATAATAGAAGACCTTAAACAGGAGGTGAAAAACTGCCATAAACAATTAGAGATTACAAACAAAAAGGTAGAGGAAATGAATAAATCGCTCAAAGATACCCAAGAAAACCAAGAGAAACAAGAAAATGCAATCAAACAGGTAAGGGAAATGGTTCAAGACCTGAAGAATGAAATGGAAGTAATGAAGAAAACACAAACCGAGGGAAGGTTGGAGATGGAAAATCTGGGTAAACGAACAGGAACTACAGAGACAAGTACTACCAACAGATTACAAGAGTTAGAAGAAAGAATGTCAGACACTGAAGATACCATAGAGAAAATTAACACACTGATCAAAGAAAACAGCAAAACCAACAAATTCTCATCACAAAACATTCAGGAAATATGGGACACAATAAAAAGACCAAACCTAAGAATAATTGGGATACAAGAAGGAGAAGAAGTACAGCTCAATGGTTCAGAAAATATATTTAATAAAATTATAGAAGAAAACTTTCCCAGCCTAAAGAAAGATATTCCTTTGAAGGTTCAAGAAGCATACAGAACACCGAATAGACTGGACCAGAAAAAAACATCTCCTCGCCACATAATAATCAGAACACAAAACATCCAGAATAAAGAAAGAATATTAAGAGCTGCAAAGGAAAAAGGTCAAGTTACTTATAAAGGTAAACCTATCAGACTTACTCCTGACTACTCTATGGAAACCATGAAAGCCAGAAGGTCCTGGATAGATGTACTGCAGAAGCTAAGAGAACATGGATGCAAGCCCAGACTACTATACCCAGCCAAGCTTTCGTTCATTATAAATGGAGAAAACAAAATTTTCCAGGATAAAAACAAATTTAAACAATACGTAGCCACAAATCCAGCCTTACAGAAAGTAATAGAAGGAAAATCACAAACCAAGGAGACCAACAATGACCACAATAACTCAAACTTCTAGACACCCTTTACCAGCGCAACTAAAAGAAAGCAAACACACAAACCCTATGACTAAAAAAGTGACCAGAGTTAGCAACCACTGGTCATTAATATCCCTTAATGTCAATGGACTCAACTCACCTATAAAAAGACACAGGCTAAGAGATTGGATACGCAAACAGGATCCAACATTCTGCTGTTTACAAGAAACACACCTCAACCACAAAGATAGGCACCTACTTAGAGTAAAGGGATGGGAAAAGGTTTATCAAGCAAATGGACCTAAGAAACAAGCAGGTGTGGCCATACTAATTTCTAACAAAGTTGACTTCAAACTTAAATCAATCAGAAGAGATGGAGAGGGATATTTTATACTCATAACAGGAACAATTGATCAGGATGAGGTCTCAATCCTGAATATCTATGCCCCTAATATAAAAGCACCCACATATGTAAAAGAAACATTACTAAAACTCAAAGACGCCATCAAACCGCACACACTAATAGTGGGAGATCTCAACATGCCTCTTTCACCAATGGACAGGTCAATCAGACAGAAACCTAACAGAGAAATAAGAGAATTAATGGAGGTATTGAATCAAATGGACTTAACAGACATCTATAGAACATTCCACCCAAATAGGAAAGAATATACCTTCTTCTCTGCAGCTCATGGAACCTTCTCGAAAATTGACCACATCCTCGGTAACAAAGCAAACTTCCACTGTTACAAAAAAATATCCATAACCACCTGTGTCTTATCAGATCACCACGGACTAAAGTTAGAATTCAACAACAATGCTACCCCCAGAAAGCCTGCAAACTCATGGAAACTGAATAGTCAACTATTGACCCACACCTGGATTAAAGAAGAAATAAAGAAAGAAATTAAAGTCTTCCTTGAATTCAATGAAAATAAAGAATCAACATACTCAAACTTATGGGACACTTTGAAAGCAGTCCTAAGGGGAAAGTTCATAGCCGTTAGTGCCCACTTAAAGAAAACAGAGAAAGCATACATTGGAGACTTAACAGCCCACCTGAAAGCTCTAGAAAAAAAAGAAGCAGACTCACCTAGGAGGAGTAGAAGACTGGAAATAGTCAAACTGAGGGCTGAAATCAACAAAATAGAAACACAGAAAACAATCCAAAGAATCAATGAAACAAAAAGCTGGTTCCTGGAGAAAATCAACAAAATTGATAAACCCCTATCCAAACTAATCAAACGGCAGAGAGAGAATCTGCAAATTAATAAGATCAGAAATGAAAAGGGGGGACATAACCACAGACATAGAGGAAATTCAGAGAATCATTAGATCTTACTACAAAAGCCTGTATGCCACAAAACTGGAAAATGTAAAAGAAATGGACACTTTTTTAGATAAATACCATATACCAAAGTTAAATCAGGACCAGGTGAGCAATCTAAATAGACCTGTCAGTCGCGAAGAATTAGAAGCTGTTATCAAAAACCTCCCTACCAAAAAAAGCCCAGGACCAGACGGTTTCAATGCGGAATTCTACCAGAATTTCCAAGAAGACCTAATACCTATACTCCTTAAGGTATTTCACAATATAGAAACAGAAGAGTCATTGCCAAATTCCTTTTATGAAGCTACCATCACTCTGATACCAAAACCACACAAAGACTCAACCAAGAAAGAGAATTACAGGCCAATCTCACTCATGAACATCGACGCAAAAATCCTCAACAAAATACTGGTGAACCGTATCCAAGAATACATTAGAAACATTATCCATTATGATCAAGTAGGCTTCATACCAGAGATGCAAGGCTGGTTCAACATACGAAAATCTATCAATGTAATCCATCATATAAATAAACTGAAAGAAAAAAACCATATGATCATTTCATTAGATGCTGAAAAAGCTTTTGACAAAATTCAACATCCCTTTATGATAAAAGTCTTGGAGAGATTAGGGATACAAGGGTCATACTTAAATATAATAAAAGCTATTTACAGCAAACCGACCTCTAACATCAAATTAAACGGAGAGAAACTCAAAGCCATCCCACTTAAATCAGGAACACGACAAGGCTGTCCACTCTCTCCATACCTCTTCAATATAGTGCTTGAAGTTTTAGCAATAGCAATAAGACAACATAAGGGGATCAAGGGGATTCGAATTGGAAAGGAAGAAGTTAAACTTTCGTTATTTGCAGATGATATGATAGTCTACATAAGCGACCCCAAAAACTCCACCAAAGAACTCCTACAGCTGATAAACACCTTTAGTAATGTGGCCGGATACAAGATCAACTCCAAAAAATCAGTCGCCCTCCTATACACAAAGGATATGGAAGCAGAGAGGGAAATCAGAGAAGCATCACCTTTCACGATAGCCACAAACAGCATAAAATATCTCGGGGTAACTCTAACCAAAGAAGTGAAGGATCTATTTGACAAGAACTTTAAGGCATTGAAGAAAGAAATTGAAGAGGATAGCAGAAAATGGAAGGATCTCCCTTGCTCTTGGATTGGGAGGATCAACATAGTAAAAATGGCAATCCTACCAAAGGCAATTTATAGATTCAATGCAATCCCCATCAAGATCCCATTAAAATTCTTCACTGATCTTGAAAGGACAATAATCAACTTTATATGGAATAACAAAAAACCCAGGATAGCCAAAACAATCTTGTACAATAAACTTACTTCTGGAGGCATTACCATCCCTGACTTTAAACTCTATTACAGAGCTACAGTAATGAAAACAGTGTGGTATTGGCATAAAAATAGAGAAGTCGACCAATGGAATCGTGTAGAAGACCCGGATCTTAACCCACAAACCTATGAACACCTCATTTTCGATAAAGGTGCTAAAAGTATACAATGGAAGAAAGAAAGCATCTTCAACAAATGGTGCTGGCACAACTGGATGTCAACCTGTAGAAGAAAGAAAATTGACCCATATCTATCACCATGCACAAAACTCAAGTCCAAATGGATCAAAGACCTCAATATCAATCTGAACACACTGAACCTGATAGAAGAGAAAGTGGGAAGTACCCTACAACAGATGGGCACAGGCGATCGCTTCCTAGGTATAACCCCAGCAGCATAGTCATTAAGGGCAACATTGAATAAATGGGACCTACTGAAACTGAGAAGCTTCTGTAAAGCAAAAGACACTGTCACTAAGACAAAAAGGGAACCCACTGACTGGGAGAAGATCTTCACCAACCCCGCAACAGACAAAGGTCTGATCTCCAAAATATATAAAGAACTCAAGAAACTAGACTTTAAAATGCTAATTAACCCAATTAAAAAATGGGGCACTGATCTGAAGAGAGAATTCTCAACAGAAGAAGTTCAAATGGCCAAAAGGCACTTAAGGTCATGCTCAGCCTCCTTAGCGATCAGGGAAATGCAAATCAAAACAACATTGAGATATCACCTTACACCTGTCAGAATGGCTAAAATCAAAAACACTAATGATAGCCTTTGCTGGAGAGGCTGTGGAGAAAGGGGTACCCTCATCCATTGCTGGTGGGAATGCAAACTTGTGCAACCACTTTGGAAAGCAGTGTGATGGTTTCTCAGGAAATTTGGGATCAACCTACCCATGGACCCAGCAATGCCACTCTTGGGAATATACCCACGAGATGCCCGATCATATGACAAGGACATTTGTTCAACTATGTTCATAGCAGCATTATTTGTAATAGCCGGAACCTGGAAACAACCTAGATGCCCTTCAATGGAAGAATGGATGAAGAAAGTATGGAATATATATACATTAGAATACTACTCAGCGGTAAAAAACAATGACTTCGCGAATTTTGCATGCAAATGGATGGAAATAGAAAACACTATCCTGAGTGAGGTAACCCAGACCCAAAAGGATGAACATGGGATGTACTCACTCATAATTGGTTTCTAGAGATAAATAAAGGTCAGTGAGTCTATAATTTGATATCCTAAAGAAACTAAATAAGAAGGTGAACCGAAAGAAAAACATATAGCTATCCTCCTGGTTATGGGAAGTAGACCAGATTGCCGGGCAAAAATTTGGGATCTTGGGGGTGTGGTGGGAGGGGGGTGAGGGGAGAAGGGGAGAGAAATGTGAGAAGGGGAGGATGGGGGGAACCTGGGGAAACGGGATGTTTGGGATAAAGGAAGGTTGGTTAGGGGAGCAGAGAAGCACACATCTTAATTAAGGGAGCCATCTTAGAATAGAAAAAAAAATAAAATAAAAAAAAACAGTTTCCAATAGAGAGAGCTTAAAGCTGCCTAACAGGTACTCAAACAGGTAAAATATAAATCAACAGGTAAAGTATACAATAATCAACAAATACAGTATATTAATTATATTGCAGCTATGGCAAGTGTGCATATTAAATATAAAACTTATTCTACAACATTTTTATAAAAAAATGCTGTTTATGGCAAAATCTTCTCAAGTTTTGCCAATTAAGATATTAAACTCTTAATTTAAACCAGTAGCCTCTCTGGTACAAAAGGGCAGGATAAAAGCTAAAAAATGGCTTGATCCCCAGATGATTATTGCTACAATTCACACAACTGTATTTTGCTAATGTTATAGCAAAAAAATCCCTTAAAGGATTTTATGCTAAATTTTACAAATGGCTCTTCCAATGGAGGAACTGCATATATGGCTAATAATAATAAAAAAAATATTATGGAGCATAATAAGGCTCCTTGTAAGCAGCTTATGAAACTTGCAAGTAGATCCAGATGCAAATGGATCTGACATGATAACACCAAGCTGACCTTTGCTAGGGCAAGGTGGAAAAGGCCTTGCAATGCATTATGAAAAAACCCGACCTATATATATTTGGGGTCGAGGATATGTTTATGCTTTTTTCACAGAAAGAAAATAAAAGCTGGGCCTGATGTCAAGGCTGCGCTGCGGACACAGAGGAGTTCCTGAGGCGATTGCAGAGAGGTCCTTAGTCTGGCTTTTCCTGCCCCCAAGGAGAGGAGTCCCTGATAACAGAACCTGCTGCTCCACTCTACAGGGTGTCAATTCTGCCTCCTGAGTCCAGGGAGACCCAGCTGAGATAATGCCAGGATGTGCTTCAGATAGCTGAATCCAGCTCACCTCACCCAGGAATCCCACCGGCCCTGAAGCACAAGTGCTAAACTGCTTCTGCAGCTTGAACTCTGGTCTGCTTTGGAGCTGAGATGCAGACTGGACATCAGACTGTTTTAATCTTTGGGACACAGAACTCATTTTAATTAAAATACTAACCTCTTCACTTAAGAAGGGGAAAGATTGGGGTTCCTGTGACTGTTGCTCAGAGTCTGGAAATGGTGGTATTTGACAACAATGTATGTCATTGTACTCTTACTGAAATTGATCTAATGATATTTGTAACTGCTTATAGATGTTGGGAAAGGTTTGACACATGCTGTAAAGTGTTTGGGTTTAATGCATATGTTAAGAATTTTAGATTTTGATCCCTTTTTCACCTCCCTAATTGATGGCAGGCAAGCACACGTAACTTTTTGTGGAGTAGGCATTTAGGAAGGAGGACATACCATGGGCCAGACTAAAAGGTGAATACTGGGTTTGGAAGGTGCCCCTTTCTTCTTGTCTGGAGATGGAGTTATTGGTGCCAAAATTATATTATATCTTTTGTTTAAGGAGCACCTCACAGATTTTTCATTAATGATAGATACAGGGGCCCAATGACGGGAGTTAGTGTGGATCCTCACCTAAATTTCAAACCATACAGAGGCCGTACAGGCCGGCTCAACATGGCATGGTTTTTAGGTACGAGGGCGCTCTCCACATAGCCTAAGACAGGGTGCCCTGTGATCTGCTTACTTTAATCCTACTAGATACCTTTTATTTGAGAAGCTCCAAGAAACTAATGCTACTCATAAGGCACCCCTCTGTTCCCAGGAGAGGTAAATTGCTTCACCAGTCGAGAGGAGGGTCTCTCCTTGTCCCAGTCCCTTCTCCTTTAGATCTGACACCATGGTTGACTCTGTCTTGGTGCCCTCCACCTATACCTACTTGCCTTTATATAAGAAAGGAGGAATATGTTGGGAGCCGTTTCCCCCCCTAAAGATTGTTACAGAAACCATCACCTTGGGGAGCCTGCAGGGAACCCCAAACCCATAATTATGTTAAGAATAGTCCTATTGGCAAAACCTGCCCCACACCCAATTAGCTATTCGCTAATTGCTAACGAACCTAATCTGATAGCGGAACTGCCTTAAATCCCAGCTATCCAGGGAACTAGGTGTGGCAACTCCTGACTTCTTGGCCTACCTGACCGGATGTAGGTTACGTGACTGGGACCACGCGGCCAGATTCCATGCTCCTGTGCCCTGCTCCCCAAGCCCTCATTCAGGGGGTATATAAGTTGTTACCCTTTCCCTAATAAACGGAGGCTTTGACAAAAAAAAATTATTAGCTAACAGAGATTCCCCATCACCTCATTCCTGTCCATCTGATACCCCCTGATCCTATCCCCACCCACGCCCCAGTCCACCTAAAAAATCTATTCTATTTCTCCTTCTCAGGAAGATCCGTGTTTCCCTCCAGAGCCCACATCTTCACATAACCTCTCTGGGTCTGTGGGTTGTGCCTTGGTTATCATTTACTTAACAGCCATTATCCACTTATGAGGGAGTACATACCATGTTTGTCCATCTGAGTCTGGGTTACCTCACTCAGGATGATTTAAGGTCTAACTATAGGGTTGGGGATAGAAAGAGCACTTGCATGTTATTGAATAATGCCTTGAATTATATTCCTAACACAGACTCACATACCATAGGACCTGTAATATAAATTGCAGTAAGAATGAAATACTCAAATTAGGTTTTTTCTATGTTAGGGATTGAACCCAGAGTCTTTCACAGAGCTATGTTCTCATTCTGGAATACCCAAATTAAAATCAATTAGTATATATTATTTTATGAGAATTATCTTGAAAAGGTTCTAGAGAGATTGCTCAGTGGTTAAAAGTGAAAACACTTCTCCAGAGAATGTGAACTAGGTTCCTAGCACCATGTCATGCAGCCTCCTCTTCTGTCCTCAACAGGCACTTAACACTCACGTGCACAAACCAACACACAGAGGCACACATCCACACACAAATAATAAAATATGTCTTTAAAAGAAAAAAATTTTTACACTTACAGGTGAACGTGATTATCTTTCAATGTAATGCTTCAACAGAGAAAAGGAACACTGTGCTAATTCTAAAAATAGTGTAACATATCTCGAATAACAAGTTCTCATTTGAGAGTAACACATGTGCGTTTCTCAGAAAAGCATTTCATGAAATCCTTAAACTTTTAAAAGAACATGATTATCTTTCAAAGTAAAGGTTCCAGAGGGAAAATGAACACTGCTCTAACTTTGAACGAAACTTTGACGAAACTAGGGATTCTCATTTCAGAGTAACACATGTGCGCATCTCACAAAAGCGTTTCATGAAATTATTACCCTTTCCAAAGAACATGATTATCTTTCGATGTAATGCTTCAATAAAGAAAATGAACATTGTGCTAACTTCTAACAATAGTGTAACTTATATCATACAACAAGTTCTCATTTCAGAGTAACACATATGCGTTTCTCACAAAAGCGTTTCATGAAATTTTTACCCTTTCAAAAGAACATGATTATCTTTCAAAGTAAAGCTTCTACAGAGAAAATGAACCCTGCTCCAACTTTGAATAGTACTTAGACATATTCCAAACTGGATTCTTATATCAGAGTAACACATGTGCGTTTCTCACAATAGCATTTCATGAAATTTTTACACTTTTAAGTGAACGTGATTATCTTTCGATGTAATGCTTCAACACAGAAAATGAACACTGTGCTAACTTCTAACAATAGTGTAACATATGACGAATAACAACGTCTCATTTGAGAGTAACACATGTGCGTTTCTCACCAAAGCATTTCATGAAATTATTACCCTTTCAAAAGAACATGATTATCTTTCGATGTAATGCTTCAATACAGAAAATGAACACTGTGCTAACTTCTAACAATAGTTAAACATGTCCCCAATAACAAGTTTTCATTTCAGGGTAACACATATGCGTTTCTCACAAAAGTGTTTCATGAAATTTTTACCCTTTCAAAAGAACATGATTATCTTTCGATGTAATGCTTCAATACAGAAAATGAACACTGTGCTAAATTCTAACAATAGTGTAAAATATTCCGAATTACAACTTCTCATTTGAGAGTAACACATGTGCGTTTCTCACAGAAGAATTTCATGAAATTCTTACCCTTTCAAAAGAACATGATTATCTTTCAAAGTAAAGCTTCTACAGAGAAAATGAACCCTGCTCCAACTTTGAATAGTACTTAGACATATTCCAAACTGGATTCTTATATCAGAGTAACACATGTGCGTTTCTCACAATAGCATTTCATGAAATTTTTACACTTTTAAGTGAACGTGATTATCTTTCGATGTAATGCTTCAACACAGAAAATGAACACTGTGCTAACTTCTAACAATAGTGTAACATATGACGAATAACAACGTCTCATTTGAGAGTAACACATGTGCGTTTCTCACCAAAGCATTTCATGAAATTATTACCCTTTCAAAAGAACATGATTATCTTTCGATGTAATGCTTCAATACAGAAAATGAACACTGTGCTAACTTCTAACAATAGTTAAACATGTCCCCAATAACAAGTTTTCATTTCAGGGTAACACATATGCGTTTCTCACAAAAGTGTTTCATGAAATTTTTACCCTTTCAAAAGAACATGATTATCTTTCGATGTAATGCTTCAATACAGAAAATGAACACTGTGCTAAATTCTAACAATAGTGTAAAATATTCCGAATTACAACTTCTCATTTGAGAGTAACACATGTGCGTTTCTCACAGAAGAATTTCATGAAATTCTTACCCTTTCAAAAGAACATGATTATCTTTCAAAGTAAAGCTTCTACAGAGAAAATGAACCCTGCTCTAACTTTGAATGCTACTTAGACATATTCCAAACTGGATTCTCATTAAAGGTAACACATGTGCGTTTCTCACAATAGCATTTCATGAAATTTTTACACTTTTAATTGAACGTGATTATCTTTCAATGTAATTCTTCAACATAAAAAATGAACACTGTGCTAACTTCTAACAATAGTGTAACATATCCCAAATAACAAGTTTTCATTTCAGAGTAACACATGTGCGTTTATCACAGAAGAATTTCTTGAAATTCTTACGCTTTCAAAGATGTGATTATCTTTCAAAGTAGAGCTTCTAGAGAGTAAATGATCACTACTCTAACTTTGAACAGAACATTGACATATTTCAAACTATGTCTTCTCATTTCAGACTAACTCTTGTGTGTTTCTCACAAAAAGCATTTCATGAAATTCTTCCCCTTTCAAAAGAACATGATTATCTTTCAAAGTAAAGCTTCTACAGAGAACAGGAACAGTGTTCTAACGTTGAATAGTACTTAGACATATTCTAAACTGTGGATTCTCATTTCAGAGTAACACATGTGCGTTTCTCACAAAAGCATTTCGTGGAATTTTTAACGCTTACAGGTGAACATGATTATCTTTTGATGTAATGCTTCAACACAGAAAATGAACACTGTGCTAACTTCTAACAATAGTGTAACATACCTCGTATAACAAGTCCTCATTTGAGAGTAACACATGTGCGTTTCTCAGAAAAGCTTTTCATTAAATTCTTACCCTTTCAAAAGAACGCGATTTTCTTTCAAAGTAAAGGTTCCAGAGGGAAAATCAACACTGCTCTAACTTTGAACAGAACTGTGAAATATCCCAAACTAGGGATTCTCATTTCAGACTAACACTTTTGTGTTTCTCAAAAAAGCATTTCATGAAATTATTACCCTTTCAAAAGAACATGATTGTCTTTCAAAGTAAAGCTTCTACAGACATAATGAACAATGCTCTAACTTAGACCAGGAGAAAAACTTATTCCAAACAAGGGCTTCTCATTTCAAAGTAACACATGTGCCTTTCTCAAAAAAGCATTTTATGAAATTCGTACCCTTTCAAAAGTACGTATTTATCTGTCAAAGTAAAGCTTCTAGAGACAAAATGAACACTACTCTAACTTTGAACACAACTTTGACATATTCCAAACTAGGGCTTCTCATTTCAGAGTAACACATGTGCGTTGTTCACTAAAGCATTTCATTAAATTTTTACACTTACAAGTGCACGTGATTATCTTTCGATGTAATGCTTACACAGAAAATGAGCACTGTGCTAACTTCTAACAATAGTGTAACATATCCTGAATAACAACTTCTTATTTGAGAGTAACAATGTGCTTTACTCACAAAAGCATTTCATGAAATTCTTACCCTTTCAAAAGAACATGATTATCTTTAAAAGTAAAGCTTCTACAGAGAAAATGAACCCTGCTCTAACTTTGAATACTATGTAGACATATTCCAAACTGGATTCTCATTTCAGAGTAACACATGTGCGGTTCTGACAAAAGCATTTCATGAAATTTTTACACATAGAAATGAACGTGATTATCTTTCGATGTAATGCTTCAACACAAAAAATGAACCAGTGCTAAATTCTAACAATAGTGTAACATATCCCAAATAACACGTTTTCATTTCAGAGTAACACATGTGCGTTTCTAACAAAAGCATTTCATGAAATTTTTACACTTAGAAGTGAACGTCATTATCTTTCGATGTAATGCTTCAACACAGAAAATAAACACGGTGCTAACTTCTAACAATAGTGTAACATATCTCGTATAACAAGTTCTCACTTCAGAGCAAAACATGTGCGTTTCTCACAAAAGCATTTCATGAAATTCTTACCCTTTCAAAAGAACATGATTATCTTTCAAAGTAAAGCTTCTACAGAGAAAAGGAACACTGTTCTAACTTTGAATATTACTTAGACATATTCCAAACTGGGGATTCTCATTTCAGAGTAACACATGTGCGTTTCTCACAAATGCACTTCATGAAATTTTTACACTTACAGGTGAACGTGAATATCTTTCCATGTAATGCTTCAACACAGATAACGAACACTGTGCTAACTTCTAACAATAGTGTAACATATCCGAAATAACGAGATTTCATTTCAGAGTAACACATGTGCGTTTATCACCGAAGCATTTCATGAAATTCTTACGCTGTCAAAGAACATGATTATCTTTCAAAGTAAAGCTTCTAGAGAGAAAATGAACACTACTCCAACTTTTAACAGAACATTGACATATTCCAAACTAGGGCTTCTCATTTCAGAGTAACACATGTGCGTTTCTCACAAAAGCATTTCATGAAATTTTTACACTTGAAAGTGAACGTGATTATCTTTCGATGTAATGCTTCAACACAGAAAATGAATACTGTGCTAACTTCTAACAATAGTGTAACTTATATCATACAACAAGTTCTCATTTCAGAGTAACACATATGCGTTTCTCACAAAAGCGTTTCATGAAATTTTTACCCTTTCAAAAGAACATGATTATCTTTCAAAGTAAAGCTTCTACAGAGAAAATGAACCCTGCTCCAACTTTGAATAGTACTTAGACATATTCCAAACTGGATTCTTATATCAGAGTAACACATGTGCGTTTCTCACAATAGCATTTCATGAAATTTTTACACTTTTAAGTGAACGTGATTATCTTTCGATGTAATGCTTCAACACAGAAAATGAACACTGTGCTAACTTCTAACAATAGTGTAACATATGACGAATAACAACGTCTCATTTGAGAGTAACACATGTGCGTTTCTCACCAAAGCATTTCATGAAATTATTACCCTTTCAAAAGAACATGATTATCTTTCGATGTAATGCTTCCAGAGGGAAAATGAACACTGTGCTAACTTCTAACAATAGTTAAACATGTCCCCAATAACAAGTTTTCATTTCAGGGTAACACATGTGCGTTTCTCACAAAAGTGTTTCATGAAATTTTTACCCTTTCAAAAGAACATGATTATCTTTCGATGTAATGCTTCAATACAGAAAATGAACACTGTGCTAAATTCTAACAATAGTGTAAAATATTCCGATTACAACTTCTCATTTGAGAGTAACACATGTGCGTTTCTCACAGAAGAATTTCATGAAATTCTTACCCTTTCAAAAGAACATGATTATCTTTCAAAGTAAAGCTTCTACAGAGAAAATGAACCCTGCTCCAACTTTGAATAGTACTTAGACATATTCCAAACTGGATTCTTATATCAGAGTAACACATGTGCGTTTCTCACAATAGCATTTCATGAAATTTTTACACTTTTAAGTGAACGTGATTATCTTTCGATGTAATGCTTCAACACAGAAAATGAACACTGTGCTAACTTCTAACAATAGTGTAACATATGACGAATAACAACGTCTCATTTGAGAGTAACACATGTGCGTTTCTCACCAAAGCATTTCATGAAATTATTACCCTTTCAAAAGAACATGATTATCTTTCGATGTAATGCTTCAATACAGAAAATGAACACTGTGCTAACTTCTAACAATAGTTAAACATGTCCCCAATAACAAGTTTTCATTTCAGGGTAACACATATGCGTTTCTCACAAAAGTGTTTCATGAAATTTTTACCCTTTCAAAAGAACATGATTATCTTTCGATGTAATGCTTCAATACAGAAAATGAACACTGTGCTAAATTCTAACAATAGTGTAAAATATTCCGAATTACAACTTCTCATTTGAGAGTAACACATGTGCGTTTCTCACAGAAGAATTTCATGAAATTCTTACCCTTTCAAAAGAACATGATTATCTTTCAAAGTAAAGCTTCTACAGAGAAAATGAACCCTGCTCTAACTTTGAATGCTACTTAGACATATTCCAAACTGGATTCTCATTAAAGGTAACACATGTGCGTTTCTCACAATAGCATTTCATGAAATTTTTACACTTTTAATTGAACGTGATTATCTTTCAATGTAATTCTTCAACATAAAAAATGAACACTGTGCTAACTTCTAACAATAGTGTAACATATCCCAAATAACAAGTTTTCATTTCAGAGTAACACATGTGCGTTTATCACAGAAGAATTTCTTGAAATTCTTACGCTTTCAAAGATGTGATTATCTTTCAAAGTAGAGCTTCTAGAGAGTAAATGATCACTACTCTAACTTTGAACAGAACATTGACATATTTCAAACTATGTCTTCTCATTTCAGACTAACTCTTGTGTGTTTCTCACAAAAGCATTTCATGAAATTCTTCCCCTTTCAAAAGAACATGATTATCTTTCAAAGTAAAGCTTCTACAGAGAACAGGAACAGTGTTCTAACGTTGAATAGTACTTAGACATATTCTAAACTGTGGATTCTCATTTCAGAGTAACACATGTGCGTTTCTCACAAAAGCATTTCGTGGAATTTTTACGCTTACAGGTGAACATGATTATCTTTTGATGTAATGCTTCAACACAGAAAATGAACACTGTGCTAACTTCTAACAATAGTGTAACATACCTCGTATAACAAGTCCTCATTTGAGAGTAACACATGTGCGTTTCTCAGAAAAGCTTTTCATTAAATTCTTACCCTTTCAAAAGAACGCGATTTTCTTTCAAAGTAAAGGTTCCAGAGGGAAAATCAACACTGCTCTAACTTTGAACAGAACTGTGAAATATCCCAAACTAGGGATTCTCATTTCAGACTAACACTTTTGTGTTTCTCAAAAAAGCATTTCATGAAATTATTACCCTTTCAAAAGAACATGATTGTCTTTCAAAGTAAAGCTTCTACAGACATAATGAACAATGCTCTAACTTAGACCAGGAGAAAAACTTATTCCAAACAAGGGCTTCTCATTTCAAAGTAACACATGTGCCTTTCTCAAAAAAGCATTTTATGAAATTCGTACCCTTTCAAAAGTACGTATTTATCTGTCAAAGTAAAGCTTCTAGAGACAAAATGAACACTACTCTAACTTTGAACACAACTTTGACATATTCCAAACTAGGGCTTCTCATTTCAGAGTAACACATGTGCGTTGTTCACTAAAGCATTTCATTAAATTTTTACACTTACAAGTGCACGTGATTATCTTTCGATGTAATGCTTACACAGAAAATGAGCACTGTGCTAACTTCTAACAATAGTGTAACATATCCTGAATAACAACTTCTTATTTGAGAGTAACAATGTGCTTTACTCACAAAAGCATTTCATGAAATTCTTACCCTTTCAAAAGAACATGATTATCTTTAAAAGTAAAGCTTCTACAGAGAAAATGAACCCTGCTCTAACTTTGAATACTATGTAGACATATTCCAAACTGGATTCTCATTTCAGAGTAACACATGTGCGGTTCTGACAAAAGCATTTCATGAAATTTTTACACATAGAAATGAACGTGATTATCTTTCGATGTAATGCTTCAACACAAAAAATGAACCAGTGCTAAATTCTAACAATAGTGTAACATATCCCAAATAACACGTTTTCATTTCAGAGTAACACATGTGCGTTTCTAACAAAAGCATTTCATGAAATTTTTACACTTAGAAGTGAACGTCATTATCTTTCGATGTAATGCTTCAACACAGAAAATAAACACGGTGCTAACTTCTAACAATAGTGTAACATATCTCGTATAACAAGTTCTCACTTCAGAGCAAAACATGTGCGTTTCTCACAAAAGCATTTCATGAAATTCTTACCCTTTCAAAAGAACATGATTATCTTTCAAAGTAAAGCTTCTACAGAGAAAAGGAACACTGTTCTAACTTTGAATATTACTTAGACATATTCCAAACTGGGGATTCTCATTTCAGAGTAACACATGTGCGTTTCTCACAAATGCACTTCATGAAATTTTTACACTTACAGGTGAACGTGAATATCTTTCCATGTAATGCTTCAACACAGATAACGAACACTGTGCTAACTTCTAACAATAGTGTAACATATCCGAAATAACGAGATTTCATTTCAGAGTAACACATGTGCGTTTATCACCGAAGCATTTCATGAAATTCTTACGCTGTCAAAGAACATGATTATCTTTCAAAGTAAAGCTTCTAGAGAGAAAATGAACACTACTCCAACTTTTAACAGAACATTGACATATTCCAAACTAGGGCTTCTCATTTCAGAGTAACACATGTGCGTTTCTCACAAAAGCATTTCATGAAATTTTTACACTTGAAAGTGAACGTGATTATCTTTCGATGTAATGCTTCAACACAGAAAATGAATACTGTGCTAACTTCTAACAATAGTGTAACATATGACAAATAACATGTTCTTATTTCAGATTAACACATGTGCATTTCTCACAAAAGCATATCATGAAATTCTTACCCTTTCAAAAGAACGTGATTATCTTTCAAAGTAAAGCTTCTACAGAGAAAATGAACACTGTTCTAACTTTGAATATTTCTTAGGCATATTCCAAACTGTGGATTCTCATTTCTGAGTAACACATGTGTGTTTCTCACTTTTTAAAAGCATTTCATGAAATTTTTACACTTACAGGTGAACGTGATTATCTTTCGATGTCATGCTTCAACACAGAAAATGAACACTGTGCTAACTTCTCACAATAGTGTAACATATCTCGTATAAGAAGTTCTCATTTGAGAGTAACTCATGTGCGTTTCTCAGAAAAGCATTTCATGAAATTATTACCCTTTCAAAAGAACGTGATTATCTTTCAAAGTAAAGGTTCCAGAGGGATAATGAACACTGCTCTATCTTTGATAGGACTTAGACTTACTCCAAACAAGGGCTTCTCATTTCAGAGTTACACATGTGCCTTTCTCAAAAAAGGATTTAATGAAATTCTTACCCTTTCAAAAGAGCGTGATTATCTTTCAAAGTAAAGCATTTAGAGAGAAAATGAGCACTGCTCTAACTTTGAACAGAACTTTGACATATCCCAAACTAGGGCTTCTCATTTCAGAGTAACACATGTGCGTTTCTCACAAAAGCGTTTCGTGAAATTTTTGCCCTTTCAAAGAACATGATTATCTTTTAAAGTAAAGCTTCTTAAGAGAAAATGAACCCTGCTCTAACTTTGAATAGTACTTAGACATATTTTAAACTGTGGATTCTCATTTCAGAGTAACACATGTGCGTTTCTCACAAAAGCATTTCATGAAATTTTTACACTTACAGGTGAACGTGATTATCTTTCAATGAAATGCTTCAACACAGAAAATGAACACTGTGCTAACTTCTAACAATAGTGTAACATATCTCGTATAACAAGTTCTCATTTGAGAGTAACACATGCGTTTCTCAGAAAAGCATTTCATGTAATTCTTACTTTTTCGAAAGAACGTGATTATCTCTCAAAGTAAATGTTCCAGAGGGAAAATGAACACTGCTCTAACTTTGAAGAGAACTTTGACATATTCCAAACTAGGGATTCTCATTTCAGAGTAACACCTGTTCGTTTCTCACAAAAAAGTTTCATGAAATTTTTTCCCTTTCAAATGAACGTGATTATCTTTCAATGTAATGCTTCAACACAGAAAATGAACATGGCTCTAACTTCTAACAATAGTGTCACATATATCGAATAACAACCTCTCATTTGAGAGTAACACATGTGCGTTTCTCACAAAAGCGTTTCATGAAATTTTTACCCTTTCAAAAGAACAGGATGATCTTTCAAAGTAAAGCTTCTACAGAGAAAATAAACCCTGCTCTAACTTTGAATAGTACTTAGACATATTCCAAACTGTGGATTCTCATTTCAGAGTAACACATGTGCGTTTCTCACAAAAGCATTTCATGAAATTTTTACACTTAGAAGTGAACGTCATTATCTTTCGATGTAATGCTTCAACACAAAAAATGAACACACTGCTAACTTCTAACAATAGTGTAACATGTCCAAAATAACAAGTTTTCATTTCAGAGTAACACAAGTGCGTTTATCACAGAAGCATTTCATGAAATTCTTACGCTTTCAAAAGAACGTGATTATCTCTCAAAGTAAAGCTTCTAGAGAGAAAATGAACACTACTCTAACTTTTAACAGAACATTGACATATTCCAAACTAGGGCTTCTCATTTCAGAGTAACATATGTGCGTTTCTCACAGAAGCATTTGATGAAATTTTTACACTTACAAGTGAACGTGATTATCTTTCGATGTAATGGTTCAACACAGAAAATTAACACTGTGCTTACTTCTAACAATAGTGTAACATATGACGAATAACAAGTTCTCATTTCAGAGTAACACATGTGCTTTTCTCACAGAAGAATTTCATGAAAGTCTTACCTTTTCAAAAGATCGTGATTATCTTTCAAAGTAAAGCTTCTAGGAAGAAAATGATCAGAAAATGATCACTGCTCTAACTTTGAACAGAACTTTGACATATTCCAAACTAGGTCTCTTCATTTCAGACTAACACTTGTGTGTTTCTCACAAAAGCATTTCATGAAATTATTACCCTTTCAAAAGAACATGATTATGTTTCGATGGAATGCTTCAATACAGAAAATGAACACTTTGCTAACTTCTAACAATAGTGTAACATATCTCTTATAACAAGTTGTCATTGCAGAGTAACACATATGCGATTCTCACAAAAACATTTCATAAAATTATTACCCTTTCAAAAGAACATGACTATCTTTCATATAAAGCTTCTACAGACATAATGAAAACTGCTCCATCTTTAAACAGGACTTAGACTTATTCGAAACAAGGGCTTCTCATTTCAGATTAGCACATGAGCCTTTCTCAAAAAAGCATTTCATGAAATTCTTACCCTTTCAAAAGAACATGATTATCTTTCAAATTAAAGCTTCAACAGACATAATGAACACTGCTATAACTTTGAACAGGACTTAGACTTATTCCAAACAAAGGCTTCTCGTTTCAGAGTAACACATGTGCCTTTCTCAAAAAAGGGTTTCATGAAATTATTTCCCTTTAAAAGAACGTGATCATCTTTCAAAGTAAAGCTTTTAGAGTGAAAATGAGCACTGCTCGAACTTTGAACAGAACTTTGACATATCCCAAACTAGGGCTTCTCATTTCAGAGTAACCCATGTGCGTTTCTCAAAAAAGAGTTTCGTGAAATTTTTGCCCTTTCAAAAGAACATGATTATCTTTTAAAGTAAAGCTTCTAAAGAGAAAATGAACCCTGCTCTAACTTTGAATAGTACGTAGACATATTCCAAACTGGATTCTCATTAAAGAGTAACACATGTGCGTTTCTCACAATAGCATTTCATGAAATTTTTACACTTAGAAGTGAACGTCATTATCTTTCGATGTAATGCTTCACCACAGAAAATGAACACAGTTCTAACTTCTAACAATAGTGTAACATATCTCGTATAACAAGTTCTCATTTGAGAGTAACACATGTGTGTTTCTCAGAAAAGCATTTCATGAAATTCTTACCTTTTCAAAAGAACGTGATTATCTTTCAAAGTAAAGCTTCTAGAGAGAAAATGATCACTGCTCTAACTTTGAATAGTACTTAGACATATTCCAAACTGGATTCTCATTTCAGAGTAACACATGTGCGTTCCTCACAAAAGCATTTCATGAAATTTTTACACTTAGAAGTGAACGTCATTATCTTTTGATATAATGCTTCAACACAGAAAATGAACACTGTGCTAAAATCTGACAAAGGTGTAACATATCTCGTATAACAAGTCCTCATTTCAGAGTAACACATGTGCGTTTCTCACAAAAGCATATCATGAAATTCTTACCCTTTCAAAAGAGCATGATTATCTTTCAAAGTAAAGCTTCTACAGGAAAAAAGGAACACTGTTCTAAGTTTGAATAGTACGTAGACATATTCCAAACTGTGGATTCTCATTTCAGAGTAACACATGTGCGTTTCTCACAAAAGCATTTCATGAAATTTTTATACTTACAGGTGAACGTGATTATCTTTGGATGTAATGCTTCAACACAGAATATGAACACTGTGCTAACTTCTAACAATAGTGTAACATATCCTGAATCACAGGTTCTCATTTCAGAGTAACTCATGTGCGTTTCTCTCAAAAGCACATCATGAAATTCTTAACCTTTCAAAAGAAATTGATTATCTTTCAAAATAAAGGTTCCAGAGGGAAAATGAACACGGCTCTAACTTTGAACAGAACTTGGACATATTCCAAACTAGGGCTTCTCATTTCAGAGTAATACTTTGCGTTTCTCACAAAAGTATTTCATGAAATTTTTACACTTACAAGTTAACGTGATGATCTTTCGATGTAATGCTTCAACACAGAAAATGAACACGGTGCTAACTTCTAACAATAGTGTAACATATCTCGTATAACAAGATCTCATTTCAGAGCAACACTTGTGCGTTTCTCACAAAAGCATATCATGAAATTCTTACCCTTTCAAAAGAACATGATTATCTTTCAAATTAAAGCTTCAACAGACATAATGAACACTGCTATAACTTTGAACAGGACTTAGACTTATTCCAAACAAAGGCTTCTCGTTTCAGAGTAACACATGTGCCTTTCTCAAAAAAGGGTTTCATGAAATTCTTTCCCTTTCAAAAGAACGTGATCATCTTTCAAAGTAAAGCTTTTAGAGCAAAAATGAGCACTGCTCTAACTTTGAACAGAACTTTGACATATCCCAAACTAGGGCTTCTCATTTCAGAGTAACCCATGTGCGTTTCTCAAAAAAGAGTTTCGTGAAATTTTTGCCCTTTCAAAAGAACATGATTATCTTTTAAAGTAAAGCTTCTAAAGAGAAAATGAACCCTGCTCTTACTTTGAATAGTACGTAGACATATTCCAAACTGGATTCTCATTAAAGAGTAACACATGTGCGTTTCTCACAATAGCATTTCATGAAATTTTTACACTTAGAAGTGAACGTCATTATCTTTCGATGTAATGCTTCAACACAGAAAATGAACACAGTTCTAACTTCTAACAATAGTGTAACATATGACGAATAACATGTTCTTATGTCAGAGTATCACATGTGCTTTTCTCACAGAAGAATTTCATGAAATTCTTACCTTTTCAAAAGAACGTGATTATCTTTCAAAGTAAAGCTTCTAGAGAGAAAATGATCACTGCTCTAACTTTGAACAGAACTTTGACATATTCCAAACTAGGTCTTCTCATTTCAGACTAACACTTGTGTGTTTCTCACAAAAGAATATCAAGAAATTATTACCCTTTCAAAAGAACATGATTATCTTTCGATATAATGCTTCAATACAGAAAATGAATACTGTGCTAACTCCTAACAATAGTCTAACATATCCTGAATAACAAGTTCTCATTTCAGATTAACACATGTGCGTTTCTCACAAAAGCATATCATGAAATTCTTAACCTTTCAAAAGAACATGATTATCTTTCAAAGTAAAGCTTCTACAGAGAAAATGAACACTGCTCTAACTTTGAATAGTACTTAGGCATATTCCAAACTGTGGATTCTCATTTCTGAGTAACACATGTGCGTTTCTCACTTTTTAAAAGCATTTCATGAAATTTTTACACTTACCGGTGAACGTGATTATCTTTCGATATAATGCTTCAACACAGAAAATGAAGACTGTGCTAACTTTTAACAATAGTGTAACATATCCCAAATAACAAGTTTTCATTTCAGAGTAACACATGTGCGTTTATCACAGAAGCATTTCATGAAATTCTTACGCTTTGAAAATAACTTGATTATCTTTCAAAGTAAAGCTTCTAGAGAGAATATGAACAGTGCTCTAACTTTAAACAGAACTTTGAACTATCCCAAACTATGGCTTTTCATTTCAGAGTAACACATGTGCGTTTCTCACAAAAGCGTTTCATGAAATTTTTACCCTTACAAATGAATGTGATTTTCTTTCAATGTAATGCTTTAACACAGAAAATGAACACAGCGCTAACTTCTAACAATAGTGTAACATATCCCGAATAACGACTTCTCATTTGAGAGTAACACATGTGCGTTTCTCACAAAAGCATTTCATGAAATTATTACCCTTTCAAAAGAACATGATTATCTTTCAAATTAGAGCTTCTACAGCCATAATGAACACTGCTCTAACTTTGAACAGGACTTAGACTTATTCCAAACAAGGGCTTCTCTTTTCAGAGTAACACATCTGCATTTCTCAAAAAAGAATTTCATGAAATTCTTACCCTTTCAAAAGAACATGATTATCTTTGAAAATAAAGCATATACAGAGAAAATGAACACTGTTCTAAATTTGAATAGTACTTAGGCATATTCCAAACTTTGGATTCTCATTTTAGAGTAACACATGTGCGTTTCTCACAAAAGCACTTCATGAAATTTTTACACTTACAGGTGAACGTGATTATCTTTCGATGTAATGCTTTAACACAAAAAATGAACACTGTGCTAACTTCTAACAATAGTGTAACATATCCCAAATAACAAGTTTTCATTTGAGAGTAACACATCTGCGTTTCTCACAGAAGCATTTCATGAAATTATTATCCTTTCAAAAGAACATGATTATCTTTCAAAGTAAAGCTTCTACAGAGAAAATGAACACTGTTCTAACTTTGAATAGTACTTAGGCATATTCGAAACTGTGGATTCTCATTTCTGAGTAAAACATGTGCGTTTCTCACTTTTTAAAAGCATTTCATGAAATTTTTACACTTACCTGTGAACGTGATTATCTTTCGATATAATGCTTCAACACAGAAAATGAACACTGTGCTAACTTCTAACAATAGTGTAACATATCTCATATAACAAGTTCTCATTTGAGAGTAACTCATGTGCGTTTCTCAGAAAAGCATTTCATGAAATTTTTACATTTGAAAGTGAACGTGATTATCTTTCGATGTAATGCTTCAACACAGAAAATGAACACTGTTCTAACTTCTAACAATAGTGTAACATATGACGAATAACATGTTCTTATTTCAGAGTAACACATGTGCGTTTATCACAGAAGCATTTCATGAAATTCTTACGCTGTCAAAAGAACGTGATTATCTTTCAAAGTAAAGCTTCTAGAGAGAATATGAACACTGCTCTAACTTTGAACAGAACTATGAACTATCCCAAACTATGGCTTCTCATTTCAGAGTAACACATGTGCGTTTATCACAGAAGCATTTCATGAAATTCTTACGCTTTCAAAATAACTTGATTATCTTTCAAAGTAAAGCTTCTAGAGAGAATATGAACACTGCTCTAACTTTAAACAGAACTTTGAACTATCCCAAACTATGGCTTCTCATTTCAGAGTAACACATGTGCGTTTCTCACAAAAGCATTTCGTGAATTTTTTACCCTTTCAAAAGAACATGATTATCTTTTAAATTAAACCTTCTAAAGAGAAAATGAACCCTGCTCTAACTTTGAACAGTACTTAGACATATTCCAAACTGGATTCTCATTTCAGAGTAACACATGTGCGTTCCTCACAAAAGCATTTCATGAAAATTTTACAATTAGAAGTGAATGTCATTATCTTTCGATATAATGCTTCAACACAGAAAATGAACACTGTGCTAACTTCTGACAATAGTGTAACATATCTCGTATAACAAGTCCTCATTTCAGAGTAACACATGTGCCTTTCTCACAAAAGCATATCATGAAATTCTTACCCTTTCAAAGAACATGATTATCTTTCAAAGTAAAGGTTCTACAGAGAAAAGGAACACTGTTCTAACTTTGAATAGTACTTAGACATATTCCAAACTGGGGATTCTCATTGCAGAGTAACACATGTGCGTTTCTCACAAAAGCATTTCATGAAATTTTTACACTTAGAGGTGAAAGTGATTATCTTTCGATGTAATGCTTTAACACAAAAAATGAACACTGTGCTAACTTCTAACAATAGTGTAACATATCCCAAATAACAAGTTTTCATTTCAGAGTAACACATGTGCGTTTATCACAGAAGCATTTCATGAAATTCTTACGCTTTGAAAATAACTTGATTATCTTTAAAAGTAAAGCTTCCAGAGAGAATATGAACAGTGCTCTAACTTTAAACAGAACTTTGAACTATCCCAAACTATGGCTTTTCATTTCAGAGTAACACATGTGCGTTTCTCACAAAAGCGTTTCATGAAATTTTTACCCTTACAAATGAATGTGATTATCTTTCAATGTAATGCTTTAACACAGAAAATGAACACAGCGCTAACTTCTAACAATAGTGTAACATATCCCGAATAACGACTTCTCATTTGAGAGTAACACATGTGCGTTTCTCACAAAAGCATCTCATGAAATTATTACCCTTTCAAAAGAACATGATTATCTTTCAAATTAGAGCTTCTACAGACATAATGAACACTGCTCTAACTTTGAACAGGACTTAGACTTATTCCAAACAAGGGCTTCTCTTTTCAGAGTAACACATCTGCATTTCTCAAAAATGAATTTCATGAAATTCTTACCCTTTCAAAAGAACATGATTATCTTTGAAAGTAAAGCTTATACAGAGAAAATGAACACTGTTCTAACTTTGAATAGTACTTAGGCATATTCCAAACTTTGGATTCTCATTTCAGAGTAACACATGTGCGTTTCTCACAAAAGCACTTCATGAAATATTTACACTTACAGGTGAACGTGATTATCTTTCGATGTAATGCTTTAACACAAAAAATGAACACTGTGCTAACTTCTAACAATAGTGTAACATATCCCAAATAACAAGTTTTCATTTGAGAGTAACACATCTGCGTTTCTCACAGAAGCATTTCATGAAATTATTACCCTTTCAAAAGAACATGATTATCTTACAAAGTAAAGCTTCTACAGAGAAAAGGAACACTGTTCTAACTTTGAATAGTACTTAGGCATATTCCAAACTGTGGATTCTCATTTCAGAGTAACACATGTGCGTTTCTCACAAAAGCATTTCATAAAATTTTTACACTTGGATGTGAAAGTGATTATCTTTCGCTGTAATGCTTCAACACAGGAAATGAAAACTGTGCTAACTTCTAACAATAGTGTCACATATCTCGTACAACAAGTTCTCGTTTCAGAGTAACACATGTGCGTTTCTCACAGAAGAATTTCATGAAATTCTTACCGTTTCAAAAGAACGTGATTATCTTTCCAAGTAAAGCTTCTAGAGAGAAAATGATCACTGCTCTAACTTTGAACAGAACTTTGACATATTCCAAACTAGGTCTTCTCATTTCAGACTAACACTTGTGTGTTTCTCACAAAAGCATTTCATGAAATTATTACCCTGTCAAAAGAACATGATTATCTTCCGATTTAATGCTTCAATTCAGAAAATGAACACTGAGCTAACTTCTAACAATAGTGTAACATATCCTGAATAACAAGTTCTCATTTCAGATTAACACATGTGCGTTTCTCACAAAAGCATATCATGAAATTCTTACCTTTCAAAAGAACATGATTATCTTTCAAAGTAAGCTTCCACAGAGAAAAGGAACACTGTTCTGACGTTGAATAGTACTTACATATTCTAAACTGTGGATTCTCATTTCAGAGTAAAATATGTGCGTTTCTCACAAAAGCATTTCATGAAATATTTTGCACTTACAGGTGAACGTGATTATCTTTCGATGTAATGCTTCAACACAGAAAATGAACACTGTGCTAACTTCTAACAATAGTGTAACATATCTCGTACAACAAGTTCCCATTTTAGAGAAACACATGTGCGTTTCTCAGAAAAGCATTTCATGAAATTCTTACCCTTTCAAAAGAACGTGATTATCTTTCAAAATAAAGGTTCCAGAGGGAAAATGAACACTGCTCTAACTTTGAACAGAAGTTTGACATATCCCAAACTAGGGATTCTCATTTCAGAGTAACACATGTGCGCGTCTCACAAAAGTGTTTCATGAAATTTTTACCCTTACAAATGAACGTGATTATCTCTCAATGTAATGCCCTCAACAGAGAAAATGAACAGTGTGCTAACTTCTAACAATAGTGTAACATATCCTGAATAACAACTTCTCATTTTAGAGTAACACATGTGCGTTTTTCACAGAAGAATTTCATGAAAATCTTAGCTTTTCAAAAGAACGTGAAGTTCGAGACCAGCCTGGTCTACAAGAGCTAGTTCCAGGACAGGCTCCAAAACCACAGAGAAACCCTGTCTCGAAAAACCAAAAAAAAAAGAACGTGATTATCTTTCAAAGTAAAGCTTCTAGAGAGAAAATGATCACTGCTCTAACTTTGAACAGAACTTTTGACATATTCCAAAGTAGGTCTTCTCATTTCAGACTAACACTTGTGTGTTTCTCAGAAATGCATTTCATTAAATTATTACCCTTTCAAAAGAACATGATTATCTTTCGATATAATGTTTCAATACAGAAAATGAACACTGTGCTAACTTCTAACAATAGTGTAACATATCCTGAATCACAGGTTCTCATTTCAGAGTAACTCATGTGCGTTTCTCTCAAAAGCATATCATGAAATTTTTACCCTTTCAAAAGAACATGGTTATCTTTCAAATTAAAGCTTCTACAGAGAAAATGAACACTGTTCTAACTTTGAATAGTACTTAGGCATATTCCAAACTGTGGATTCTCATTTCAGAGTAACACATGTGCATTTCTCACAAAAGCATTTCATGAAATTTTTACCCTTTCAAATGAACGTGATTATCTTTCGATGTAATGCTTCAACACAGAAAATGAACACGGCGCTAACTTCTAACAATAGTGTAACGTATCCCTAATAACAACTTCTCATCTCAGAGTAACACATGTGCATTTCTGACAAAAGCATTTCATGAATTTCTTACCCTTTCAAAAGAATGTGACAATCTTTCAAAGTAAACTTTCTACAGAGAAAAGGAACACTGCTCTAACTTTGAACAGTACCTAGACATATTCCAAACTAGGGATTCTCATTTCAGAGTAACACATGTGTGTTGCTCACAAAAGCATTTCATGAAATATTACCCTTTCAAAAGAACATGACAATCTTTTTTTTTTGTTTTGTTTTGTTTTTTTTTTGTTTTTCGAGACAGGGTTTTTCTGTGGCTTTGGAGTCTGTCCTGGCACTAGCTCTGTAGACCAGGCTGATCTCGAACTCACAGAGATCCGCCTGCCTCTACCTCCGGAGTGCTGGGATTAAATATGGGCACCACCATCGCCCGGCCATGATAATCTTTCAAAGTAATGCTTCTGGAAAAGAAATGAACACTGCTCTAACGTCGAACAGGACGTTGGCTTTTCATTTCAGAGTAACACATGTGCGTTTCTAACAAAAGGATTTCATAAAATTATTACCATTACAAAGAAAGAGATTATCTTTCAAAGTAAAGCTTCTAGAGAGCAAAGGAACACTGCTGTAATATCGAACAATACTTGGACCTATCGTAAACTAGGGCTTCTCATATCAGAGTAACACATGTGCATTTCTCAAAAAAGCATTTCATGAAATTATTACCCTTTCAAAAGAACATGACAATCTTTCAAAGTAAAGCTTCTGGAAAGGAAATGAACACAGTTCTAACTTCTAACAATAGTGTAACATATCCCGAATAAAAACTTCTCATTTCAGAGTAACACATGTGCGTTTCTCACAAAAGCATTTCATTAAATTCTTACCATTTGAAAAGAACGTGATTATCATTCACAGTAAGCTTCTAGAGAGAAAAAGAACTCTGCTCTAACTTCGAACAGTATGGTGACATATCCCAAAATATGGCTTCTCATTTCAGAGTAACATGTGTGTTTCTCAGAAAAGAATTTCATGAAATTCTTATATTGTCAAAAGAACGTGATTATTTTTCAAAGTAAAGCTTCTAGACAAAATGAACACAGCGATAACTTCTAACAATAGTGTAACATATCCCGAATAACAACTTTTCATTTCTCACAAAAGCAATTTATGAAATTCTTACCCTTTGAGAAGAACATGATTACCTTTCAAATAAAACTTCTAGAGAAAAAATGAACACTGCTCAAACTTCGAACAGTACTTTGACAAATCCCAAACTAGGGCTTCTCATTTCAGAGTAACACTTGTGCGTTTCTCACAGAAGCATTTCATGAAATTCTCACCCTTTCAAAAGAACATAATTATCTATCAAAGTAAAGATTCTACACAGAAAAAGAATTCTGCTCTAACTTCAAAAAGTACATTGACATATCCCAAATTGTGGCTTCTTGTAGTATGAGGGGCGGCCGGGCTGTGTCCTCTTCACCCGGCCGTCCGCATGGCTTAGCTTATGCCCCGAAATAATTACACGGAAACTGTATTATTTTAAACACTGCCTGGCCCATTAGTTCCAGCCTCTTATTGGCTAGCTCTTGCATCCGGACTAGCCCATTTTTGATAATATGTGTAGCACCCCATGGTGTACTTACCGGGGAGATTCTAGCCTGCGTCTTTCTGGAGTGGGAACATCATGGCGACTCCTGACTCAGCTTCTCTCTCCCAGAATCCTCTTCTGTCTACTCCGCCTACCTAATTTTCTGTCCTATCAGGGCCCAGGCAGTTTCTTTATTGAACCAATGAAATCAACAGATTGATATATGACACTCCCACATCAGCTTCTCATTTCAGAGTAACATATGTGTGTTTCTCACAAAATCATGTCATGAAATTCTTACCTTTTCAAATGAACGTTATTCTCTTTCAATGTAAAGCTTCTTCAGAGAAAATGAATACAGTGATAACTTCTAACAATAGTGTAACATATCCCGAATAACAACTTCTCATTTCAGAGTAACACATGTTTGTTTCTCAAAAAAGAATTTCATGAAATTCACACACTTTCAAAAGAACGTGCTTACCTTTCAAAGTAAAGCTTCTTGAGAGAAAATGAACACTGCTCTAACTTTGAAGAGTATTTAGATATATTCCTAAGTACAGATTCTCATTTCAGAGTAACACATGTGCATTTCTCAAAAAAGGATTTCATGAAATTCTTACCTTACAAAAGAACGTGATTATCTATCAAAGTAAAGCTTCTAGAGAGAAAATGTACACTGCTCTAACTTCGAACAATACTTGGACATACCCTAAACTAGGGCTTCTCATTTCAGAGTAACTCTTGTGCGTTTCTCACAAACGCATTTCGTGAAATTCTTACCCTTTCAGAAGAACGTGATTATTTTTCAAATAAGCTTCTAGAGAGAAAATGAACACTGCTCTAACTTTGAACATTATTTAGATATATTCCAAACTACTGTTTCTCATTTCAGAGTAACACATATGCATTTCTCAAGAAAGCATTTCATGCAATTCTTACCCTTTCAAAAGAACATGATCATCTTTCAGAGTAAAACTTCTAGAGGGAAAATGAACACAGTGCTAACTTCTAACCATAGTGTAACATATCCCAAATAACAACATCTCATTTTAGAATAACACATGTGCGTTTCTCGCAAAAACATTTCATGAAATTCTTACCCTTTCAAATGAACGTGATTATCTTTCAATGTAAAGCTTTTACAAAGAAAAGGACCACTGTGCTTATTTCTAACAATACGGTAACATATCCCTAGTAACAACTTCTCATTTCAGAGTAACATATGTGCGTTTCTCACAAAAGCATTTCATGAAATTCTTACCCTTTCAAAAGAACGTAATTATTTTTCAAAGTAAAGTGTCTACAGAGAAAATGAACACTGCTCAAACTTCGAACAGTACTTTGACAAATTCCACACTAGGGTTTCTCATTTCAGAGTAACACTTGTGCTTTTCTCACAAAAGCATTTCGTGAAATTCTTACACTTTCAAAAGAACGTGATTATCTTTCAAAGTAAAGCTTCTAGAGAGATAATGACCTCTGCTCTTACTTCGAACAGTACGTTGACACATTCCAACTAGGGCTTCACCTTTCAGAGTAACACATGAGTATTTCTCACAAAACCATTTCATGAAACTTTTACCCTTTAAGTGAACATGATTATCTTTCAATCTAAAGCTTCAACACAAAGTATGAACACTGCGCTAACTTCTAACAAGAGTGTAACATATACCGAATAACAACTTCTAATTTCAGAGTAACACATGTGAATTCTCACAAAAGCTTTTCCGAAATTCTTACCCTTTCAAAGAACGTGATTACTTTTCAAATAAAGCTTCTACAGAGAAAATGAACACTGCTTTAACTTCGAAGAGTACTTTGACATATCCCAAACTTGAGCTTCTTATTTCAGAGTAACACATGTGCATTTCTTTAAAAGCATTTCATGAAATTCTTACCCTTACAAAAAAACATGATTATCTATCAATGTAAAGCTTCTAGATAGAAAATGATCACTGCTCTAACTTCAAACAATACTTGCACTTATCCTAAACTAGGGCACCTCATATCAGAGTAACACATGTGCGTTTCTAAAAAAAGCATTTCATGAAATTATTACATTTTCAGAAAAACGTGATTATCTTTAAAATAAGCTTCTAGAGAGAAAATGAACACAGCTCTATCTTTGAACAGTATTTAGAATCCTACTGCACCTATTGGCTTTGTGGGAGCCTAGGCAGTTTGGATGCTCACCTTACTAGAACTGGATAGAGGTGGGTGGTCCTTGGACTTCAAACAGGGCAGGGAACCATGATTGCTCTTTTGGTGGACGAGGAAGGGGGATTTGACTGGGGGGAGGGGGAGGGAAGGGAGGGCGGCGGTTGGTAAGAGACTGAAATCTTTAATAAATAAATAAAGAAAGAAAGAAATCATCAAAAAAAAAGAAATGTTGCAGGAAAATATTGTTTTTCGATTTGGAGCTAATGTGGAGAACTGTGGCAGGAAGGTATAGTTTTGTGAATCGGATCCAGTGTGGAGAACTGTTGCAAAAAGGTATTATTTTGTGATGCGTAGCCAGTGTGGAGAACTGTTGCAGGAAGGTATTATTTTGTGATGCGTAGCCAGTGTGGAGAACTGTTGCAGAAAGGTATTGTTTTGAGAGGTGGAGTAGTGTGGAGAACTGTTGCAGGAAGGTATTGTTTTGTGATTCGGAGCTAGTGTGAAGAACTGTTGCTGGAAGGTATAGTTTTGTGATTCGGAGCCAGTGTGGAGAACTGTTGCAGGAAGGTATAATATTGTGATGTGGAGCTAGTGTGTCGAACTGTTGCAGAACGGTATCCTTTAGTGATGTGGAGCTAATGTGTAGAAATGTTGCAGGCAGGTATTGTTTTGTGATGCATAGCAAGTGTGGAGAACTGTTGCAGAAAATTATTGTTTTGGAATGCGAAGCCAGTGTGAAGTACTGTTGCAGGAAGGTATTATTTTATGATGCATAGCAAGTGTGGAGAACTGTTGCAGAAATGTATGGTTTTGTGATGTGGAGCTAGTGTGGAGAAATGTTGCACGAAGTGTTTGTTTTGCGATTTGTAGCTAGTGTGGAGAAATGTTGCACGAAGTGTTTGTTTTGCGATTTGTAGCTAGTGTGGAAAACTGTGGCAGGAAGGTATAGTTTTGTGATTTGGATCCAGTGTAGAGAAAGGTTGCAGGAAGGTATTATTTTGTGATGCATAGCCAGTGTGGAGAACTGTTGCAGAAACGTATTATTTTGTGATGTGGAGCTAGTGTGGAGAACTGTTGCAGGAAGGTATAGTTTTGTGATGTGGAGCTAGTGTGGAGAAATGTTGCAGGAAGGTGTTGTTTTGTGACGTGGACCTAGTGTGTAGAACTGCTGCAGGAAGGTATAATTTTGTGATGTGGAGTTAGTGTGGAGACCTGTTGCAGAAAGGTATTGTTTTGTGATGTGGAGCTAGTGTGGAGAAATGTTGCAGGAAGGTATAGTTTTGTGATTCGGAGCCAGTGTGGAAAACTGTTTCAGGAAGGTATTATTTTGTGATGCGTAGCTAGTGTGGAGAACTGTTGCAGAAAGTTATTGTTTTGTGATATAGAGCCAGTGTGGAGAACTGTTGCAGGAAGGTGTTGTGTTGTGATATGGAGCCAGTGTGGAGAACTGTTGCAGGAAGGTATTGTTTTGTGATATGTATCTAGTGTGGAGAACTGTTGCAGGAAGGTATCCTTTTGTGATGTGAAGCTAGTCTGTAGAACTGTTGCAGGAAGTTATTGTTTCGTGATACGGAGCTAGTGTGAAGAACTGTTGCTGGAATGTATATTTTTGTGATTCAGAACCTTTGTGGAATTGTTGCATGAACGTATTGTTTTGTGATGTGGAGCTAGTGTAGAGAACTGTTGCAGAAAGGTATTGTTTTGTTAGGTAGAGCTAGTGTAGAGAACTGTTGCAGGAATATATAGTTTTGTGATGTGGAGCTAGTGTGTCGAAATTTTGCAGGAAGGTATTGTTTTGTGATTTGGAGCTAGTGTGGAGAACTGTGGCAGGAAGGTATAGATTTGTGATTCGGAGCCAGTGAGGAGAACTTTTGCAGGACGGTATTATTTTGTGATGCGTAGCCAGTGTGGAGAACAGTTGCAGAAAGGTATTGTTTTTTGATGTGGATCTAGTGTAGAGAACTGTTGCAGGAAGGTATTGTTTTGTGATGTGGAGCTAGTGTGGAGAACTGTTGTAGGAAGGAATTGTGTTGTGAGGTGGAGCTAGTGCCGAGACCTGTTGCAGGAAGGTATTGTTTTGTGATTTGGAGCTAGTGTGGAGAACTGTGGCAGGAAGGTATAGATTTGTGATATGGAGCCAGTGTGGAGAACTGTTGCAGGAAGGTATAGTTTTGTGATTTGGAGCCAGTGGGGAGAACTGTTGCAGGAAGGTATTATTTTGTGAATTATAGCTAGTTTGTAGAACTGTTGCAGGAAGGTATTCTTTTGTGATTTGGAGCTAGTGTGGAAAAATGTTGCAGGAAGTTATTGTTTTGTTATGTGGATCTAGTGTGGAGAACTGTTGCAGGAAGTTGTTGTTTTGTGATTTGGAGCCAGTGTGGAGAACTGTTGCAGGAAGGTATTATTTTGTGATGCGTAGCCAGTGTGGAGAACTGTTGCAGAAAGGTATTGTTTTGTGATGTGGAGCTAGTGTGTAGAACTGTTGCAGGAAGGTAATGTTTTGTGATTCAATGCTAGTGCGAAGAACTTTTGCAGGAAGGTATAATTTTGTGATGCGTTGCCAGTGTGGAGAACTGTTGCAGAAAGGTATTGTTTTGTGATGTGAAGGTAGTTTGGAGAACTCTTGAAAAAAGAGAGCATCTTCAACAAATTGTGCTGGCAAAACTGGATGTCAATCTGTAGAAGAATGAAAATAGATCCATATCTATCACCATTCACAAAACTCAAGTCCAAGTGGATTAAAGACCGCAATATCAGACTGAACACGCTGAACCTGATAGAGGAGATAGTGGAAAGTACTCTACAACAAGTGGCCACAGGAGACCACTTCCTACATATAACCCCATCAGCACAGAGAGTAATGGCCTTATTGAATAAATGGGACCTCCTGAGACTGAGAAGCTTCTGTAAAGCAAATGACACTCTTGCTAAGACAGAAAGGCAACCCACTGACTGGTAGAAAATCTTCACCAACCCTATAACTGACAAAGGTCTGATCTCCAAAATATATAAAGAACTCAAGAAACTAGACCGTAAAAGCCTAATCAACCCAATTATAAAATGGGGCTCTGAGCTGAACAGAGATCTCTCAACAGAAGAAGTTCAAATGACCAAAAGACACCTAAAGTCATGCTCAACTTCCTTAGCGATCAGGGAAATGCAAATCAAGACAACTTTAAGATACCATCTTACACCTGTCAGAATGGCTAAAATCAAAAACACCAATGATAGCCTTTGCTGGAGAGGTTGTGGAGAAAGGGGTACACTCATCCATTGCTGGTGGGAATGCAAACTTGTGCAACCACTCTGGAAAACAGTGTGGAGGTTTCTCAGGAAGTTCGGAATTAACCAACCCATGGACCCAGCAATACCACTCTTGGGAATATACCCAAGAGATGCCGTATCATACAACAAAAGTATATGCTCTACTATGTTCATAGCAGCATTGTTTGTAATAGCCAGAACCTGGAAACAACCTAGATACCCTTCAATTGAAAAATGGATGAAGAAAGTATGGAATATGTACATATTAGAGTAGTATTCAGCAGTAAAAAACAAGGACTTCTTGAAGTTTGCAGGCAAATGGATGGAAATTGAAAACACTATCCTGAGTGAGGTAAGCCAGACCCAAAAAGAGGAACATGGGATGTACTCACTCATATTTGGTTTCTTGCCATAAATAAAGGTCATTGAGCCTATAATTCGGGTTCTTAGAGAAGCCAAATAAGAAGGAGAACATAAAGAAAAACATATAGGCATCCTCCTGAATATCAACCTTCAGGCGATGAAAGGAGACAGAGACAAAGACCCACATTGGAGCACCGGACTGAAATCTCAAGGTCCAAGTCAGGAGCAGAAGGAGAGAGAGCACGAGCAGGGAGCTCAGGACCGCAAGGGGTGCACCTACACACTGAGACAGTGGGGATGTTCTGTCGGGAACTCACCAAGGCCAATTGACTGGGTCTGAAAAAGCCTGGGTTAAAACCGGCCTCGCTGAACATAGCAGAAAATGAGGACTACTGAGACCTCAAGAACAATGGCAATGGGTTTTTGATCCTACTGCACCTATTGGCTTTGTGGGAGCCTAGGCAGTTTGGATGCTCACCTTACTAGACCTGGATAGAGGTGGGTGGTCCTTGGACTTCAAACAGGGCAGGGAACCATGATTGCTCTTTTGGTGGACGAGGAAGGGGGATTTGACTGGGGGGAGGGGGAGGGAAGGGAAGGCGGCGGTAGGGAAGAGACAGAAATCTTTCATAAATAAATAATAAATCATCAAAAAAAAGAAATGTTGCAGGAAGGTATTGTTTTGCGATATGGAGCTAATGTGGAGATCTGTGGCAGGAAGGTATAGTTTTGTGATTTGGATCCAGTTTGGAGAACTGTTGCAGGAAGGTATTATTTTGTGATGCATAGCCAGTGTGGAGAACTGTTGCAGAAAGGTATTGTTTTGTGATGTGGAGCTAGTATGAAGAACTGTTGCAGGAAGGTATAGTTTTGTAATTCGGAGCCAGTGTGGAGAACTGTTGCAGGAAGCTATTATTTTGTGATGCGTAGACAGTGTGGAGAACTGTTGCAGAAAGGTATTGTTTTGTGAGGTGGAGCTAGTGTGGAGAACTGTTGCAGGAAGGTATAGTTTTGTGATTCAGAGCGAGTGTGAAGAACTGTTTCTGGAATATAGTTTGGTGATGCAGAGCCAGTATGGAGAACTGTAGCAGAAAGGTATTGTTTTGTGATGTGGACCTAGTGTGTAGAACTGTTGCAGGAAGGTATAATTTTATGATGCGTAGCCAGTGTGGAGAACTGTTGCAGGAAGGTATTATTTTGTGATAGGAAACTAGTTTGTAGAACTGTTGCAGGAAGGTATTCTTTTGTTATTTGGAGCTAGTGTGCAGAAATGTTGCAGTAAGGTAATCTTTTGTGAATTGGAGCCAGTGTGGAGAACTGTGGCAGGAAGGTATTATTTTGTGATACATAGTCAGTGTTTAGAACTGTTGCAGAAAGGTATAGTTTTGTGATACATAGCCAGTATGGAGAACAGTTGCAGAAACGTATTGTTTTGTGATGTGGAGCTAGTGTGGAGAACTGTTGCAGGAAGGTATGGTTTTGTGATGCGGAGCGAGTGTGAAGAACTGTTGCTGGAAGGTATAGATTTGTTATGTGGAGCTAGTGTGTAGAAATTTTGAGGAAGGTAATCTTTTGTGAATTGGAGCTAGTGTGGAGAACTGTGGCAGGGAGGTATAGTTTTGTGATTCAGAGCCAGTGTGGAGAACTATTGCAGGAAGGTATTATTTTGTGATTTGTACCTAGTTTGTAGAACTGTTGCAGGAATGTATTCTTTGTGATTTGGAGCTAATGTGGAGAAATGTTGCAGGAATTTATTGTTTTGCGATTTGGAGCTAGTGTGGAGAACTGTGGCAGTAAGGTATAGTTTTGTGATTCGGATCCAGTGTGGAGAACTGTTGCAGGAAGGTATTATCTTGTGATTCACAGCCAGTGTGGAGAACTTATGCAAAAGGTATTGATTTGTGATGTGGAGCTAGTGTGTAGAACTGTTGCAGGAAGGTATTGTTTTGTGATTCGGAGCTAGTGCGAAGAACTGTGGCAGGAAGGTATAGTTTTGTGATTCGGAGCCAGTGTGGAGAACTGTTGCAGGAAGGTATTATTTTGTGATGCGTAGCCAGTGTGGAGAACTGTTACAGAAACGTATTGTTTTGTGATGTGGAGCTAGTGTAGAGAACTGTTGCAGAAAGGTATTGTTTTGTTAGGTAGAGCTAGTGTAGAGAACTGTTACAGGACTATATAGTTTTGTGATGTGGAGATAGTGTGTCGAAATTTTGCAGGAAGGTATTGTTTTGTGATTTGGAGCTAGTGTCTAGAACTGTGGCAGGAAGGTATAGATTTGTGATTCAGAGCCAGTGAGGAGAACTTTTGCAGAAAGGTATTGTTTTGTGATACGTAGCCAGTGTGGAGAACTGTTGCAGAAACGTATTGTTTTGTGATGTGGAGCTAGTGTGGAGAACTGTTGCAGGAAGGTATTATTTTGTGATGCGTAGCCAGTGTGGAGAACTGTTTCAGGAAGCTATAATTTTGTGATCTAGAGCTAGTGTGTAGAAATGTTGCAGGAAGTTATTGTTTTGTGATTTGGACCTAGTGTCGAGAACTCTGGCAGGAAGGTATAGTTTTGTGATTCGTAGCCAGTGTGGAGAAGTGTTGCAGGAAGGTATTATTTTGTGATACGTAGTCAGTGTGGAGAACTGTTGCAGAAAGGAACTGTTTTGTGATACGTATCAAGTGTCGAGAACTGTTGCAGAAACATATTGTTTTGTGATGTGCATCTAGTGTAGAGAACTGCTGCAGGAAGGTATTGTTTTGTGATGTGGAGCTAGTGTGGAGAACTGTTGCAGGAAGGAATTGTGTTGTGAGGTGGAGCTAGTGCGGAGACCTGTTGCAGGAAGGTATTGTTTTGTGATGTGGAGCTAGTGTGTAGAAATGTTGCAGGAAGGTATTCTTTTGTGATTTGGAGCTAGTGTGGAGAACTTTGGCAGGAAGGTATAGTTTTGTGATTCGGAGCCAGTGTGGAGAACTGTTGCAGGAAGGGATTATTTTGTGATACGTAGCCAGTGTGGAGAACTGTTACAGAAACGTATTGTTTTGTGATGTGGAGCTAGTGTAGAGAACTGTTGCAGGAAGGTATAGTTTTGAGATCTGGAGATATTCTGTAGAACTGTTGCTGGAAGGTATAGTTTTGTGATGCGTAGCCAGTGTGGAGAACTGTTACAGAAACGTATTGTTTTGAGATTTGGATCTAGTGTCGAGAACTGTGGCAGGAAGTTATAGTTTTGTGATTCGTAGCCAGTGTGTAGAACTTTTGCAGAAACGTATTATTTTGTGATGTGTAGCTAGTGTGTAGAACTGTTGCTGGAAGGTATAGTTTTGTGATTCTGAGCCAGTTTGGAGAACTGTTGCAGAAACATAATATTTTGTGATGTGGAGCTAGTGTAGAGGACTGTTGCAGAAAGATATTGTTTGGTGAGGTAGAGCTAGTGTGGAGAACTGTGGCTGGAAGTTATAGTTTTGTGATTCGGAGCCAGTGTGGAGAACTGTTGCAGGAAGGTATAGTTTTGTGATCTGGAACTAGTGTGTATAAATGTTGCAGGAAGTTATTGTTTTATGATGCATAGCCAGTGTGGAGAACTGTTGCAGAAACATGGTTTTGTGATGTGGAGCTAGTGTAGAGAACTGTTTCAGGAAGGTATTGTTTTGTGATTTGGAGGATGCATAGCAAGTGTGGAGAACTGTTGCAGGAAGGTATTATTTAGTGATGCAGAGCCAGTATGGAGAACTGTTGCAGAAAGGTATTTTTTTGTGAGGTAGAGCTAGTGTGGAGAACAATTGCTGGAAGGTATAGTTTTGTGATTCGGAGCCAGTGTGGAGAACTGTTGCAGGAAGGTATAATATTGTGATGTGGAGCTAGTGTAGAGGACTGTTGCAGAAAGGTATTGTTTGGTGAGGTAGAGCTAGTGTGGAGAACTGTTGCTGGAAGGTATAGTTTTGTGATTCGGAGCCAGTGTGTAGAACTGTTGCAGGAAGGTATAATATTGTGATGTGGAGCTAGTGTGTCGAACTGTTGCAGAACGGTATCCTTTCGTGATGTGGAGCTAATGTGTAGAAATGTTGCAGGCAGGTATTGTTTTGTGATGCATAGCAAGTGTGGAGAACTGTTGCAGAAAATTATTGTTTTGGAATGCGAAGCCAGTGTGAAGTACTGTTGCAGGAAGGTATTATTTTATGATGCATAGCAAGTGTGGAGAACTGTTGCAGAAACGTATGGTTTTGTGATGTGGAGCTAGTGTGGAGAAATGTTGCACGAAGTGTTTGTTTTGCGATTTGTAGCTAGTGTGGAAAACTGTGGCAGGAAGGTATAGTTTTGTGATTTGGATCCAGTGTAGAGAAAGGTTGCAGGAAGGTATTATTTTGTGATGCATAGCCAGTGTGGAGAACTGTTGCAGAAACGTATTATTTTGTGATGTGGAGCTAGTGTAGAGAACTGTTGCAGAGAGGTATAGTTTTGTGATACGGAGCTAGTATGGAGAACTATTGCAGGAAGGTATAGTTTTGTGATCTGGAGCTAGTGTGTTGAAATGTTTCAGGAAGTTATTGTTTTGTGATTTGTAGCTAGTGTCGAGAACTTGGCAGAAAGGTATAGTTTTGTGATTCGTAGCCAGTGTGGAGAACTGTTGCAGGAAGGTATTATTTTGTGATACATAGTCAGTGTGGAGAACTGTTTCAGAAAGGAACTGTTTTGTGATACGTAGCCAGTGTCGAGAACTGTTGCAGAAATATATTGTTTTGTGATGTGGAGCTAGTGTAGAGAACTATTGCAGGAAGGTATTTTTTTGTGATGCGGAGCGTGTGTGAAGAACTGTTGCTGGAATATATAGTTTTGTGATGTGGAGCTAGTGTGTAGAAATGTGGCAGGAAGGTAATCTTTTGTGAATTGTAGCTAGTGTGGAGATCTGTGGCAGGAAGGTATAGTTTTGTGATGCGGAGCCAGTGTGGAGAACTGTTGCAGGAAGTTATTATTTTGTAATTTGTAGCTGGTTTGTAGAATTGTTGCAGGAAGGTATTTTTTGTGATTTGGAGCTAGTGTCGAGAACAGTGGCAGGAAGGTATAGTTTTGTGATTTGTAGCCAGAGTGGAGAACTGTTGCAGGAAGGTATTATTTTGTGATAGGTAGCCATTGTGGAGAACTGTTGCAGAAACGTATTTTTTTGTGATGTGGAGCTAGTGTAGAGAACTGTTGCAAAAAGGTATTGATTTGTGATACAAAGCTAGTGTGGAGAACTGTTGCATGAAGGTATAGTTTGGTGAGGTCGAGCTAGTGTGGAGAACTGTTGATGGAAGGTATTATTTTGTGATATGTAGCCAGCTTGGAGAACTGTTGCTGGAAGGTATTATTTTGTGATATGTAGCCAGTGTGGAGAACTGTTGATGGAAGGTATAGTTTTGTGATGCAGAGCCAGTATAGAGAACTGTCGCAGAAAGGTATTGTTTTGTGATGTGGCCCTAGTGTGTAGAACTGTTGCAGGAAGGTATTATCTTCTGATATGTAGCTAGTTTGTAGAACTGTTGCAGGAAGGTATAGTTTTGTGATTTGTAGCCAGAGTGGAGAAATGTTGCAGGAAGGTCATCTTTTGTGAATTGGAGCCAGTGTGGAGAACTGTGGCAGGAAGGTATTATTTTGTGATACGTAGCCAGTGTTCAGAACTGTTGCAGAAATGTATTGTTTTGTGATACGTAGCCAGTGTGGAGAACTGTTGCAGTAACGTACTGTTTTGTGATGTGTAGCTAGTGTGGAGAACTGTTGCAGGAAGTTATTGTTTTGTGATGCGGAGCGAGTGTGAAGAACTATTGCTGGAAGGTATAGTTTTTTTATGTGCAGCTAGTGTGTAGAAATGTTGCATGAAGTTAAACTTTTGAGAATTGGATCTAGTGTGGAGAACTGTTGCAGGAAGGTATAGTTTTGTGATGTGGAGCTAGTGTGTAGAAATGTTGTGGGAAGTAATTGTTTTGTGATTTGGAGCTAGTGTCGAGAACTCTGGCAGGAAGGTATAGTTTTGTGATTCGTAGCCAGTGTGGAGAACTGTTGCAGGAAGGTATTATTTTGTGATACGTAGTCAGTGTGGAGAACGGTTGCTGAAAGGAACAGTTTTGTGATACCTAGCCAGTGTCAAGAACTGTTGCAGAAACATATTGTTTTGTGATGTGGAGCTAGTGTAGAGAACTATTGCAGGAAGGTATTGTTTTGTGATGCGGAGCGAGTGTGAAGAACTGTTGCTGGAATATATAGTTTTGTGATGTTGACCTAGTGTGTAGAAATGTGGTAGGAAGGTAATCTTTTGTGAATTGGAGCTAGTGTGGAGAACTGTGGCAGGAAGGTATAGTTTTGAACTCTGGAGCTAGTGTGTAGAAATGTTGCAGGAAATTATTGTTTTGTGATTTGGAGCTAGTGTCGAGAACTGTGGCAGGAAGGTATAGTTTTGTGATGCGTAGCCAGTGTGGAGAACTGTTGCAGAAAGGTATTTATATGTGATACAGAGCTCGTGTGGAGAACTGTTGCAGGAAGGTATAGTTTTGAACTCTGGAGCTAGTGTGTAGAAATATTGCAGGAAGTTATTGTTTTGTGATTTGGAGCTAGTGTCGAGAACTGTGGCAGGAAGGTATAGATTTGTGATTCGGAGCCAGTGTGTAGAACTGTTGCAGGAAGGTATAATATTGTGATGTGGAGCTAGTGTGTCGAACTGTTGCAGAAAGGTATTCTTTAGTGATGTGGAGCCAGTGTGTAGAAATGTTGCAGGAAGGTATTGTTTTGGAATGCGGAGGAAGTGTGAAGGTATTATTTTATGATGCATAGCAAGTGTGGAGAACTGTTGCAGAAACGTATTGTTTTGTGATGTGGAGCTAATGTGGAGAAATGTTGCAGGAAGTTATTGTTTTGCGATTTGGAACTAGTGTGGAAAACTGTGGCAGGAAGGTATAGTTTTGTGATTCGGAGCCAGTGTGGAGAACTGTTGCAGGAAGGTATTATTTTGTGATGCGTAGCCAGTGTGGAGAACTGTTGCAGAAAGGTATTGTTTTGTGATGTGGAGCTAGTGTGTAGAACTGTTGCAGGAAGGTAATGTTTTGTGATTCGATGCTAGTGCGAAGAAACTGTTGCAGAAACGTATTATTTTGTGATGCACAGACAGTGTGGAGAACTGTTGCAGAAACGTATAATTTTGTGATGTGGAGCTAGTGTAGAGAACGGTTGCAGAAACGTATTGTTTTGTGATACGGAGCTAGTGTGGAGAACTGTTGCAGGAAGGTATAGTTTTGTGATCTGGAGCTAGTGTGAAGAACTGTCGCAGGAAGTTATTGTTTTGTGATTTTGAGCTAGTGTCGAGAACTCTGGCAGGAAGGTATAGTTTTGTGATTCGGAGCCAGTGTGGAGAACTTTTGCAGGAAGGTATTATTTTGTGATACATAGTCAGTGTGGAGAACTGTTTCAGAAAGCAACTGTTTTGTGATACGTAGCCAGTGACGAGAACTGTTGCAGAAACATATTGTTTTGTGATGTGGAGCTAGTATGTAGAACTGTTGCTGGAAGGTATAGTTTTGTGATTCGGAGCCAGTGTGGAGAAGTGTTGCAGAAACGTATTATTTTGTTATGTGGAGCTAGTGTAGAGGACTGTTGCAGAAAGGTATTTTTTGGTGAGGTAGAGCTAGTGTGGAGAACTGTTGCTGGAAGGTATAGTTTTGTGATTTGGAGCCAGTATGTAGAACTGTTGCAGGAAGGTATAATATTGTGATGTGGAGCTAGTGTCAAACTGTTGCAGAAAGGTATTCTTTAGTGATGTGGAGCTAGTGTGAAGAACTGTTGCAGGAAGGTATAATTTTATGATGCAAACAAGTGTGGAGAACTGTTGAAGAAATGTATTGTTTTGTGATGTGGAGCTAGTGTGGAGAAATGTTGCAGGAAGTTTTGTTTTGCGATTTGGAGCTAGTGTGGAAAACTCTGGCAGGAAGGTATAGTTTTGTGATTCGGAGCCAGTGTGAATAACTGTTTCAGGAAGGTATTATTTTGTGATTTGTAGGTAGTTTGTAGAATTATTGCAGGAGGTATTTTTTGTGATTTGGAGCTAATGTGGAGAAATGTTGCAGGAAGTTTTGTTTTGCGATTTGGAGCTAGTGTGGAGAACTGTGGCAGGAAGGTATAGTTTTGTGATTCGGGTCCAGTGTGGAGAACTGTTGCAGGAAGGTATTATTTTGAGATGCGTAGCCAGTGTGGAGAACTGTTGCAGAAAGGTATTGTTTTGTGATGTGGAGCTAGTGTGTAGAACTGTTGCAGGAAGGTAATGTTTTGTGATTCGATGCTAGTGCGAAGAACTGTTGAAGGAAGGTATTATTTTGTGATGCGTAGCCAGTGTGGAGAACTGTTGCCGAAACGTATTGTTTTGTGATGTGGAGCTAGTGTAGACAATTATTGCAGAAAGTTATTGATTTTTGATACGGAGCCTGTGTGGAGAACTGTTGCAGGAAGGTATAGTTTACTGATCTGGAGCTAGTGTGTAGAAATGTTGCAGGAAGTTTTGTTTTGTGATTTGGAGCTAGTGTCGAGAACAGTGGCAGGAAGGTATAGTTTTGTGATTCGTTGCCAGAGTGGAGAACTGTTGCAGGAAGGTATTATTTAGTTATAGGTAGCCAGTGTGGAGAATTGTTGCAGAAAGGTATTGTTTTGTGATGTGGAGCTAGTGAGGATATCTGTTGCAGGAAGGTATTATTTTGTGATGCGTAGCCAGTGTAGAGAACTGTTGCCCAAACATATTGTTTTGTGATGTGGAGCTAGTGTAGAAAACTGTTGCAAATAGGTATTGATTTGTGATACGGAGCTAGTGTGGAGAACTGTTGCAGGAAGGTATAGTTTGGTGAGGTAGAGCTAGTGTGGAGAACTGTTGCTGGAAGGTATTATTTTGTGATATGTAGCCAGTGTGGAGAACTGTGTTAGGAAGGTACAGTTTTGTGATTCGGAGCCAGTGTGTAGAACTGTTGCAGGAAGGTATTATTTTGTGAATGTAGCTAGTTTGTAGAACTGTTGCAGGAAGGTATTCTTTGTGATTTTTAGCTCATGTGGAGAAATTGTGCAGGAAGTTATTGTTTTGCGATTTCGAACTGTTGCTGGAAGGTATAGTTTTGTGATTCTGAGCCAGTGTGGAGAACTGTGGCAGGAAGGAATAATATTGTGATGTGGAGCTAGTGTGTCAAACTGTTGCAGAAAGGTATTCTTTAGTGATGTTGAGCTAGTGTGTAGAACTGTTGCAGGAATGTATTATTTTATGATGTGAACAAGTGTGGAGAACTGTTGCAGGAAGTTATTGTTTTGCGATTTGGAGCTTGTGTGGAGAACTGTGGCAGGAAGGTATAGTTTTGTGATTCGGATCCAGTGTGAAGAACTGTTGCAGGAAGGTATTATTTTGTGATGCGTAGCCAGTGTGGAGAACTGTTGCAGAAAGGTATTGTTATGTGATGTGGAGCTAGTGTGTAGAACTGTTGCATTAAGTAATGTTTTGTGATTCGGAGCTAGTGCAAAGAACTCTTACTAGAAGGTATAGTTTTTTGATTCGGAGCCAGTGTGGAGAACTGTTGCAGGAAGGTATTATTTTGTGACGTGTAGCCATTGCGGAGAACTGTTGCAGAAACGTATTGTTTTGTGATGTGCAGCTAGTGTAGACAACTCTTGCAGAAAGGTATTGATTTTTGATATGTAGCTAGTGTGCAGAACTGTTGCAGGAAGGTATAGTTTTGTGATCTGGAGCTAGTGTGTAGAAATGTTGCAGGAAGTTATAGTTTTGTGATTTGGAGCTAGTGTGGAGAACTGTTGCAGGAAGGTATTATTTTGTGATATATAGGGAGTGTGGAGAATTGTTGCAGAAAGGTATTATTTTCTGATGTGGAGCTAGTGTAGAAAACTGTTGCAGAAAGGTATTGTTTGGTGAGGTAGAGCTAGTGTGGAGAACTGTTGCTGGAAGGTATAGTTTTGTGATTCGGAGCCAGTGTGTAGAACTGTTTCAGGAAGGTATAATTTTGTAATGCGGAGCTAGTGTGAAGAACTGTTGCAGGAAAGTATTATTTTATGATGTGTAGCAAGTGTGGAGAACTGTTGCAGAAACGTATTGTTTTGTGTTGTGGAGCTAGTGTGGAGAAATGCTGCCTGGATGGTTTGTTTTGCGATTTGGAGCTAGTGTGGAGAACTGTGGCAGGAGGGTATAGTTTTGTGATTTGGATCCACTGTGGAGAACTGTTGCAGGAAGGTATTATTTTGTGATGCGTAGCCAGTGTGGAGAACTGTTGCAGAATCATATTTTTTGTGATGTGGAGCAAATGTAGAGAACTGTTGCAAAAATGTATTGATTTGTGATATGGAGCTAGTGTGGAGAACTGTTGCAGGAAAGAATAGTTTGGTGAGGTAGAGCTACTGTAGAGAACTGTTGGTGGAAGGTATTATTTTGTGATGTGGAGCTAGTGTGGAGTAATGTTGCAGGAAGGTATTGTATTGTGATGCAGAACCATTATGGAGAACTGTTGTTGGAAGGAGTTGTTTTGCGATATGGAGCCAGTGTGGAGAACTGTTGCAGGAAGGTGTTGTTTTGTGATATGGAGCCAGTGTGGAGAACTGTTGCATGAAGGTATTGTTTTGTGATATGTAGCTAGTGTGGAAAACTGTTGCAGGAAGGTATCTTTTTGTGATGCGGAGCTAGTGTGTAGAACTGTTGCAGGAAGGTATTGTTTTGTGCCACGGAGCTAGTGTGAAGAACTGTTGCTGGAAGGTATAGTTTTGTGATTCGGAGCCATTGTGGAGATCTGTTGCAGAAACGTATTGTTTTTTGATGTGGTAGCTAGTGTAAAGAACTGTTGGAGAAATGTATTGTTTTGTGATGTGGAGGTAGTGTATAGAACTGTTGCAGGAAGGAATAGTTTTGTGATGTGGATCTAGTGTGTAGAAATGTTGCAGGAAGGTATTGTTTTGGGATTTGGAACTAGTGTGGAGAACGGTTGCAGGAAGGTATAGTTTTGCGATTCGGAGCCAGTGTGGGAAACTGTTGCAGGATGGTATTATTTTGTGATGCGTAGCCAGTGTGGAGAACAGTTACAGAAAGGTATTGTTTTGTGATGTGAGCTACTGTGTAGAACTGTTGCATTAAGGTATTGTTTGTGATGTGGAGCTAGTGTAGAGAACTGTTGTAGAAAGGTATTGTTTTGTGAGGTGGAGCTAGTGTGGAGAACTGTTGCAGGAAGGTATAGTTTTGATATGTGGAGCTAGTGTGTAGAAATGTTGCAGGAAATATTGTTTTGTTATTTGGAGCTAGTGTTGAGAACTGTGGCAGGAAAGTATAGTATTGTGATTCGGAGGCAGTGTGGAGAACTGTTGCAGGAAGCTATTATTTTGTGATGTGGAGCTAGTGTGGAGTAATGTTGCAGGAAGGTATTTTTTTGTGATGTGGAGCCAGTATGGAGAACTGTTGGAGGAAGGTATAGTTTTGATATGTGGAGCTAGTGTGTAGAAATGTTGCAAGAAACATTGTTTTCTGATATGGAGCCAGTGTGGAGAACTGTTGCAGGAAGTTGTTGTTTTGTGATATGCAGCCAGTGTGGAGAACTGTTTCAGGAAGGTATTGTTTTGTGATATGTAGCTAGTGTGGAGAACTGTTGCAGGAAGGTATCATTTTGTGATGCGGAGCTAGTTTGTAGAACTGTTGCTGGAAGGCATAGTTTTGTGATTAGGAGCCAGAGTGGAGATCTGTTGCAGAAACGTATTGTTTTGTGATGTGGTAGCTAGTGTAGAAAACTGTTGGAGAAAGGTATTTTTTTTGTGAGGTTGTGGTAGTGTTGAGAACTGTTGCAGGAAGGTATAGTTTTGATATGTGGAGCTAGTCTGTAGAAATGTTGCAGGAAATATTGTTTTGTTATTTGGAGCTAGTGTTGAGAACTGTTGCAGGAAAGTATAGTTTGTGATGTGGAGCTAGTGTGGAGAACTGTTGCAGGAAGGTATAGTTTTGTGAGGTGGAGCTAGTGTGTCCAATTGTTACAGAAAGGTATTGTTTGTGATGTGGAGCTAATGTGTAGAAATGTTGCAGAAGGTATTGTTTTGTGATGCATAGTCAGTGTGGAGAACTGTTGCAGAAACGTATGGTTTTGTGATGCGGAGCTAGTGTAGAGAACTGTTTCAGGAAGGTATTGTTTTGTGATTTGGAGGTAGTGTGGAGAACTGTAGCAGGAAGGTATTGTTTTGTGATTTGTAGCTATTGTGTAGAACTGTTGCAGGTAGGTATTGTTTTGTGATGTGGAGCTAGTATGGAGAACTGTTGCAGGAAGGTATTTTTTTGTGATGCGGAGCCAGTATGGAGAACTGTTGCTGGAAGGTGTTGTTTGTGATATGAATTCAGTGTGGAGAACTGTTGCAGGAAGGTATTTTTTGTGGTATGTAGCTAGTATGGAGAACTGTTGCAGGAAGTTATAGTTTTGTGATGCGGAGATAGAATAGAACTGTTGCAGGAAGTTATTGTTTTGTGATACGGAGCTAGTGTGAAGAACTCTTTCTGCATGGTATAGTTTTGTGATTCAGAGCCAGTGTGGAGGACAGTTGAAGAACGGTATTGTTTTATGATGTGGAGCTAGTGTAGAGAACAGTTGCAGAAAGGTATTGTTTTGTGAGGTGGAGCTAGTGTGGGAAACTGTTGCAGGAAGTTATAGTTTTGATATGTGGAGCTAGGGTGCAGAAATGTTGCAAGAAACATTGTTTTGTTATTTGGAGCTAATGTTGAGAAATGTGGCAGAAAGGTATTGTTTGGTGAGGTAGAGCTAGTGTGGAGAACTGTTGCTGGAAGTTATAGGTTTGTGATTCAGAGCCAGTGTGTAGAACTGTTGCAGGAAGGTATAATTTTGTGATGTGGAGCTAGTGTGTTGAACTGATGCAGAAAGGTATTGTTTTGTCATGTGGAGCTAGTGTGTAGAAATGTTGCAGGAAGGTATTATTTTATGATGCATTGCAAGTGTGGAGAACTGTTGCAGAAACATATTGTTTTGTAATGTGGAGCTAGTGTGTAGAAAAATTGCAGGAGGTGTTTGTTTTGCGATTTGGAGCTAGTGTGGAGAACTGTGGCAGGAAGGTATAGTTTTGTGATGTGGAGCTAGTGTGTATAACCATTGCAGGTAGGTATTGTTTTGTGATGTGAAGCTAGTGTGGAGAACTGTTTCAGGAAGGTATTGTTTTGTGATGCAGAGCCAGTATGGAGAACTGTTGCTGGAAGGTGTTGTTTGTTATATGGAGCCAGTGTGGAGAACTGTTGCAGGAAGGTGTTGTTTTGTGATATGAAGCCAGTATGGAGAACTGTTGCAGGAAGGTATTGTTTGTGATATGTAGCTAGTCTGGAGAACTGTTGTAGGAAGTTATCCTTTTGTGATGCGGAGATAGTGTAGAACTGTTGCAGGAAGGTATTGTTTTGTAATAAGGAGCTAGTGTGAAGAACTCTTGCTGGATGGTGTAGTTTTGTGATTCGGAGCCAGTGCGGAGGACAGTTGAAGAACGATATTGTTTTGTGATGTGGCGCTCGTGTAGAGAACAGTTGCAGAAAGGTATTGTTTGGTGAGGTAGAGCTAGTGTGGAGAACTGTTGTTGGAAGGTATAGTTTTGTGATTCGGAGCCAGTATGTAGAACTGTTGCAGGAAGGTATAATATTGTGATGTGGAGCTAGTGTCAAACTGTTGCAGAAAGGTATTCTTTAGTGATGTGGAGTTAGTGTGTAGAAATGTTGCAGGAAGGTATGGTTTTGTGATGCGTAGCAAGTGTGGAGAACTGTTGCAGAAAGGTATTGTTTTGGAATGCGGAGCCAGTGTGAAGAACTGTTGCAGGAAGGTATAATTTTATGATGCAAACAAGTGTGGAGAACTGTTGAAGAAATGTAATGTTTTGTGATGTGGAGCTAGTGTGGAGAAATGTTGCAGGAAGTTTTGTTTTGCGATTTGGAGCTAGTGTGGAGAACTGTGGCAGGAAGGTATAGTTTTGTGATTCGGAGCCAGTGTGGAGAACTGTTGCAGGAAGGTATTATTTTGTGATGCGTAGCCAGTGTGGAGAACTGTTGCAGAAAGGTATTGTTTTGTGATGTGGAGCTAGTGTGTAGAACTGTTGCAGGAACGTAATGTTTTGTAATTCGGAGCCAGTGTGGAGAACTGTTGCAGGAAGGTATAGTTTGGTGAGGTAGAGCTAGTGTGGAGAACTGTTGCTGGAAGGTATTATTTTGTGATATGTAGCCAGTGTGGAGAACTGTGTTAGGAAGGTACAGTTTTGTGATTCAGAGCCATTGTGTAGAACTGTTGCAGGAAGGTATTATTTTGTGAATGTAGCTAGTTTGTAGAACTGTTGCAGGACGGTATTCTTTGTGATTTTTAGCTCATGTGGAGAAATTGTGCAGGAAGTTATTGTTTTGCGATTTCGAACTAGTGTGGAGAACTGTGGTAGGAAGGTATAGTTTTGTGATTAGGATCCAGTGTGTAGAACAGTTGCAGAAAGGTATTATATTGTGATGCGTAGCCAGTGTGGAGAACTGTTGCAGAAACGTATTATTTTGTGATGTGGAGCTAGTGTAGAGAATTTTTGCAGAAAGGTATTGTTTTGTGATACGGAGCTAGTATGGAGAACTGTTGCAGGAAGGTATAGTTTTGTGATCTGGAGCAAGTGTGCAGAAATGTTGCAGGAAGTTATTGTTTTGTGATTTGGAGCTAGTGTCGAGAACTCTGGCAGGAAGGTATAATTTTGTGAATCGGAGCCAGTGTGGAGAACTGTTGCAGGAAAATATTATTTTGTGATATGTAGCTAGATTGTAGATTTGTTGCAGGAAGGTATTTTTTGTGATTTGGAGCTAATGTGGAGAAATGTTGCAGGAAGTTATTGTTTTGCTATTTGGAGCTAGTGTGGAGAACTGTGGCAGGAAGGTATAGTTTTGTGATTCCGATCCAGTGTGGAGAACTGTTGCAGGAAGTTATTATTTTGTGATGCGTAGCCAGTGTGGAGAACTGATGCAGAAATATATTGTTTTGTGATGTAGAGCTAGTGTGTAGAACTGTTGCAGGAAGGTATTGTTTTGTGATTCAGAGCTAGTGCGAAGAAGTGTTGCTGGAAGGTACAGTTTTTTGACTTGGAGCCAGTGTGGAGAACTGTTGCAGGAAGGTATTATTTTATGATGTGTAGCCAGTGTGGAGAACTGTTGCAGGAAGTTATTGTTTTGCGATTTGGAGCTAGTGTGGAGAACTGTGGCAGGAAGGTATAGTTTTGTGATTCGGATCCAGTGTGAAGAACTGTTGCAGGAAGGTATTATTTTGTGATGCGTAGCCAGTGTGGAGAACTGTTGCAGAAATGTATTGTTATTTGATGTGGAGCTAGTGTGTAGAACTGTTGCATTAAGTAATGTTTTGTGATTCGGAGCTAGTGCAAAGAACTCTTGCTAGAAGGTATAGTTTTTTGATTCGGAGCCAGTGTGGAGAACTGTTGCAGGAAGGTATTATTTTGTGACATGTAGCCATTGCGGAGAACTGTTGCAGAAACGTATTGTTTTGTGATGTGCAGCTAGTGTAGACAACTCTTGCAGAAAGGTATTGATTTGTGATATGTAGCTAGTGTGCAGAACTGTTGCAGGAAGGTATAGTTTTGTGATCTGGAGCTAGTGTGTAGAAATGTTGGAGGAAGTTTTGTTTTGTGATTTGGAGCTAGTATCGAGAACTGTGGCAGGAAGGTATAGTTTTGTGATTCGTTGGCAGAGTGGAGAACTATTGCAGGAAGGTATTATTTTGCAATATGTAGCCAGTGTGGAGAACTGTTGTGGAAAGGTATTGTTTTGTGATGTGGAGCTAGTGTGGATATATGTTGCAGGAAGGTATTATTTTGTGATGCGTAGCCAGTGTGGAAAACTGTTGCAGAAACGTATTGTTTTGTGATGTGGAGCTAGTGTAGAGAACTGTTGCAAAATGGTATTGATTTGTGATACAGAGCTAGTTTGGAGAACTGTTACAGGAAGGTATAGTTTGGTAAGGTAGAGCTAGTGTGGAGAACTGTTGCTAAAAGGTATTATTTTGTGATATATAGCCAGTGTGGAGAACTGTTGCAGGAAGCTATAGATTTGTGATTCAGAGCGAGTGTGAAGAACTGTTGCTGGAAGGTATAGTTTTGTGATGCAGAGCCAGTATGGAGAACTGTTGCAGAAAGGTATTTTTTTGTGATGAGGACCTAGTGTGTAGAACTGTTGCAGGAAGGTATTATTTTGTGATATGTAGCTAGTTTGTAGAACTGGTGCAGGAAGGTATTCTTTTGTGATTTGGAGCTAGTGTGAAGAAATGTTGCAGGAAGGTAATCTTTTGTGAATTGGAGCCAGTGTGTAGAACTGTGGCAGGAAGTTATTTTTTTGTGATATGTAGCCAGTGTTTAGAACTGTTGCAGAGAGGTATTGTTTTGTGATACGTAGCCAGTGTGGAGAACTGTTGCAGAAACGGTTTGGTTTGTGATGTGTAGCTAGTGTGGAGAACTGTTGCAGGAAGGTATTGTTTTGTGATGCGGAGCGAGTGTGAAGAACTGTTGCTGGAAGGTATAGTTTTGTTATGTGGAGCTAATGTGGAGAAACATTGCAGGAATTTATTGTTTTGCGATTTGGAGCTAGTGTGGAGAACTGTGGCAGGAAGGTATAGTTTTGTGATTCGGATCCACTGTGGAGAACTGTCGCAGGAAGGTATTATTTTGTGATGCGTAGCCAGTGTGGAGAACTGTTGCGGAATCGTATTTTTTGTGATGTGGAGCAAATGTAGAGAACTGTTGCAGAAACGTATTGATTTGTGATATGGAGCTAGTGTGGAGAACTGTTGCAGGAAGGAATAGTTTGGTGAGGTAGAGCTACTGTAGAGAACTGTTGGTGGAAGGTATTATTTTGTGATGTGGAGCTAGTGTGGAGTAATGTTGCAGGAAGGTATTGTCTTGTGATGCAGAACCATTATGGAGAACTGTTGTTGGAAGGAGTTGTTTTGTGATATGGAGCCAGTGTGGAGAACTGTTGCAGGAAGGTGTTGTTTTGTGATATGGAGCCAGTGTGGAGAACTGTTGCATGAAGGTATTGTTTTGTGATATGTAGCTAGTGTGGAAAACTGTTGCAGGAAGGTATCTTTTTGTGATGCAGAGCTAGTGTGTAGAACTGTTGCAGGAAGGTATTGTTTTGTGCCACGGAGCTAGTGTGAAGAACTGTTGCTGGAAGGTATAGTTTTGTGATTCGGAGCCATTGTGGAGATCTGTTGCAGAAACGTATTGTTTTTTGATGTGGTAGCTAGTGTAAAGAACTGTTGGAGAAATGTATTGTTTTGTGATGTGGAGGTAGTGTAGAGAACTGTTGCAGGAAGGTATAGTTTTGTGATGTGGATCTAGTGTGTAGAAATGTTGCAGGAATGTATTGTTTTGGGATTTGGAACTAGTGTGGAGAACGGTTGCAGGAAGGTATAGTTTTGCGATTCGGAGCCAGTGTGGGAAACTGTTGCAGGATGGTATTATTTTGTGATGCGTAGCCAGTGTGGAGAACAGTTACAGAAAGGTATTGTTTTGTGATGTGGAGCTACTGTGTAGAACTGTTGCAGGAAGGTATTTTTTTGTCATGCAGAGCCAGTATGGAGAATTGTTGCTGGAAGGTGTTGTTTGTGATATGGAGCCAGTGTGGAGAACTGTTGCAGGAAGGTGTTGTTTTGTGTGGAGGAGCTAGTGTAGAGAACTCTTACAGAAACGTATTGTTTGCTGAAGTAGAGCTAGTGTGGAGAACTGTTGCTGGAAGTTATAGTTTTGTGATTCAGAGTCAGTGTGTAGAACTGTTGCAGGAAGGTATAATTTTATGTCGTGGAGCTAGTGTGTCCAACTGTTGCAGAAAGGTATTGTTTGTGATGTGGAGCTAGTGTGTAGAAATGTTGCAGGAAGGTATTGTTTTGTGATGCATAGCCAGTGTGGAGAACTGTTGCAGAAACGTATGGTTTTGTGATGCGGAGCCAGTATGGAGAATTGTTGCTGGAAGGTGTTGTTTGTGATATGGAGCCAGTGTGGAGAACTGTTGCAGGAAGTTATCGTTTTGTGATGCGGAGAGACTGTAGAACTGTTGAACGAAAGGTATTGTTTTGTGATATGGAGCTGGTGTGAAGAAATCTTGCTGGATGGTATAGTTTTGTGATTCGGAGCCAGTGAGGGGGACAGTTGAAGAATGGTATTGTTTTGTGATGTGGAGCTAGTGTAGAGAACAGTTGCAGAAAGGTATTGTTTTGTGAGGTGGAGCTAGTGTGGAGAACTGTTGCAGGAAGGCATAGTTTTGATATGTGGAGCTAGTGTGTAGAAATGTTGCAAGAATGTATTGTTTTGTGAGGTGGAGCTAGTGTTGAGAACTGTGGCAGGGAGGTATAGTTTTGTGATTAGGAGCAAGTGTGTAGAACTGTTGCAGGAAGGTATTATTTTGTGATGCGTAGCCAGTGTGGAGAACTGTTGCATAAAGATATTGTTTTGTGATGTGGAGCTTGTGTGTAGAACTGTGGCAAGAATGTATTGTTTTGTGAGGTGGAGCTAGTGTTGAGAACTGTTGCAGGAAGGTATAGTTTTGTGATGTGGAGCTAGTGTAGAGAACTGATGCAGAAAGGTATTGTTTGGTGAGGTAGAGCTTGTGTGGAGAACTGTTGCTGGAAGGTATAGTTTTGTGATTCAGAGCCAGTGTGTAGAACTGTTGCAGGAATGTATAATTTTGTGATGTGGAGCTAGTGTGATGAACTGATGCAGAAATGTATTGTTTTGTGATGTGGAGCTAGTGTGTAAAAATGTTGCAGGAAGGTTTTATTTTATGATCCGTGGCAAGTGTGGAGAACTGTTGCAGAAACATATTGTTTTGTAATTTGTAGCTAGTGTGTAGAAATATTGCAGGAAGTGTTTGTTTTGCGATTTGGAGCTCGTGTGGAGAACTGTGGCAGGAACGTATAGTTTTGTGATGTGGAGCTACTGTGTAGAATTGTTGCAGGTGTGTATTGTTTTTTGATTCGGAGCTAGTGGAAGAACTGTTGCTGGAAGTTATAGTCTTGTGATTCTGAGCTAGTGTGGAGAACTGTTGTAGGAAGGTATTATTTTGTGATGCATAGCCAGTGTGGAGAACTGTTGCAGCAAGGTATAGATTCGTGATGTGATGCTAGTGTGTAGAAATGTTGTAGGAAGGTATTGATTTGTGATTTGGAGGTAGTGCGGAGAACTGTGGCAGGAAGGTATAGTTTTGTGAATCGGAGCCAGTGTGGAGAACAGTTGCAGGAAGGTATTATTTTGTGATTCGGAGCCAGTGTAAAGAACTGTTGCAGAAACGGATTGTCTTGTGATGTGGTAGCTAGTGTAGAGAATTGTTGGAGAAAGGTATTGTTTTGTGAGGTAGAGCTAGTGTAGAGAACTCTTGCAGGAAGGTATAGTTTTGTGATGTGGAGCTAGTGTGCAGAAATGTTGCAGGAAGGTATTGTTTTGGGATTTGGAGCTAGTGTGGAGAACTGTTGCAGGATGGTATAGTTTGTGAGGTGGAGCTAGTGTGGAGAACTGTTGCAGGAAGGTATAGATTTGTGATGTGGATCTAGTGTGTAGAAATGTTGTAGGAAGGTATTGTTTTGTGATTTGGAGATAGTGTGGAGATCTGTGGCAGGAAGGTATAGTTTTGTGATTCGAAGCCAGTGTGGAGAACTGTTGCAGAAAGGTATTATTTTGTGATGCATAGCCAGTATAGAGAACCATTGCAGAAAGGTATTGTTTTGCGATGTGGAGCTAGTGTAGAGAACTCTTGCAGAAATGTATTGTTTTGTGAGGTGGAGGTAGTGTGGAGAACAATTCCAGTATTGTATAGATTAGTGATGCGTAGCCAGTGTGCAGAACTGTTGCAGAAACGTATTGTTTTGTGAGGTGCAGCTAGTGTGTAGAACTGTTGCAGAAACGTATTGTTTTGTGAGTTGCAGCTAGTGTGGAGAACTGTGGCAGAAAGTTATTGTTCTGTGAGGTGGAGCTAGTGTGGAGAACTGTTGCAGGAAAATATTGTTTTATGATTCAGAGCAAGTGTGAAGAAATGTTGCTGGAAGGTATAGTTTTGTGATTCCGAGCCAGTGTGGAGAACTGCTGCAGTAACGTATTGTTTTGTGAGGTGGAGCTAGTCTGTAGAACTGTTGCAGGAAGGTATTGTTTTGTGATTCAGAGCTAGTGTGAAGAACTGTTGCTGGAAGGTATAGTTTTGTGATTCGGAGAAAGTGTGGGGAACTGTTGCAGAAAAGTATTTTTTTTTGTGAGGTGCAGCTAGTGTGTAGAACTGTTCTAGAAAGGTACTGTTTTGTGAGGTAGGAAAGTATAGTTTTGTGATTCGGAGCCAGTGCGCAGAACTGTTGCAGGAAGGTATTATTTTGTGATGTGGAGCTAGTGTAGAGAACTGTTGCAGAAAGGTATTGTTTTGTGATGTGGAGCTAGTATTTAGAACTGTTGCTGGAAGGTATTATTTTGTGATGCGTAGCAAGTGTGGAGAACTGTTGCATAAAGATATTGTTTTGTGATGTGGAGCTTGTGTGTAGAACTGTTGCAAATATGTATTGTTTTGTGAGGTGGAGCTAGTGTGGAGAACTGTTGCAGGAAGGTATAGTTTTGTGATGTGGAGCTAGTGTGTAGAAATGTTGCAGGAAGGTATCTTTTTGTGATTTGTTGCCAGTGTTTAGAACAGTTGCTTGATAGTATTATTTTGTAATGCGTAGCCAATGTGTAGAACAATTGCAGAAAGTTATTGTTTAGTGATGTGGACCTAGTATAGAGAACTGTTGAAGCAAGGTATAGTTTTGTGATCTGGATCTAGTGTGAAGAAATGTTGCAGGAAGTTATTGATTTGTGATTTGGAGCTAGTGTCGAGAACTGAGGCAGGAAGGTATAGTTTTGTTATTCGTAGCCAGTGTGGAGAACTGTTGCAGGAAGGTATTGTTTTGTGTTGTGGAGCTAGTGTGTAGAACTGTTGCTGGAAAGTATAATTTTGTGATTCGGAGCCAGTGTGGAGTACTGTTGCAGAAACGTATTAATTTTTGATGTGGAGCAAGTGTAGAGAACTGATGCAGAAAGGTATTGTTTCGTGAGGTAGAGCTAGTGTGGAGAACTGTTGCTGGAAGGTATAGTTTTGTGATTCAGAGCCAGTGTGTAGAACTGTTGCAGGAATGTATAATTTTGTGATGTGGAGCTAGTGTGTAAAAATGTGGCAGGAAGGTTTTATTTTATGATCCGTGGCAAGTGTGGAGAACTGTTGCAGAAACATATTGTTTTGTAATTTGGAGCTAGTGTGTAGAAATATTGCAGGAAGTGTTTGTTTTGCGATTTGGAGCTAGTGTGGAGAACTGTGGCAGGAACGTATAGTTTTGTGATGTGGAGCTACTGTGTAGAACTGTTGCAGGTGTGTATTGTTTTTTGATTCGGAACTAGTGTGAAGAACTGTTGCTGGAAGTTATAGTCTTGTGATTCTGAGCCAGTGTGGAGAACTGTTGTAGGAAGGTATTATTTTGTGATGCATAGCCAGTGTGGAGAACTGTTGCAGCAAGGTATAGATTCGTGATGTGATGCTAGTGTGTAGAAATGTTGTAGGAAGGTATTGATTTGTGATTTGGAGGTAGTGCGGAGAACTGTGGCAGGAAGGTATAGTTTTGTGAATCGGAGCCAGTGTGGAGAACAGTTGCAGGAAGGTATTATTTTGTGATTCGGAGCCAGTGTAAAGAACTGTTGCAGAAACGTATTGTCTTGTGATGTGGTAGCTAGTGTAGAGTATTGTTGGAGAAAGGTATAGTTTTGTGATGTGGAGCTAGTGTGTAGAAATGTTGCAGGAATGTATTGTTTTGGGATTTGGAGCTAGTGTGGAGAACTGTTGCAGGAAGGTATAGATTTGCGATGTGGAGCTAGTGTGTAGAAATGTTGTAGGAAGTTATTGTTTTGTGATTTGGAGATAGTGTGGAGATCTGTGGCAGGAAGGTATAGTTTTGTGATTCGAAGCCAGTGTGGAGAACTGTTGCAGAAAGGTAATATTTTGTGATGCATAGCCAGTATGGAGAACCATTGCAGAAAGGTATTGTTTTGTGATGTGGAGCTAGTGTAGAGAACTCTTGCAGAAATGTATTGTTTTTTGAGGTGGAGGTAGTGTGGAGAACAATTCCAGTATTGTATAGATTTGTGATGCGTAGCCAGTGTGCAGAACTGTTGCAGAAACGTATTGTTTTGTGAGGTGCAGGTAGTGTGTAGACCTGTTGCAGAAACGTATTGTTTTGTGAGGTGCAGGTAGTGTGTAGACCTGTTGCAGAAACGTATTGTTTTGTGAGGTGCAGCTAGTGTGGAGAACTGTGGCAGAAAGTTATTGTTCTGTGAGGTGGAGCTAGTGTGGAGAACTGTTGCAGGAAAATATTGTTTTGTGATTCAGAGCAAGTGTGAAGAAATGTTGCTGGAAGGTATAGTTTTGTGATTCGGAGCCAGTGTGGAGAACTGCTGCAGTAACGTATTGTTTCGTGAGGTGGAGCTAGTCTGTAGAACTGTTGCAGGAAGGTATTGTTTTGTGATTCAGAGCTAGTGTGAAGAACTGTTGCTGGAAGGTATAGTTTTGTGATTCGGAGAAAGTGTGGGGAACTGTTGCAGAAACGTATTTTTTTTTTTGTGAGGTGCAGCTAGTGTGTAGAACTGTTCTAGAAAGGTACTGGTTTGTGAGGTAGGAAAGTATAGTTTTGTGATTCGGAGCCAGTGCGCAGAACTGTTGCAGGAAGGTATTATTTTGTGATGTGGAGCTAGTGTAGAGAACTGTTGCAGAACGGTATTGTTTTGTGAGGTGGAGCTAGTATTTAGAACTGTTGCTGGAAGGTATAGTTTTGTGATGTGGAGCTAGTCTGCAGAAAAATGCAGGAAGATATTGATTTGTGATGTGGAGCTAGTGTGTAGACCTGTTGCAGAAAGATATTGTTTTGTGAGGTGGAGCTAGTGTGGAGAACTGTTGCAGGAAGGTATAGTTTTGTGATGTGGAGCTAGTGTGCAGAAATGTTGCAGGAATGTATTGTTTTGGGATTTGGAGCTAGTGTGGAGAACTGTTGCAGGAAGGTATAGTTTTGTGAGGTGGAGCTAGTGTGGAGAACTGTTGCAGGAAGGTATAGATTTGTGATGTGGAGCTAGTGTGTAGAAATGTTGTAGGAAGGTATTGTTTTGTGATTTGGAGATAGTGTGGAGATCTGTGGCAGGAAGGTATAGTTTTGTGATTCGAAGCCAGTGTGGAGAACTGTTGCAGAAAGGTATTATTTTGTGATGCATAGCCAGTATGGAGAACCATTGCAGAAAGGTATTGTTTTGTGATGTGGAGCTAGTGTAGAGAACTCTTGCAGAAATGTATTGTTTTGTGAGGTGGAGGTAGTGTGGAGAACAATTCCAGTATTGTATAGATTTGTGATGCGTAGCCAGTGTGCAGAACTGTTCCAGAAACGTATTGTTTTGTGAGGTGCAGGTAGTGTGTAGACCTGTTGCAGAAACGTATTGTTTTGTGAGGTGCAGGTAGTGTGTAGACCTGTTGCAGAAACGTATTGTTTTGTGAGGTGCAGCTAGTGTGGAGAACTGTGGCAGAAAGTTATTGTTCTGTGAGGTGGAGCTAGTGTGGAGAACTGTTGCAGGAAAATATTGTTTTGTGATTCAGAGCAAGTGTGAAGAAATGTTGCTGGAAGGTATAGTTTTGTGATTCGGAGCCAGTGTGGAGAACTGCTGCAGTAACGTATTGTTTTGTGAGGTGGAGCTAGTCTGTAGAACTGTTGCAGGAAGGTATTGTTTTGTGATTCAGAGCTAGTGTGAAGAACTGTTGCTGGAAGGTATAGTTTTGTGATTCGGAGAAAGTGTGGGGAACTGTTGCAGAAACGTATTTTTTTTTTTTGTGAGGTGCAGCTAGTGTGTAGAACTGTTCTAGAAAGGTACTGTTTTGTGATGTAGGAAAGTATAGTTTTGTGATTCGGAGCCAGTGCGCAGAACTGTTGCAGGAAGGTATTATTTTGTGAGGTGGAGCTAGTGTAGAGAACTGTTGCAGAACGGTATTGTTTTGTGAGGTGGAGCTAGTATTTAGAACTGTTGCTGGAAGGTATAGTTTTGTGATGTGGAGCTAGTCTGCAGAAATGTTGCAGGAAGATATTGATTTGTGATGTGGAGCTAGTGTGTAGACCTGTTGCAGAAAGATATTGTTTTGTGAGGTGGAGCTAGTATGGAGAACTGTTGCAGGAAGGTATAGTTTTGTGATGTGGAGCTAGTGTGCAGAAATGTTGCAGGAAGGTATTGTTTTGTGATGTGGAGCTAGTGTAGAGAATTGTTGCAGAAAGGTATTGTTTTGTGAGGTGGAGCTAGTGTAGAGAACTGTTTCCAGGAAGGTATTATTTTGTGAGGTGGAGCTAGTGTGGAGAAATCTTGCAGTAAGGTATAGTTTTGTGATGTGGAGCTAGTGTGTAGAAATGGTCCAGGAAGCTATTGTTTTGAGATTCGGAGCTAGTGTTAAGAACTATTGCTGGAAAGTATAGTTTTGTGATTCAGATCCAGTGTGGAGAACTGTTGCACAAACGTATTGTTTTGTGATGTGGAGCTAGTGTGGAGAACTGATGCAGGAAGGTATAGTATTGTGATGTGGAGCTACTGTGTAGAAATGATGCAGGAAAGTATTGTTTTGTGATTTGGAGCTAGTGTGGAGAACTGTTGCAGGAAGGTATAGTTTTGTAATGTGGAGCTAGTGTGCAGAAATGTTGCAGGAAAGTATTGTTTTGTGATATGGAGCTATGGTGGAGATCTGTTGCAATTAGGTATAGCTTTGTGATTTGGAGCCAGTGTGGAAAACTGTTGCAGGAAGGTAGTATTTTGTGATGCGTATCCAGTGTGGAGAACAGTTTAGAAAGGTATTGTTTTCTGATGTGGAGCTACTGTGTAGAAATGTTGCAGGAAGGTATTGTTTTGTTATGTGGAGCTAGTGTGGAGAACTGTTGCAGGAAGGTAGAGTTTTGTGATTTGGAGCTTGTGTGAAGAACTGTTGCTGGAAGCTATTGTTTTGTAATTCGGATCCAGTTTGGAGAACTGCTGCAGTAACGTATTGTTTTGTGATGTGGAGCTAGTGTAGACAACTGTTTCAGAAACGTATTGTTTTGTTAGGTGGAGCTAGTGTGTAGAACTGTTGCAGGAAGGTATAGTTTTGTGATTCTGAGCTAGTGTGAAGAATTTTGCTGGAAGGTATAGTTTTGTGATTCGGAGCCAGTGTGGACAACTGTTTCAGAAACGTATTGTTTTGTCATGTGGAGCTTGTGATGAGAACTGTTGCAGAAACGTATTGTTTTGTGAGGTGGAGCTAGTGTAGACAAGAGTTTCAGAAATGTATTGTTTTGTGAGGTGTAGCTAGTGTGGAGAACTGTTGCAGCAAGTTATAGTTTTGTGATTTGGAGCCAGTGTGGAGAATTGTTGCAAAAACGTATTGTTTTGTGATGTAGAGCTAGTGTGGAGAACTGTTGCAGGAAGGTATAGTTTTGTGATTCGGAGCCAGTGTGGAGAACTGTTGCAGAAACGTATTGTTTTGTGATGTGGCGCTAGTGTAGAGAACTGTTGCAAAAATGTATTTTTTTGTGAGGTAAAGCTAGTGTAGAGAACTGTTTCCAGGAATGTATTGTTTTTTGAGGTGGATCTAGTGTGGAGAAATGTTGCAGTAAGGTATAGTTTTGTGATGTGGAGCTAGAGTGTAAAACTGGTGCAGGATGGTATTGTTTTGTGATTTGGAGCTAGTGTGGAAAACTGTTGCAGGAAGGTATAGTTTTGTGATGTGGATCTAATGTGTAGAACTGTTGCAGGAAGGTATTGGTTTTTGATTTGGGGCTAGTGTGGAGAACTGCTGCAGGAAGGTATAGATTTGTGATGTGGAGCTAGTGTGAAGAACTGTTGCTGGAAGGTATAGTTTTTTGATTCGGAGCCAGTGTCTAGAACTGTTGCAGGATGGTATTATTTTCTGATGCATAGCCAGTGTGGAGAACTGTTGCAGAAAGGTATTGTTTTGTGATGTGAAGCTATTGTGTAGAAATGTTTCAGGAAGGTATTATTTTGTGATGTGGAGCTAGTTTGGTTAACTGTTGCAGAAAGGTATAGTTTTGTGATTCAGAGCTTCTGTGAAAAACTGTTGCTGGAAGGTATAGTTTTGGGATTCGGAGCCAGTGTGCAGAACTGTTGCAGAAATGTATTGTTTTGTGAGGTGGAGCTAGTGTAGAAAACACTTTCAGAAATGTATTGTTTTCTGAGGTGGAGCTAGTGTGGAGAACTGTTGCAGCAATTTATAGTTTTGTGATTCGGTGCCAGTGTGGAGAAGTGATGCAGAAAATTATTGTTTTGTGATGTGGAGCTAGTGTGGAGAACTGTTGCAGGAAGGTATAGTTTTGTGATTCGGAGCCAGTGTGGAGAACTGTTGCGGAAACGTATTGTTTTTTGATGTGGAGCTAGTGTAGAGAACTGTTGCAAAAAGGTTTTTTTTGTGAGGTAAAAGTAGTGTAGAGAACAGTTTCCAGGAAGGTATTGTTTTTTGAGGTGCAGCTAGTGTGGAGAACTGTTGCTGAAAGGTATAGGTTTGTGATTCAGAGCCAGTGTGGAGAAGTGTTGCCGAAACGTATTGTTTTGTGAGGTGGAGCAAGTTTGGAGATCTGTTGCAGGAAGATATAGTGTTGTGATGTGGAGCTAGTGTGTAGAACTGTTGGAGGACGGTATTGTTTTGTGAGGTGGAGCTAGTGTGGAGACCTGTTGCAGGAAGGTATAGTTTTTTGATGTGGAGCTAGTGTGAGGAACTGTTGCTGGACGGTATAGTTTTGTGATCTGAGCCAGTGTGTAGAACTGTTGCAGGAAGGTATTGTTTTGTGATTCGGAGCCAGTGTGGAGAACTGTTGCAGAAACGTATTGTTTTGTGAGGTGGAGCTCGTGTGTAGAACTGTTTCAGGAAGGTATAGTTTTGTGATTTTGGGCTAGTGTGAAGAACTTTTGCTGGAAGGTATAATTTTGTCATTCGGAGCCAGTATGGACAATTGTTGCAGAAACGTACTGTTTTATCATATGGAGCTTGTGATGAGAACTGTTGCAGAAATGTATTGTTTTGTGAAGTGGAGCTAGTGTAGACAAGAGTTTCAGAAATGTATTGTTTGGTGAGGTGTAGCTAGTGTGGAGAACTGTTGCAGAAATGTATTGTTTTGTGATGTGGAGCTCGTGTAGAGAACTGTTGCAGAAAGGTATTGCTTTGTGAGGAGGAGCTAGTGTGGAGAACTGTTGCAGGAAGATACTGTTTTGTGAGGTGGAGCTAGTGTGGAGAACTGTTTGCATGAAGGTAGTGTTTTGTGAAGTGGAGCTACTGTGGAGAACTGTTGCAGGAAGGTATAGTTTTGTGATGTGGAGCTAGTGTGTAGAACTGTTGCAGGAAGGTATAATTTTGTGAGGTGGAGCTAGTGTGGATAACTGTTGCAAGAAGGTATAGTTTTGTGATGTGGAGCTAGTGTTCAGAACTGCTGCAGGAACGTATTGTTTTGTGATTCGGAGCTAGTGTGAAGAACTGTTGCTGGAAGGTATAGTGTTGTGATTAGCAGCCAGTGTGGAGAACTGTTGCAGGAAGGTATAGTTTTGTGATGTGGAGCTAGTGTGGAGTACTGTTGCAGGAAGGTATTATTTTGTGATGCATAGCCAGTATGGAGAACAGTTGCAGAAAGGTATCATTTTGGGATGTAGAACTACTGTGTGGAAATGTTGCAGGAAGTTATTGCTTTGTGATGTGGAGCTAGTGTGGAGAACTCTGCAGGAAGTTATAGTTTTGTGATTCAGAGTTTGTGTGAAGAACTCTTGCTGTTAGGTCAAGTTTTGTGATTCGGAGCCAGTGTGCAGAACTTTTGCAGGAAGGTTTTGTTTTGTGTTGTGGAGCTAGTGTGGAGAACTGTTGCCGGAAGGAATAGTTTTGTGATGTAGTGTAAAGAACTGTTGCAGGAAGATATAGATTTGAGATGTGTAGCTAGTGTGTAGAACTGTTGCAGGAAGATATTGTTTTGTGAGGAGGAGCTAGTGTGGAGAACTGTTGCAGGAAGTTATAGTTTTGGGATGTGGAGCTAGTGTGAAGAAATGTTGTAGGAGGGTATTGTTTTGTGATGTGGAGCTAGTGTAGAGAACTGTTGCAAAAAGTATTGTTTTGTGAGGTGGAGGTAGTGTAGATAACCGTTTCCAGGAAGGTATTATTTGTGAGGTGGAGCTAGTTTGGAGAAATGTTGCAGTAAGGTGTAGTTTTGTGATGTGGAGCTAGTGTGTAGAACTGCTGCAGGAAGGTATTGTTTTGTGATTCAGAGCTAGTGTGAAGAACTGTTTCTGGAAGGTATAGGTTTGTGATTCTGAGCCAGTGTGGAGAACTGTTGCAGAAACGTATTGTTTTGTGAGGTGGAGCTAGTGTGGAGATCTGTTGCAGCAAGGTATTGTTTTTTGTTGTCAAGCTACTGTGTAGAAATGATGCAGGAAAGTATTGTTTTGTGATTTGGAGCTAGTGTGGAGAACTGTTGCATTAAGGTATATTTTTCTGATGTGGAGCTAGTGTGCAGAAATGTTGCAGGAAAGTATTGTTTTGTGATTTGGAGCTAGTGTGGAGAAGTGTTGCATGAAGGTATAGTTTTGTGATTCAGAGCCAGTGTGTAGAACTGTTGCAGGAATGTATTATTTTGTGATGTTGTGCTAGTGTAGAGAACTGTTGCAGAAAGGTATTGTTTTTTGAGGTGGAGCTAGTGTGGAGAACTGTTTCAGGAAGGTATAGATTTGTGATTCGGAGCCATTGTGTAGAAATGTTACAGCAAAGTATTATTTTGTGATTTGGAGCTAGTGTGAAGAACTGTTGCAGGAAGGTATAGTTTTTTGATGTGGAGCTAGTGTGAAGAACTGTTGCTGGAATGTATAGTTTTTTGATTCGGAGCCAGTGTGTAGAACTGTTGCAGGATGGTATTATTTTATGATGCATAGCCAGTGTGGAGAACTGTTGCAGAAAGGTATTGTTTTGTGATGTGCAGCTACTGTGTAGAACTGTTTCCAGGAAGGTATTGTTTTGTGAGGTGGAGCTAGTGTGGAGAAATGTTGCAATAAGGTATAGTTTTGTGATGTGGAGCAAGTGCGTAGAACTAGTGCAGGAAGGTATTGTTTTGTGATTAAGAGCTAGTGTGAAGAACTGTTGCTGGAAGGGATAGTTTTGTGATTCGTAGCCAGTGTGGAGAAATGTTGCAGAAACGTATAGTTTGGTGATGTGCAGCTAGTGTGGAGAACTGTTACAGGTAGGTGTAGATTTGTAATTTGGAGCTACTGTGTAGAAATGTTGCAGGAAGGTATTGTTTTGTGATGTGGAGCTACTGTGTAGAAATGTTGCAGGAAGGTATTGTTTTGTGATGTGGAGCTAGTGTGGAGAACTGTTGCAGGGAGTTATAGTTTTGTGATTAAGAGCTAGTGTGAAGAACTGTTGCTGTAAGGTATAGTTTTGTGATTTGGAGCCAGTGTGGGGAACTGTTGAAGAAACGTATTGTTTTGTGAGGTGGAGCTAGTGTGTAGAACTGTTGCAGAAAGCTATTGTTTTGTGAGGTGGAGCTAGTGTAGAGAAATGTTGCAGAAAGATATTGTTTTGTGTGGTGGAGCTAGTGTGTAGAACTGTTGCAGATAGGTATTGTTTTGTGAGGTGGAGTTAGTGTGGAAAACTGTTGCAGGAAGTTATACTTTTGTGATTCGGAGCCAGTGTGGAGAACTGTTGCAAAAACGTATTGTTTTGTGATGTGGAGCTAATGTAGAGAACTGTTGCAGAAAGGTATTGTTTTGTGAGGTGGAGCTAGTGTGTAGAACTGGTGCTGGAAGGTATTGTTTTGTGATATGGAGCTAGTGTGAAGAACTGTTGCTGGAAGGTATAGTTTTGTGATTCGGAGCCAGTGTGGAGAAGTGTTGCAGAAACTTATTGTTTTGTTATGTGGAGCTAGTGTGGAGAACTGTTGCAGGAAGGTATAGTTTTGTGATTCGGAGCCAATGTGGAGAACTGTTGCAGTAACGTATTGTTTTTTGATGTGGAGCTAGTGAATAGAACTGTTGCAAAAAGGTATTTTTTGTGAGGTATAACTAGTGTAGGGAACAGTTTCCAGGAAGGTATTGTTTTTTGAGGTGGAGCTAGTGTGGAGAAATGTTGCAGTAAGGTATAGTTTTGTGATGTGGAGCTAGTATGGAGAACTGTTGCAGAAAGGTATTGTTTTGTGAGGTTGAGCTAGTGTGGAGAAATGTGGCAGGAAGGTATAGTTTTGTGATGTGGAGCTAGTGTGAAGAACTGTTGCAGGTAGGTATTGTTTTGTGATGTGGAGCTAGTATGGAGAACTGTTGCAGAAAGGTATTGTTTTGTGAGGTTGAGCTAGTGTGGAGAAATGTGGCAGGAAGTTATAGTTTTGTGATTTGGAGCTAGTGTGAAGAACTGTTGCTGGAAGGTATAGTTTTGTGATCTGAGCCAGTGTGTAGAACTGTTGCAGGAAGGTATTGTTTTGTGATTTGGAGCTAGTGTGAAGAACTGTTGCTGGAAGGTATAGTTTTGTGATTCGCAGATGGTGTGAAGAACTGTTGCTGGAAGGTATAGTATTGTGATTCAGAGCCAGTGTGTAGAACTGGTGCAGGAAGGTAATGTTTTGTGATTCGGAGCTAGTGTTAAGAACTGTTGCTGGAAGGGATAGTTTTGTGATTCGTAGCCAGTGTGCAGAACTGTTGCAGAAAAGTATAGTCCTATGATGTGCAGCTAGTGTGGAGAACTGTTGCAGGTAGGTATAGATTTGTGATTGGAGCTACTGAGTAGAAATGAAGCAGGAAAGTATTGTTTTGTTATTTGGAGCTAGTGTGGAGAACTGTTACAATTAGGTATAGTTTGGTGATTCGGAGCAAGTGTGGAAAACAGTTGCAGGAAGGTATTATTTTGTGATGCATAGCCAGTGAGCAGAACAGTTTAGATATGTATTGTTTTGTGATGTGGAGCTACTGTGTAGAAAAGTTTCAGGAAGGTATTGTTTTGTGATGTGGAGCTACTGTGTAGAAATGTTGCAGGAAGGTATAGTGTTGTGATGTTGAGCTAGTGTGTAGAACTGTTGGAGGAAGTTATTGTTTTGTGATTTGGAGCTAGTGTGGAGAACTGTTGCAGAAAGGTATTGTTTTGTGAGGTGGAGCTAGTGTGTAAAACTGTTGCAGGAAGGTATTGTTTTGTGATTCGGAGCTAGTGAGAAAAACTGTTGCTGGAAGTTATACTTTTTTGATTCGGAGCCAGTGTGGAGAACTGTTGCAGAAACGTATTATTTTGTGATGTGTAGCTAATGTAGAGAACTGTTGCAGAAAGGTATTGTTTTGTGAGGTGGAGCTCATGTGGAGAACTGTTTGCATGAAGGTAGTGTTTTGTGAAGTGGAGTTACTGTGGAGAACGGATGCAGGAAGGTAAAGTTTTGTGATGTGGAGCTAGTGTTTAGAACTGCTGCAGGAAGATATAGTTTGTGATTCGGAGCTACTGTGAAGATCTGTTGCTGGAATGTATAGTTTTGTGATTCGGAGCTAATGTGAAGAACTGTTGCTGGAAGGTATAGTATTGTGATTCAGAGCCAGTGTGGAGAACTGTTGCAGAAACTTATTATTTTGTGATGTGGAGCTAGTGTAGAGAACTGTTGCAGAAACGTATTGTTTTTTGAGGTTGAGCTAGTGTGGAGAACTGTTGCAGGAAGGCATAGATTTGTGATTCGGAGCCATTGTGTAGAAATGTTGCAGGAAAGTATTGTTTTGTGATTTGGAGCTAGTGTGGAGAAGTGTTGCATGAAGGTATAGTTTTGTGAAGTGGAGTTACTGTGGAGAACGGATGCAGGAAGGTAAAGTTTTGTGATGTGGAGCTAGTGTTTAGAACTGCTGCAGGAAGATATAGTTTGTGATTCGGAGCTACTGTGAAGATCTGTTGCTGGAATGTATAGTTTTGTGATTCGGAGCTAATGTGAAGAACTGTTGCTGGAAGGTATAGTATTGTGATTCAGAGCCAGTGTGGAGAACTGTTGCAGAAACTTATTATTTTGTGATGTGGAGCTAGTGTAGAGAACTGTTGCAGAAACGTATTGTTTTTTGAGGTTGAGCTAGTGTGGAGAACTGTTGCAGGAAGGCATAGATTTGTGATTCGGAGCCATTGTGTAGAAATGTTGCAGGAAAGTATTGTTTTGTGATTTGGAGCTAGTGTGGAGAAGTGTTGCATGAAGGTATAGTTTTGTGATTCAGAGCCAGTGTGTAGAACTGTTGCAGGAATGTATTATTTTGTGATGTGGAGCTAGTGTGGAGAACTGTTGCAGAAAGGTATTGTTTTCTGAGGTGGAGCTAGTATGGAGAAATGTTGCAGGAAGGTATAGATTTGTGAAGTGGAGCTAGTATGGAGAATTGTTGCAGGAAGATATAGATTTGTGATGTGGAGCTAGTGTGTAGAACTGTTGCAGGGAGATATTGTTTTGTGAGGTGGAGCTAGTGTTGAGAAATTTTGCAGTAAGGTATAGTTTTGTGATGAGGAGCTAGTGTGTAGAACTGGTGCTGGAAGGTATTGTTTTGTGATATGGAGCTAGTGTGAAGAACTGTTGCTGGAAGGTATAGTTTTGTGATTCGGAGCCAGTGTGGAGAACTGTTGCAGAAACGTATTGTTTTGTGATGTGGAGCTAGTGTGGAGAACTGTTGCAGGAAGGTATAGTTTTGTAATGTGGAGCTAGTGTGTAGAAATGTTGCAGGAAAATATTGTTTTGTGATTTGGAGCTAGTGTGGAGAACTGTTGCAATTAGGTATAGCTTTGTGATTGGAGCCAGTGTGGAAAACTGTTGCAGGAAGGTATTATTTTGTGATGCGTAGCCAGTGTGGAGAACAGTTTATAAAGGTATTGTTTTCTGATGTGGAGCTACTGTGTAGAAATGTTGCAGGAAGGTATTTTTTTGTGATTTGGAGCTCTTGTGTAGAACTGTTGCAGGAAAGTATTGTTTTGTGATTCACAGCTTGTGTGAATAATTGTTGCTGGAAGGTAGAGTTTGCTGATTCGGAGCCAGTGTGCAGAACCGTTGCTGGAAGGTATTATTTTGTGATGTGGATCTAGTGTAGAGAACTGTGGCAGAAAGTTATTGTTTTGTGAGGTGGAGCTAGTGTGGAGAACTGTTGCAGGAAGATATAGTTTTGTGATTGGGGGCTAGTGTGAAGAACTTTTGCTGGAAGGTATAGTTTTGTGATTGGGAGCCAGTATGGAAAACGGTTGCAGAAACGTATTGTTTTGTCATGTGGAGCTTGTGCTGAGAACTGTTGCAGAAATGTATTGTTTTGTGAGGTGGAGCTAGTGTAGACAACAGTTTCAGAAATGTATTGTTTGGTGAGGTGGAGCTAGTGTGGAGAAATGTTGCAGGAAGTTATAATTTTGTGATTCGGAGCCAGTGTGGAGAACTGTTGCAGAAACGTATTGTTTTGTATGTGGAGCTAGTGTAGAGAACTGTTGCAGAAAAGTATTGTTTTGTGAGGAGGAGCTAGTGTGGAGAACTGTTGCAGGAAGGTATAGTTCTGTGATGTGGAGCTAGTGTGGAGAACTGTTGCAGGAAGATATAGATTAGTTATGTGGAGGTAGTGTGTAGAACTGTTGCAGGAATATATTGTTTTGGTAGTGGAGGTAGTGTGGAGAACTGTTGCAATAAGGTATAGCTTTGTGATGTGGAGCTAGTGTGTAGAACTATTGCAGGAAGGTATTGTTTTGTGATTCGGAGTTAGTGTTAAGAACTGTTGCTGGAAGGGATAGTTTTGTGATTGGTAGCCAGTGTGGAGGACTATTGCAGAAACGTATAGTTTTGGAATGTGCAGCTAGTGTGGAGAACTGTGTCAATTAGATATAGTTTGGTGATTCGGAGCCAGTGTGGAAAACTGTTGCAGGAAGGTATTTTTTGTGATGCGTAGCCAGTGTGCAGAACAGTTTAGAAAGGTATTGTTTTGTGATGTGGAGTTACTGTGTAGAAATGTTGCAGGAAGGCATTGTTTTGTGATGTGGAGCTACTGTGTTGAAATGTTGCAGGAAGGTATTGTTTTGTGATGTGGAGCTAGTGTGGAGAACTGTTGCAGGGAGGTATAGTTTTGTGATTAAGAGCTAGTGTGAAGAACTGTTGCAGGAAGGTATTGTTTTGTGATTCGGAGCTAGTGAGAAAAACTGCTGCTGGAAAATATAGTATTGTGATTCGGAACCAGTGTGGGGAACTGTTGCAGAAACGTATTGTTTTGTGAGGTGGAGCTAGTGTGTAGAACTGTTGCAGAAATGTATTGTTTTGTGATGTGGAGCTAGTGAAGAGAAATATTGCAGAAAGGTATTGTTTTGTGAGGTGGAGCTAGTGTGGAAAACTGTTGCAGGAAGTTATACCTTTGTGATTCGGGGCCAGTGTGGAGAACTGTTGCAGAAACGTATTGTTTTGCGATGTGGAGCTAATGTAGAGAACTGTGGCAGAAAGGTATTGTTTTGTGAGGTGGAGCTAATGTGGAGAACTGTTTGCATGAAGGTAGTGTTTTGTGAAGTAGAGCTACAGTGGAGAAGGGTTGCAGGAAGGTATAGTTTTCTGATGTGGAGCTAGTGTATAGAACTCTTGCAGGAAGGTATAGTTTTGTGATTCGGAGCTAGTTTGAAGAACTGTTGAAGGAAAGTATTGTTTTGTGATTTAGAGCTAGTGTGAAGAACTGTTGCTGAAAGGTATAGTATTGTGATTCAGAGCCAGTGTGGAGAACTGTTGCAGAAACTTATTATTTTGTGATGTGGAGCTAGTGTAGAGAACTGTTGCAGAAACGTATTGTTTTTTGAGGTGGAGCTAGTGTGGAGAACTGTTGCAGGAAGGTATAGATTTGTGATTCGGAGCCATTGTGTAGAAATGTTGCAGGAAAGTATTGTTTTGTGATTTCGAGCTAGTGTGGAGAACTGTTGCATGAAAGTATAGTTTTGTTATTCAGAGCCAGTGTGTAGAACTCTTGCAGGAATGTATTATTTTGTGATTTGGAGCTAGTGTAGAGAACTGTTGCAGAAAGGTATTGTTTTCTGAGGTGGAGGTAGTATGGAGAAATGTTGCAGGAATGTATAGATTTGTGAAGTGGAGCTAGTGTGGAGAATTGTTGCAGGAAGTTATTGTTTTGTGATTTATAGCTAGTGTGGAGAACTGTTGCAGGAAGGTAGAGTTTTGTAATTCGGAGCCAGTGTGGAGAACTGTTGCAGTAACGTATTGTTGTGTGATGTTGATCTAGTGTAGAGAACTGTTTCAGAAATGTATTGATTTGTGAAGTGGAGCTAGTGTGGAGAATAGTTGCAGGAAGGTAGAGTTTTGTGATTCGGAGCCAGTGTGGAGAACTGTTGCAGAAATGTATTGTTTTGTGTTGTGGAGCTAGTGTGGATAACTGTTGCAGGAAGGTATATTTTTGTGATTCGGAGCCAGTGTGGAGAACTGTTGCAGAAACGTATTGTTTTGTGATGTGGAGCTAGTGTAGAGAACTGTTGCAGCGAGGTATTTTTTTGTGAGTTGGAGCTAGTGTAGAGAACTGTTTCCAGGAAGGTGTTGTTTTGTGAGGTGAAGCTAGTGTGGAAAAATGTTGCAGTAAATTATAGTTTTGTGATGTGGAGCTAGTGTGTAAAACTGGTGCAGGAAGGTATTGTTTTGTGATTCGGAGCTAGTGTGAAGAACTGTTGCTGAAAGGTATAGTTTATTGATTCGGAACCAGTGTGGAAAACTGTTGCAGAAACGTATTGTTTTGAGAGGTGGAGCTAGTGTGGAGATCTGTCGCAGGAAGGTATAGTGTTGTGATGTGGAGCTAGTGTGTAGAACTGTTGGAGGAAGTTATTGTTTTGTGATTTGGAGCTAGTGTGGAGAACTGTTGCAGAAAGGTATTGTTTTGTGAGGTGGAGCTGGTGTGGAGAACTTTTGCAAGAAGGTATAATTTTGTGATTCGGATCCAGGGTGGAGAACTGCTGCAGAAACATACTGTTTTGTGTTGTGGAGCTAGTGTGGAGAACTGTTGCAAGAAGGTATAGTTTTGTGATTCGGAGCCAGTGTGGAGAACTGTTGCAGAAAGGTATTGTTTTGTGATGTGGAGCTAGTGTGGGGAACTGTTGCATGAAGTAAGTTTTGTGATATAGGTTGTGTGGAGAACTGTTGCAAGAAGGTATAGTTTTGTGATTCGGATCCAGGGTGGAGAACTGCTGCAGAAACGTATTGTTTTGTGATTCGGAGCTAGTGTGAAGAACTGTTGCTGGAAGGTATAGTTTTGTAATTCAGAATCAGTGTGGAGAACTGCTGCAGTAACGTATTGTTTTGTGATGTTGACATAGTGTAGAGAACTGTTTCAGAAATGTATTGTTTTTTGAGGTGGAGCTAGTGTGGAGAACAGTTGCCGGGAGGTATAGTTTTGTGGTTCGGAGCCTGTGTGGAGAATAGTTGCAGAAATGTATTGTTTTGTCTTGTGGAGCTAGTGTGGAGAACTGTTGCAGGAAGGTATAGATTTGTGATTCGGAGCCAGTGTGGAGAACTGTTGCAGAAAGGTATTGTTTTGTGATGTGGAGCTAGTGTAGAGAACTGTTTCAGAAATGTATTGTTTTGTGAGGTGGAGCTAGTGTGTAGAACTGTTTCAGGAAGGTATAGTTTTGTCATTGGGAGCTAGTGTGAAGAACTTTTGCTGGAAGGTATAGTTTTGTGATTCGGAGCCATTATGGATAACTGTTGCAGAAACGTATTGTTTTGTCATGTGGAGCTTGTGATGGGAACTGTTGCAGAAATGTATTGTTTTGTGAGGTGGAGCTATTGTGGAGAAATGTTGCAGGAACGTATAGTTTTGTGATTCGGAGGCAGTGTGGAGAACTGTTGCAGAAACGTATTGTTTTGTGTTGTCGAGCTAGTGTGGAGAACTTTTGCAGGAAGGTATAGTTTTGTGCTGTGGAGCCTGTGTGGGGAACTGTTGCAATTACGTATTATTTTGTGATTCGGAGCCAGTGTGGAGAACTGTTGCAGGAAGGTATTATTTTGTGATGTGGAGCTAGTGTAGAGAATTGTTGCAGAAATTTATTGTTTTGTGAGGAGGAGTTAGTGTGGAGAACTGTCGCAGGAAGGGATAGTTCTGTGATGTGGAGCTAATGTGGAGAACTGTTGCAGGAAGAGATAGATTAGTGATGTGGAGGTAGTGTGTGGAACTGTTGCAGGAAGATATTGTTTTGTGAGGTGGAGCTAGTGTGTAGAAATGTTGCAGAAACGTATTGTTTTGTGTTGTCGAGCTAGTGTGGAGAACTTTTGCAGGAAGGTATAGTTTTGTGCTGTGGAGCCAGTGTGGAGAACTGTTGCAGGAAGGTATTATTTTGTGATGTGGAGCTAGTGTAGAGAATTGTTGCAGAAAGGTATTGTTTTGTGATGTGGAGCTACTGTGTAGAACTGTTGCAGGAAGGCATTGTTTTGTGATGTGGAGCTACTGTGTAGAAATGTTGCAGGAAGGTATTGTTTTGTGATGTGGAGCTAGTGTGGAGAACTGTTGCAGGGAGGTATAGTTTTGTGATGTGGAGCTAGTGTGTAGAAATGTTGCAGGAAGGTATTGTTTTGTGATGTGGAGATAGGATAGAGAACTGTTGAGGAAAGTTATGGTTTTGTGATGTGGAGCTAGTGTAGAGAACTGTTTCAGAAAGGTATAGTTTTTTGAGGTTGAGCTAGTGTCTAGAACTGTTGCAGGAAGGTATAGTTTTGTGATATGGAGCTTGTATGTAGAACTGTTGCAGGAAGGTATAGATTTGTGAAGTGGAGCTAGTGTGGAGGATTGTTGCTGGAAGATATATATTTGAGATGCGGAGCTGGTGTGTAGAACAGTTGCAGGAAGATATTGTTTTGTGAGTTGGAGGTAGTGTGGAGAACTGTTGCAGGAAGGTATAGTTTTGTGATGTGGAGCTAGTGTGGAGAACTGTTGCAGGAAGGTATTGTTTTGTGATGTGGAGCTAGTATAGAGAACTGTTGCAGAAAGGTATTGTTTTGTGAGGTGGAGCTATTGTGGAGAACTGTTTGGATGAAGGTAGTGTTTTGTGAAGTGGAGCTACTGTGGAGAACGGTTGCAGGAAGGTATAGATTTGTGATGTGGAGCTAGTGTGTATAACTGTTGCAGGAATGTATAGATTTGTGATTCGGAGCTAGTTTGAAGAACTGTTGCTGGAAGGTATAATTTTCTGATTCGGAGACAGTGTGGAGAACTGTTGAAGAAACGTATTGTTTTGTGATGTGGAGATAGTGTAGAGAACTGTTTCAGAAAGGTATACATTTTTGAGGTGGAGCTAGTGTGGAGAACTGTTGCAGGAAGATATAGTTTTGTGAGGTGGAGCTAGTGTGTAGAAATGTTGCAGAAAAGTATTTTTTTTGTGATTTGGAGCTAGTGTGGAGAAATGTTGCAGTAAGGTATAGTTTTGTTATGTGGAGCTAGTGTGTAGAACTGTTGCAGGAAGGTATAGTTTTGTGATTGGTAGCTAGTGTGAAGAACTTTTGCTGGAATGTATAGTTTTGTGATTCAGAGCGAGTGTGGACAACTGTTGCAGAAACGTATTGTTTTGTCATGTGGAGCTTGTGATGAGAACTGTTGCAGAAAGGTATTGTTTTGTGAGGTGGAGCTAGTGTAGAAAACAGTTTCAAAAATGTATTGTTTTGTGAGGTGGCGCTAGTGTGGAGAACTGTTGCAGGAAGTTATAGTTTTGTGATTCGGAGCCAGTGTGGAAAACTGTTGCAGAAACGTATTGTTTTGTGATGTGAAGCTAGTGTCGAGAACTGTTGCAGGAATGTATTAGTTTTGTGAGTTCGGAGCCAGTGTTGAGAACTGTTTGCAGAAACGTATTGTTTTGTGAGGTTGAGCTAGTGTGGAGAACTGTTGCAGGAAGGTATAGTTTTGTGATGTGGAGCTAGTGTGGGGAACTGTTGTGCTTAGAGTATAGTTTTGTGATTCGGAGCCAGTGTGCAGAACTGTTGCAGGATGGTTTTATTTTGTGATGCATAGCCAGTGTGGAGAACAGTTGCAGAAAGGTATTGTTTTTTGATGTGGAGCTACTGTTTAGAAATGTTGCAGGAAGGTATTGTTTTGTGATGTGGAGCTAGTGTGTAGAACTGTTGCAGGAAGGTACAGTTTGTGATTCAGAGCCACTGTGCAGAACTGTTGCACGAAGGTATTATTTTGTGATGTGCATCTAGTGTAGAGAATTTTGCAAAAAGGTAGAGTTTTGTGATTCGGAGGGATTGTAGAACTGTTGTAGGAAGGTATTATTTTGTGATGTGGAGCTAGTGTAGAGAACTATTGTAGAAAGGTATTGTTTTGTGAGGTGGAGCTAGTGTGTAGAACTGTTGCAGGAAGTTATTCTTTTGTGATTCTTATGCATTGTGGAGAACTGTTGCAGAAACGTATTGTTTTGTGGTGTGGAGCTAATGTAGAGAACTGTTGCAGAAAGGTATTGTTTTGTGAGGTGGAGCTATTGTGGAGAACTGTTTGAATGAAGGTAGTGTTTTGTGAAGTGGAGCTACTGTGGAGAACGGTTGCAGGAAGGTATGGTTTTCTGATGTGGAGCTAGTGTGTAGAACTGTTGCAGGAAGATATAGATTTGTGATTCGGAGCTAGTGTGAAGAACTGTTGCTGGAAGGTATCGTTTTGTGATTCGGAGCTAGTGTGAAGAACTGTTGCTGGAAGGTATAGTTTTGTGATTCAGAGCTAGTGTGAAGAACTGTTGCTGGAAGGTATAGTTTTGTGATTCAGAGCCCATGTGGAGAACTGTTGCAGAAATGTATTGTTTTGTGAGGTGGAGCTAGTGTGGAGAACTGTAGCTGGAAGGTATACTTTTGTGATTCGGAGCCAGTGTGGGGAACTGTTGCAAAAACGTATTATTTTGTGAGGTGATGCTAGTGTGGAGAATTGTTGCAGGAAGATATAGTTTTGTGATTTGGAGCTAGTGTAGAGAACTGTTGCGGAAAGTTATTGTTTTGTGAGGTGGAGCTAGTGTGGAGAACTGTTGCAGGAATGTATTGTTTGGTGATTCGGAGCCAGTGTGGAGAACTGCTGCCGAAACGTATTGTTTTGTGATGTGGAGCTAGTGTTGAGAACTGTTGCAGAACGGTACTGTTTTGTGAGGTGGAGTTAGTGTGGAGAACTGTTGCAGGAATGTATAGTTCTGTGATTAGGAGCGAGAGTGTAGAAATGTTGCAGGAAAGTATTGTTTTGTGATGTGGAGCTAGTGTATAGAACTGTTGCAGAAAGGTATTGTTTTGTGAGGTGGAGCTAGTGTAGAGAACTGTTGCAGGAAAGTGTAGTTTTTTGATGTGGAGCTAGTGTGTAGATATGTTGCAAGAAAGTATTGTTTTGTGATTCGGAGCCATAGTTGGGAACTGTTGCAAAAACGTATTGTTTTGTGAGGTGGAGCTAGTGTGGAGAACTGTTGCAGGAAGGTATAGTTTTGTGATGTGGAGCTAGTGTGTAGAAACGTTGCAGGAAAATATTGTTTTGTGATTTGGAGCTAGTGTGGAGAACTGTTGCAGGGAGGAATAGTTTTGTGATGTGGAGCTAGTGTGGGGAACTGTTGCAATTAGGTATAGTCTTGTGATTTGGAGCCAGTGTGTAGAACTGTTGCATGAAGGTAATGTTTTGTGATTCGGAGCCAGTGTGGAGAACCTTTGCAGAAACGTATTATTTAGTGATGTGGAGCTAGTGTGGAGAACAGTTGCAGGAAGGTATAGTTTTGTGATGTGGAGCTAGTGTGTAGAAATGTTGCAGGAAAGTATTGTTTTGTGATTCGGAGCTAGTGTGAAGAACTGTTGCTGGAAGGTATAGTTTTGTGATTTGGAGCCAGTGTGGGGAACTGTTGCAGAAAGGTATCGTTTTGTGAGGTGGAGCTAGTGTAGAGAACAGTTGCAGGAAGTTATAATTTTGTGATGTGGAGGTAGTGTGTAGAAATGTTGCAGGAAAGTATTGTTTTGTGACTTGGAGCTAGTGTGGAGAAGTGTTGCAGGAAAGTATTTTTGTGATTCGGAGCTACTGTGAATAACTGTTGCTGAAAGTTATAGTTTTGTGATTCGGAGCCAGTGTGGAAAACTGTTGCAGGAAGATATTATTTTGTGATGCGTAGCCAGTGTGGAGAACAGTTTAGATAGGAATTTTTTTGTGATGTGGAGCTACTGTGTAGAAATGTTGCAGAAAGGTATTGTTTTGTGATGTGGAGCTACTATGTAGAACTGTTGCAGGAAGGTATTGTTTGGTGATTCGGAGCCAGTGTGAACAACTGCTGCAGAAACGTATTGTTTTGTGATGTGGAGCTAGTGTAGAGAACTGTTGCAGAAAGGTATTGTTTTGTGAGGTGGAGCTAGTGTGTAAAACTGTTGCAGGAAGGTATAGTATGGTTTTTCGGAGCCAGTGTGGAGAACTGCTGTAGAAACGTATTGTTTTGTGATGTGGAGCTAGTGTAGAGAACTGTTGCAGAAAGGTGTTGTTTTGTGACGTGGAGCTAGTGTGGAGAACTGTTGCAGGAAGTTATACATTTGTGATTCGGAGGCAGTGTGGAGAACTGTTGCAGAAACATATTGTTTTGTGGTGTGGAGCTAATGTAGAGAACTGTTGCAGAAAGGTATTGTTTTGTGTGGTTTAGCTATTGTGGAGAACTGTTTTCATGAAGGTAGTGTTTTGTGAAGTGGAGCTACTGTGGAGAACTGGTTGCAGCAAGGTATACTTTTCTGATGTGGAGCTAGTGTGTAGAACTGTTGCACGAAGATATAGTTTTGTGATTCGGAGCTAGTGTGAAGAACTGTTGCTGAAATGTATAGTTTTGTGATTCGGAGCCAGTGTGGAGAACTGTTGCAGAAATGTATTGTTTTGTGATATGGAGATAGTGTAGAGAACTGTTGCAGAAAGGTATTGTTTTGTGAGGTGGAGCTAGTGTGGAGACCTGTTGCAGCAAGGTATAGTTTTTGATGTGGAGCTAGTGTGGAGAACGGTTGCAGGAAGATATAGATTAGTTATGTGGAGGTAGTGTGTAGAACTGTTGCAGGAAGATATTGTTTTGTGATTTCGAGCCAGTGTGGAGAACTGTTGCAGGAAGATATAGTTTTGTGATGTGGAGCTAGTTTGTAGAACTGTTGCAGGAAGGTATAGTTTTGTGTTTCGGAGCCAGTGTTGAGAACTGTTGCAGAAACGTATTGTTTTGTGATGTGGAGCTAGTGTATAGAACTGTTGCAGAAAGGTATTGTTTTGTGAGGTGGAGCTAGTGTAGAGAACTGTTGCAGGAAAGTGTAGTTTTGTGATGTGGAGCTAGTGTGTAGAAATGTTGCAAGAAAGTATTGTTTTGTGATTCGGAGCCAGTGTTGGGAACTGTTGCAAAAACGTATTGTTTTGTGAGGTGGAGCTAGTGTGGAGAACTGTTGCAGGAACCTATAGTTTTGTGATGTGGAGCTAGTGTGTAGAAACGTTGCAGGAAAGTATTGTTTTATTATTTGGAGCTAGTGTGGAGAACTGTTGCCGGGAGGTATATTTTTATGATGTGGAGCTAGTGTGGGGAACTGTTGCAATTAGGTATAGTTTTGTGATTTGGAGCCAGTGTGTAGAACTGTTGCATGAAGGTATTGTTTTGTGATGTGGAGCTAGTGTGTAGAACTGTTGCAGGAAGGTAAATTTTGTGATTCGGTGCCAGTGTGCAGAACTGTTGCAGGAAGGTATTATTTTGTGATGTGGATCTATTGTAGAGAACTGTTGCAGAAAGGTATTGTTTTGTGAGGTGGAGCTAGTTTGGAGAACTGTTGCAGGAAGGTATTGTTTGGTGATTCGGAGCCAATGTGGAGAACTGCTGCAGAAACGTATTGTTTATCGATGTGGAGCTAGTATAGAGAACTGTTGCAGAAAGGTATTCTTTTGTGAGGTTGAGCTAATATGGAGAACTGTTTGCATGAAAGTAGTGTTTTGTGAAGTGCAGCTACTGTGCAGAACTGTTGCAGGAAGGTATTATTTTGTGATGTGGATCCATTGTAGGGAACTGTTGCAGAAAGGTATTGTTTTGTGAGGTGGAGCTAGTGTGGAGAACTGTTGCAGGAAGGTATTGTTTGGTGATTCGGAGCCAGTGTGGAGAACTGCTGCAGAAATGTATTGTTTATCGATGTGGAGCTAGTATAGAGAATTGTTGCAGAAAGGTATTGTTTTGTGAGTTTGAGCTAGTATGGAGAACTGTTTGCATGAAAGTAGTGTTTTGTGAATTGGAGCTACTGTGGAGAACGGTTGCAGGAAGGTATAGATTTGTGATTCGGAGCTAGTGAGAAGAAATGTTGCTGGAAAGTATAGTTTTGTTATTCGGAGCCAATGTGGGGAACCGTTGCAGAAACGTATTGTTTAGTGATGTGGAGCTAGTGTAGAGAACTGTTGCAGAAAGGTATTTTTTTGTGAGGTGTAGCTAGTGTGGAGAACTGTTGCAGGAAGTTATAGTTTTGTGATGTGGAGCTAGTGTGTAGAAATGTTGCAGGAAAGTATTGTTTTGTGATTCGGAGCTAGTGTGAAGAACTGTTGCTGGAAGGTATAGTTTTGTGATTCAGAGCCAGTGTGGGGAACTGTTGCAAAAACGTATTATTTTGTGAGGTGGAGCTAGTGTGGAGCACTCTTGCAGGAAGGTATAGTTTTGTGATTTGGAGCTTTTGTGAAGAACTGTTGCTGGATGGTAAAGTTTTGTGATTCGGAGCAAGTGTGCAGAACTGTTGCAGGAAGGTATAATTTTGTGATGTGGATCTAGTGTAGAGAACTGTTGCAGAAAGGTATTGTTTTGTGAGGTGGAGCTAGTGTAGAGAACTGTTGCAGAAAGGTATTGTTTGGTGATTCGGAGCCAGTGTGGAGAACTGCTGCAGAAACGTATTGTTTTGCGATGTGGAGCTAGTGTAGAGAACTGTTGCAGAAAGGTATTGTTTTGAGAGGTGGAGTTAGTTTGGAGAACTTTTGCAGGAATGTATAGTTTTGTGATTTGGAGCTAGTGTGTAGAAATGTTGCAGGAAAGTATTGTTTTGTGATTCGGAGCTAGTGTGAAGAACTGTTGCTGGAAGGTATAGTTTTGTGATTCGGGGTCAGTGTGGGAAACTGTTGCAGGAAGGTATTATTTTGTGATGCGTAGCCTGTGTGGAGAACAGTTTAGATAGGTATTGTTTTGTGATGTGGAGATACTGTGTAGAAATGTTGCAGGAAGATATTGTTTTGTGATGTGTAGCTAGTGTGTAGAACTGTTGCAGGAAGGTAGAGTTTTGTGATTCGGAGGCAGTGTGCTTAACTGTTGTAGAAAGGTATTAATTTGTGATGTGGAGCTAGTGTAGAGAACTGTTGCAGAAAGGTATTGTTTTGTGATTTGGAGCTAGTGTGGAGAACTGTTGCAGGAAGGTATAGTTTTGTGATGTGGAGCTAGTGTGGGGAACTGTTGCAATTAGGTATAGTTTTGTGATTCGGAGCCAGTGTGGGGAACTGTTGCAATTAGGTATAGTTTTGTGATTCTGAGCTTGTGTGAAGAACTGTTGCTGGAAGGTAAAGTTTTGTGATTCGGAGCCAGTGTGCAGGACTGCTGCAGAAACGTACTGTTTTGTGATGTGGAGCTAATGTATAGAACTGTTGCAGAAAGTTATTGTTTTGTGAGGTGAAGCTATTGTGAAGAACTGTTTGAATGAAAGTAGTGTTTAGGGTAGTGGAGCTACTGTGGAGAACGGTTGCAGAAAGGTATAGTTTTGTGTTTCGGAGCCAGTGTGGAGAACTGTTGCAGAAACGTATAGTTTTGTGATGTGGAGCTAGTGTATAGAACTGTTGCAGAAAGGTATTGTTTTGTGAGGTGGAGCTAGTGTAGAGAACTGTTGCAGGAAAGTGTAGTTTTTTGATGTGGAGCTAGTGTGTAGAAATGTTGCAAGAAAGTATTGTTTTGTGATTCGGAGCCATAGTTGGGAACTGTTGCAAAAACGTATTGTTTTGTGAGGTGGAGCTAGTGTGGAGAACTGTTGCAGGAAGGTATAGTTTTGTGATGTGGAGCTAGTGTGTAGAAACGTTGCAGGAAAGTATTGTTTTGTGATTTGGATCTAGTGTGGAGAACTGTTGCAGGGAGGAAGAGTTTTGTGATGTGGAGCTACTGTGGGGAACTGTTGCAATTAGGTATAGTCTTGTGATTTGGAGCCAGTGTGTAGAACTGTTGCATGAAGGTATTGTTTTGTGATTCGGAGCCAGTGTGGAGAACCTTTGCAGAAACGTATTGTTTTGTGATGTGGAGCTATTGTGGAGAACAGTTGCAGGAAGGTATAGTTTTGTGATGTGGAGCTAGTGTGTAGAACTGTTGCAGGAAAGTATTGTTTTGTGATTCGGAGCTAGTGTGAAGAACTGTTGCTGGAAGGTATAGTTTTGTGATTCGGAGCCAGTGTGGGGAACTGTTGCAGAAAGGTATCGTTTTGTGAGGTGGAGCTAGTGTAGAGAACAGTTGCAGGAAGTTATAATTTTGTGATGTGGAGGTAGTGTGTAGAAATGTTGCAGGAAAGTATTGTTTTGTGACTTGGAGCTAGTGTGGAGAAGTGTTGCAGGAAAGTATTGTTGTGTTTCAGAGCTACTGTGAATAACTGTTGCTGAAAGATATAGTTTTGTGATTCGGAGCCAGTGTGGAGAACTGTTGCAGGAAGGTATTATTATGTGATGCGTAGCCAGTGTGGAGAACAGTTTAGATAGGAATTTTTTTGTGATGTGGAGCTACTGTGTAGAAATGTTGCAGAAAGGTATTGTTTTGTGATGTGGAGCTACTATGTAGAAATGTTGCAGGAAGGTATTGTTTGGTGATTCGGAGCCAGTGTGGACAACTGCTGCAGAAACGTATTGTTTTGTGATGTGGAGCAAGTGTAGAGAACTTTTGCAGAAAGGTATTGTTTTGTGAGGTGGAGCTAGTGTGTAAAACTGTTGCAGGAAGGTATAGTTTGGTGATTCGGAGCCAGTGTGGAGAACTTCTGTGGAAACGTATTATTTTGTAACTTGGAGCTAGTGTGGAGAAATGTTCCAGGAAAGTATTGTTTTGTGATTCAGAGCTACTGTGAAGAACTGTTGCTGGAAGGTAAAGTATTTTGATTCGGGGCCAGTGTGGAAAACTGTGGCAGGAAGGTATTATTTTGTGATGCGTAGCCAGTGTGGAGAACAGTTGAGAAAGCAATTGTTTTGTGATGTGGAGCTACTGTGTAGAAATGTTGCAGGAAGGTATTGTTTTGTGATGTGGAGCTACTGTGTAGAACTGTTGCAGGAAGGTATAGTTTGGTGATTCGGAGCCAGTGTGGAGAACTGCTGTAGTAACGTATTGTTTTGTGATGTGGAGCTAGTGTAGAGAACTGTTGCAGAAAGGTGTTGTTTTGTGAGGTGGAGCTAGTGTGTAGAACTGTTGCAGGAAGTTATTCTTTTGTGATTCTTATGCATTGTGGAGAACTGTTGCAGAAAGGTATTGTTTTGTGATGTGGAGCTAATGTAGAGAACTGTTGCAGAAAGGTATTGTTTTGTGAGGTGGAGCTATTGTGGAGAACTGTTTGAATGAAGGTAGTGTTTTGTGAAGTGGAGCTACTGTGGAGAACGGTTGCTGGAAGGTATGGTTTTCTGATGTGGAGCTAGTGTGTAGAACTGTTGCAGGAAGATATAGATTTGTGATTCGGAGCTAGTGTGAAGAACTGTTGTTGCAAGGTATAGTTTTGTGATTCGGAGCAAGTGTGAAGAACTGTTGCTGGAAGGTATACTTTTGTTATTCGGAGCTAGTGTGAAGAACTGTTGCAGGAAGGTATAGTTTTGTGATTCAGAGCCCATGTGGCGAACTGTTGCAGAAATGTATTGTTTTGTGATGTGGAGCTAGTGTGGAGAACTGTAGCTGGAAGGTATACTTTTGTGATTCGGAGCCAGTATTGGGAACTGTTGCAAAAAACGTATTATTTTGTGAGGTGGTGCTAGTGTGGAGAACTGTTGCAGGAAGATATAGTTTTGTGATTTGAATCTAGTATAGAGAACTGTTGCGGAAAGTTATTGTTTGTGAGGTGGAGGTAGTGTGGAGAACTGTTGCAGGAATGTATTGTTTGGTGATTCGGAGCCAGTGTGGAGAACTGCTGCCGAAACGTATTGTTTTGTGATGTGGAGCTAGTGTAGAGAACTGTTGCAGAACGGTACTGTTTTGTGAGGTGGAGCTAGTGTGGAGAACTGTTGCAGGAATGTATAGTTCTGTGATTTGGAGCTAGAGTGTAGAAATGTTGCAGGAAAGTATTGTTTTGTGATGTGGAGCTAGTGTATAGAACTGTTGCAGAAAGGTATTGTTTTGTGAGGTGGAGCTAGTGTAGAGAACTGTTGCAGGAAAGTGTAGATTTTGATGTGGAGCTAGTGTGTAGAAATGTTGCAAGAAAGTATTGTTTTTGTGATTCGGAGCCAGTGTTGGGAACTGTTGCAAAAACGTATTGTTTTGTGAGGTGGAGCTAGTGTGGAGAACTGTTGCAGGAAGGTATAGTTTTGTGATGTGGAGCTAGTGTGTAGAAACGTTGCAGGAAAGTATTGTTTTGTGTTTTTTAGCTAGTGTGGAGAACTGTTGCAGGAAGGAATAGTTTTGTGATGTGGAGCTACTGTGGGGAACTGTTGCAATTAGGTATAGTCTTGTGATTTGGAGCCAGTGTGTAGAACTGTTGCATGAAGGTATTGTTTTGTGATTCAGAGCCAGTGTTGAGAACCTTTGCAGAAACGTATTGTTTAGTGATGTGGAGCTAGTGTGAAGAACATTTGCAGGAAGTTATAGTTTTGTGATGTGGAGCTAGTGTGTAGAAATGTTGCAGGAAAGTATTGTTTTGTGAGTTCGGAGCTAGTGTGAAGAACTGTTGCTGGAAGGTATAGTTTTGTGATTCGGAGCCAGTGTGGGGAACTGTTGCAGAAAGGTATCGTTTTGTGAGGTGGAGCTAGTGTCGAGAACAGTTGCAGGAAGTTATAATTTTGTGATGTGGAGCTAGTGTGTAGAAATGTTGCAGGAAAGTATTGTTTTGTGACTTGGAGCTAGTGTGGAGAAGTGTTGCAGGAAAGTATTGTTGTGATTCGGAGCTACTGTGAATAACTGTTGCTGAAAGATATAGTTTTGTGATTCGGAGCCAGTGTGGAAAACTGTTGCAGGAAGGTATTATTTTGTGATGCGTAGCCAGTGTGGAGAACAGTTTCAGATAGGAATTTTTTTGTGATGTGGAGCTACTGTGTAGAAATGTTGCAGGAAGGTATTGTTTTGTGATTCGGAGCTAGTGTGAAGAACTGTTGCTGGAAGGTATAGTTTTGTGATTCAGAGCCAGTGTGGGGAACTGTTGCAAAAACGTATTATTTTGTGAGGTGGAGCTAGTGTGGAGCACTCTTGCAGGAAGGTATAGTTTTGTGATTTGGAGCTTTTGTGAAGAACTGTTGCTGGATGGTATTTTGTGATTCGGAGCAAGTGTGCAGAACTGTTGCAGGAAGGTATAATTTTGTGATGTGGAGCTAGTGTAGAGAACTGTTGCAGAAAGGTATTGTTTTGTGAGGTGGAGCTAGTGTAGAGAACTGTTGCAGGAAGGTATTGTTTGGTGATTCGGAGCCAGTGTGGAGAACTGCTGCAGAAACGTATTGTTTTGCGATGTGGAGCTAGTGTAGAGAACTGTTGCAGAAAGGTATTGTTTTGAGAGGTGGAGTTAGTTTGGAGAACTGTTTGCAGGAATGTATAGTTTTGTGATTTGGAGCTAGTGTGTAGAAATGTTGCAGGAAAGTATTGTTTTGTGATTCGGAGCTAGTGTGAAGAACTGTTGCTGGAAGGTATAGTTTTGTGATTCGGGGTCAGTGTGGGAAGACTGTTGCAGGAAGGTATTATTTTGTGATGCGTAGCCTGTGTGGAGAACTGTTTAGATAGGTATTGTTTTGTGATGTGGAGATACTGTGTAGAAATGTTGCAGGAAGATATTGTTTTGTGATGTGTAGCTAGTGTGTAGAACTGTTGCAGGAAGGTATAGTTTTGTGATTCGGAGGCAGTGTGCTGAACTGTTGTAGAAAGGTATTAATTTGTGATGTGGAGCTAGTGTAGAGAACTGTTGCAGAAAGGTATTGTTTTGTGATTTGGAGCTAGTGTGGAGAACTGTTGCAGGAAGGTATAGTTTTGTGATGTGGAGCTAGTGTGGGGAACTGTTGCAATTAGGTATAGTTTTGTGATTCGGAGCCAGTGTGGGGAACTGTTGCAATTAGGTATAGTTTTGTGATTCTGAGCTTGTGTGAAGAACTGTTGCTGGAAGGTAAAGTTTTGTGATTCGGAGCCAGTGTGCAGGACTGCTGCAGAAACGTACTGTTTTGTGATGTGGAGCTAATGTATAGAACTGTTGCAGAAAGTTATTGTTTTGTGAGGTGAAGCTATTGTGAAGAACTGTTTGAATGAAAGTAGTGTTTAGGGTAGTGGAGCTACTGTGGAGAATGGTTGCAGAAAGGTATAGTTTTGTGTTTCGGAGCCAGTGTGGAGAACTGTTGCAGAAACGTATAGTTTTGTGATGTGGAGCTAGTGTATAGAACTGTTGCAGAAAGGTATTGTTTTGTGAGGTGGAGCTAGTGTAGAGAACTGTTGCAGGAAAGTGTAGTTTTTTGATGTGGAGCTAGTGTGTAGATATGTTGCAAGAAAGTATTGTTTTGTGATTCGGAGCCATAGTTGGGAACTGTTGCAAAAACGTATTGTTTTGTGACGTGGAGCTAGTGTGGAGAACTGTTGCAGGAAGGTATAGTTTTGTGATGTGGAGCTAGTGTGTAGAAACGTTGCAGGAAAGTATTGTTTTGTGATTTGGAGCTAGTGTGGAGAACTGTTGCAGGGAGGAATAGTTTTGTGATGTGGAGCTAGTGTGGGGAACTGTTGCAATTAGGTATAGTCTTGTGATTTGGAGCCAGTGTGTAGAACTGTTGCATGAAGGTATTGTTTTGTGATTCGGAGCCAGTGTGGAGAACCTTTGCAGAAACGTATTGTTTAGTGATGTGGAGCTAGTGTGGAGAACAGTTGCAGGAAGGTATAGTTTTGTGATGTGGAGCTAGTGTGTAGAAATGTTGCAGGAAAGTATTGTTTTGTGATTCGGAGCTAGTGTGAAGAACTGTTGCTGGAAGGTATAGTTTTGTGATTTGGAGCCAGTGTGGGGAACTGTTGCAGAAAGGTATCGTTTTGTGAGGTGGAGCTAGTGTAGAGAACAGTTGCAGGAAGTTATAATTTTGTGATGTGGAGGTAGTGTGTAGAAATGTTGCAGGAAAGTATTGTTTTGTGACTTGGAGCTAGTGTGGAGAAGTGTTGCAGGAAAGTATTGTTGTGTTTCAGAGCTACTGTGAATAACTGTTGCTGAAAGATATAGTTTTGTGATTCGGAGCCAGTGTGGAAAACTGTTGCAGGAAGGTATTATTATGTGATGCGTAGCCAGTGTGGAGAACAGTTTAGATAGGAATTTTTTTGTGATGTGGAGCTACTGTGTAGAAATGTTGCAGAAAGGTATTGTTTTGTGATGTGGAGCTACTATGTAGAAATGTTGCAGGAAGGTATTGTTTGGTGATTCGGAGCCAGTGTGGACAACTGCTGCAGAAACGTATTGTTTTGTGATGTGGAGCAAGTGTAGAGAACTTTTGCAGAAAGGTATTGTTTTGTGAGGTGGAGCTAGTGTGTAAAACTGTTGCAGGGAGGTATAGTATGGTGATTCGGAGCCAGTGTGGAGAACTGCTGTGGAAACGTATTATTTTGTAACTTGGAGCTAGTGTGGAGAAATGTTGCAGGAAAGTGTTGTTTTGTGATTCAGAGCTACTGTGAAGAACTGTTGCTGGAAGGTAAAGTATTTTGATTCGGGGCCAGTGTGGAAAACTGTGGCAGAAAGGTATTATTTTGTGATGCGTAGCCAGTGTGGAGAACAGTTTAGAAAGCAATTGTTTTGTGATGTGGAGCTACTGTGTAGAAATGTTGCAGGAAGGTATTGTTTTGTGATGTGGAGCTACTGTGTAGAACTGTTGCAGGAAGGTATAGTTTGGTGATTCGGAGCCAGTGTGGAGAACTGCTGTAGTAACGTATAGTTTTGTGATGTGGAGCTAGTGTAGAGAACTGTTGCAGAAAGGTGTTGTTTTGTGAGGTGGAGCTAGTGTGTAGAACTGTTGCAGGAAGTTATTCTTTTGTGATTCTTATGCATTGTGGAGAACTGTTGCAGAAACGTATTGTTTTGTGGTGTGGAGCTAGTGTAGAGAACTGTTGCAGAAAGGTATTGTTTTGTGAGGTGGAGCTATTGTGGAGAACTGTTTGAATGAAGGTAGTGTTTTGTGAAGTGGAGCTACTGTGGAGAACGGTTGCTGGAAGGTATGGTTTTCTGATGTGGAGCTAGTGTGTAGAACTGTTGCAGGAAGATATAGATTTGTGATTCGGAGCTAGTGTGAAGAACTGTTGTTGCAAGGTATAGTTTTGTGATTCGGAGCAAGTGTGAAGAACTGTTGCTGGAAGGTATACTTTTGTTATTCGGAGCTAGTGTGAAGAACTGTTGCAGGAAGGTATAGTTTTGTGATTCAGAGCCCATGTGGCGAACTGTTGCAGAAATGTATTGTTTTGTGATGTGGAGCTAGTGTGGAGAACTGTAGCTGGAAGGTATACTTTTGTGATTCGGAGCCAGTATTGGGAACTGTTGCAAAAACGTATTATTTTGTGAGGTGGAGCTAGTGTGGAGAACTGTTGCAGGAAGATATAGTTTTGTGATTTGAATCTAGTATCAGAGAACTGTTGCGGAAAGTTATTGTTTGTGAGGTGGAGGTAGTGTGGAGAACTGTTGCAGGAATGTATTGTTTGGTGATTCGGAGCCAGTGTGGAGAACTGCTGCCGAAACGTATTGTTTTGTGATGTGGAGCTAGTGTAGAGAACTGTTGCAGAACGGTACTGTTTTGTGAGGTGGAGTTAGTGTGGAGAACTGTTGCAGGAATGTATAGTTCTGTGATTTGGAGCTAGAGTGTAGAAACGTTGCAGGAAAGTATTGTTTTGTGATGTGGAGCTAGTGTATAGAACTGTTGCAGAAAGGTATTGTTTTGTGAGGTGGAGCTAGTGTAGAGAACTGTTGCAGGAAAGTGTAGATTTGTGATGTGGAGCTAGTGTGTAGAAATGTTGCATGAAAGTATTGTTTTGTGATTCGGAGCCAGTGTTGGGAACTGTTGCAGAAACGTATTGTTTTGTGAGGTGGAGCTAGTGTGGAGAACTGTTGCAGGAAGGTATAGTTTTGTGATGTGGATCTAGTGTGTAGAAACGTTGCAGGAAAGTATTGTTTTGTGTTTTTTAGCTAGTGTGGAGAACTGTTGCAGGGAGGAATAGTTTTGTGATGTGGAGCTACTGTGGGGAACTGCTGCAATTAGGTATAGTCTTGTCGATTTGGAGCCAGTGTGTAGAACTGTTGCATGAAGGTATTGTTTTGTGATTCAGAGCCAGTGTTGAGAACCTTTGCAGAAACGTATTGTTTAGTGATGTGGAGCTACTGTGCAGAACATTTGCAGGAAGTTATAGTTTTGTGATGTGGAGCTAGTGTGTAGAAATGTTGCAGGAAAGTATTGTTTTGTGAGGTTCGGAGCTAGTGTGAAGAACTGTTGCTGGAAGGTATAGTTTTGTGATTCAGAGCCAGTGTGGGGAACTGTTGCAGAAAGGTATCGTTTTGCGAGGTGGAGCTAGTGTAGAGAACAGTTGCAGGAAGTTATAATTTTGTGATGTGGAGGTAGTGTGTAGAAATGTTTGCAGGAAAGTATTGTTTTGTGACTTGGAGCTAGTGTGGAGAAGTGTTGCAGGAAAGTATAGTTGTGATTCGGAGCTACTGTGAATAACTGTTGCTGAAAGGTATAGTTTTGTGATTCGGAGCCAGTGTGGAAAACTGTTGCAGGAAGGTATTATTTTGTGATGCGTAGCCAGTGTGGAGAACAGTTTAGATAGGAATTTTTTTGTGATGTGGAGCTACTGTGTAGAAATGTTGCAGGAAAGTATTGTTTTGTGATTCGGAGCTAGTGTGAAGAACTGTTGCTGGAAGGTATAGTTTTGTGATTCAGAGCCAGTGTGGGGAACTGTTGCAAAAACGTATTATTTTGTGAGGTGGAGCTAGTGTGGAGCACTCTTGCAGGAAGGTATAGTTTTGTGATTTGGAGCTTTTGTGAAGAACTGTTGCTGGATGGTAAAGTTTTGTGATTCGGAGCAAGTGTGCAGAACTGTTGCAGGAAGGTATAATTTTGTGATGTGGATCTAGTGTAGAGAACTGTTGCAGAAAGGTATTGTTTTGTGAGGTGGAGCTAGTGTAGAGAACTGTTGCAGGAAGGTATTGTTTGGTGATTCGGAGCCAGTGTGGAGAACTGCTGCAGAAACGTATTGTTTTGCGATGTGGAGCTAGTGTAGAGAACTGTTGCAGAAAGGTATTGTTTTGAGAGGTGGAGTTAGTTTGGAGAACTTTTGCAGGAATGTATAGTTTTGTGATTTGGAGCTAGTGTGTAGAAATGTTGCAGGAAAGTATTGTTTTGTGATTCGGAGCTAGTGTGAAGAACTGTTGCTGGAAGGTATAGTTTTGTGATTCGGGGTCAGTGTGGGAAACTGTTGCAGGAAGGTATTATTTTGTGATGCGTAGCCTGTGTGGAGAACAGTTTAGATAGGTATTGTTTTGTGATGTGGAGATACTGTGTAGAAATGTTGCAGGAAGATATTGTTTTGTGATGTGTAGCTAGTGTGTAGAACTGTTGCAGGAAGGTAGAGTTTTGTGATTCGGAGGCAGTGTGCTTAACTGTTGTAGAAAGGTATTAATTTGTGATGTGGAGCTAGTGTAGAGAACTGTTGCAGAAAGGTATTGTTTTGTGATTTGGAGCTAGTGTGGAGAACTGTTGCAGGAAGGTATAGTTTTGTGATGTGGAGCTAGTGTGGGGAACTGTTGCAATTAGGTATAGTTTTGTGATTCGGAGCCAGTGTGGGGAACTGTTGCAATTAGGTATAGTTTTGTGATTCTGAGCTTGTGTGAAGAACTGTTGCTGGAAGGTAAAGTTTTGTGATTCGGAGCCAGTGTGCAGGACTGCTGCAGAAACGTACTGTTTTGTGATGTGGAGCTAATGTATAGAACTGTTGCAGAAAGTTATTGTTTTGTGAGGTGAAGCTATTGTGAAGAACTGTTTGAATGAAAGTAGTGTTTAGGGTAGTGGAGCTACTGTGGAGAACGGTTGCAGAAAGGTATAGTTTTGTGTTTCGGAGCCAGTGTGGAGAACTGTTGCAGAAACGTATAGTTTTGTGATGTGGAGCTAGTGTATAGAACTGTTGCAGAAAGGTATTGTTTTGTGAGGTGGAGCTAGTGTAGAGAACTGTTGCAGGAAAGTGTAGTTTTTTGATGTGGAGCTAGTGTGTAGAAATGTTGCAAGAAAGTATTGTTTTGTGATTCGGAGCCATAGTTGGGAACTGTTGCAAAAACGTATTGTTTTGTGAGGTGGAGCTAGTGTGGAGAACTGTTGCAGGAAGGTATAGTTTTGTGATGTGGAGCTAGTGTGTAGAAACGTTGCAGGAAAGTATTGTTTTGTGATTTGGATCTAGTGTGGAGAACTGTTGCAGGGAGGAAGAGTTTTGTGATGTGGAGCTACTGTGGGGAACTGTTGCAATTAGGTATAGTCTTGTGATTTGGAGCCAGTGTGTAGAACTGTTGCATGAAGGTATTGTTTTGTGATTCGGAGCCAGTGTGGAGAACCTTTGCAGAAACGTATTGTTTAGTGATGTGGAGCTATTGTGGAGAACAGTTGCAGGAAGGTATAGTTTTGTGATGTGGAGCTAGTGTGTAGAAATGTTGCAGGAAAGTATTGTTTTGTGATTCGGAGCTAGTGTGAAGAACTGTTGCTGGAAGGTATAGTTTTGTGATTCGGAGCCAGTGTGGGGAACTGTTGCAGAAAGGTATCGTTTTGTGAGGTGGAGCTAGTGTAGAGAACAGTTGCAGGAAGTTATAATTTTGTGATGTGGAGGTAGTGTGTAGAAATGTTGCAGGAAAGTATTGTTTTGTGACTTGGAGCTAGTGTGGAGAAGTGTTGCAGGAAAGTATTGTTGTGTTTCAGAGCTACTGTGAATAACTGTTGCTGAAAGATATAGTTTTGTGATTCGGAGCCAGTGTGGAAAACTGTTGCAGGAAGGTATTATTATGTGATGCGTAGCCAGTGTGGAGAACAGTTTAGATAGGAATTTTTTTGTGATGTGGAGCTACTGTGTAGAAATGTTGCAGAAAGGTATTGTTTTGTGATGTGGAGCTACTATGTAGAACTGTTGCAGGAAGGTATTGTTTGGTGATTCGGAGCCAGTGTGGACAACTGCTGCAGAAACGTATTGTTTTGTGATGTGGAGCAAGTGTAGAGAACTTTTGCAGAAAGGTATTGTTTTGTGAGGTGGAGCTAGTGTGTAAAACTGTTGCAGGAAGGTATAGTATGGTGATTCGGAGCCAGTGTGGAGAACTTCTGTGGAAACGTATTATTTTGTAACTTGGAGCTAGTGTGGAGAAATGTTCCAGGAAAGTATTGTTTTGTGATTCAGAGCTACTGTGAAGAACTGTTGCTGGAAGGTAAAGTATTTTGATTCGGGGCCAGTGTGGAAAACTGTGGCAGGAAGGTATTATTTTGTGATGCGTAGCCAGTGTGGAGAACAGTTTAGAAAGCAATTGTTTTGTGATGTGGAGCTACTGTGTAGAAATGTTGCAGGAAGGTATTGTTTTGTGATGTGGAGCTACTGTGTAGAACTGTTGCAGGAAGGTATAGTTTGGTGATTCGGAGCCAGTGTGGAGAACTGCTGTAGTAACGTATTGTTTTGTGATGTGGAGCTAGTGTAGAGAACTGTTGCAGAAAGGTGTTGTTTTGTGAGGTGGAGCTAGTGTGTAGAACTGTTGCAGGAAGTTATTCTTTTGTGATTCTTATGCATTGTGGAGAACTGTTGCAGAAACGTATTGTTTTGTGGTGTGGAGCTAATGTAGAGAACTGTTGCAGAAAGGTATTGTTTTGTGAGGTGGAGCTATTGTGGAGAACTGTTTGAATGAAGGTAGTGTTTTGTGAAGTGGAGCTACTGTGGAGAACGGTTGCTGGAAGGTATGGTTTTCTGATGTGGAGCTAGTGTGTAGAACTGTTGCAGGAAGATATAGATTTGTGATTCGGAGCTAGTGTGAAGAACTGTTGTTGCAAGGTATAGTTTTGTGATTCGGAGCAAGTGTGAAGAACTGTTGCTGGAAGGTATACTTTTGTTATTCGGAGCTAGTGTGAAGAACTGTTGCAGGAAGGTATAGTTTTGTGATTCAGAGCCCATGTGGCGAACTGTTGCAGAAATGTATTGTTTTGTGATGTGGAGCTAGTGTGGAGAACTGTAGCTGGAAGGTATACTTTTGTGATTCGGAGCCAGTATTGGGAACTGTTGCAAAAACGTATTATTTTGTGAGGTGGTGCTAGTGTGGAGAACTGTTGCAGGAAGATATAGTTTTGTGATTTGAATCTAGTATAGAGAACTGTTGCGGAAAGTTATTGTTTGTGAGGTGGAGGTAGTGTGGAGAACTGTTGCAGGAATGTATTGTTTGGTGATTCGGAGCCAGTGTGGAGAACTGCTGCCGAAACGTATTGTTTTGTGATGTGGAGCTAGTGTAGAGAACTGTTGCAGAACGGTACTGTTTTGTGAGGTGGAGTTAGTGTGGAGAACTGTTGCAGGAATGTATAGTTCTGTGATTTGGAGCTAGAGTGTAGAAATGTTGCAGGAAAGTATTGTTTTGTGATGTGGAGCTAGTGTATAGAACTGTTGCAGAAAGGTATTGTTTTGTGAGGTGGAGCTAGTGTAGAGAACTGTTGCAGGAAAGTGTAGATTTTGATGTGGAGCTAGTGTGTAGAAATGTTGCAAGAAAGTATTGTTTTGTGATTCGGAGCCAGTGTTGGGAACTGTTGCAAAAACGTATTGTTTTGTGAGGTGGAGCTAGTGTGGAGAACTGTTGCAGGAAGGTATAGTTTTGTGATGTGGAGCTAGTGTGTAGAAACGTTGCAGGAAAGTATTGTTTTGTGTTTTTTAGCTAGTGTGGAGAACTGTTGCAGGGAGGAATAGTTTTGTGATGTGGAGCTACTGTGGGGAACTGTTGCAATTAGGTATAGTCTTGTGATTTGGAGCCAGTGTGTAGAACTGTTGCATGAAGGTATTGTTTTTTGATTCAGAGCCAGTGTTGAGAACCTTTGCAGAAACGTATTGTTTAGTGATGTGGAGCTAGTGTGAAGAACATTTGCAGGAAGTTATAGTTTTGTGATGTGGAGCTAGTGTGTAGAAATGTTGCAGGAAAGTATTGTTTTGTGATTCGGAGCTAGTGTGAAGAACTGTTGCTGGAAGGTATAGTTTTGTGATTCGGAGCCAGTGTGGGGAACTGTTGCAGAAAGGTATCGTTTTGTGAGGTGGAGCTAGTGTAGAGAACAGTTGCAGGAAGTTATAATTTTGTGATGTGGAGGTAGTGTGTAGAAATGTTGCAGGAAAGTATTGTTTTGTGACTTGGAGCTAGTGTGGAGAAGTGTTGCAGGAAAGTATTGTTGTGATTCGGAGCTACTGTGAATAACTGTTGCTGAAAGATATAGTTTTGTGATTCGGAGCCAGTGTGGAAAACTGTTGCAGGAAGGTATTATTTTGTGATGCGTAGCCAGTGTGGAGAACAGTTTAGATAGGAATTTTTTTGTGATGTGGAGCTACTGTGTAGAAATGTTGCAGGAAAATATTGTTTTGTGATTCGGAGCTAGTGTGAAGAACTGTTGCTGGAAGGTATAGTTTTGTGATTCAGAGCCAGTGTGGGGAACTGTTGCAAAAACGTATTATTTTGTGAGGTGGAGCTAGTGTGGAGCACTCTTGCAGGAAGGTATAGTTTTGTGATTTGGAGCTTTTGTGAAGAACTGTTGCTGGATGGTAAAGTTTTGTGATTCGGAGCAAGTGTGCAGAACTGTTGCAGGAAGGTATAATTTTGTGATGTGGATCTAGTGTAGAGAACTGTTGCAGAAAGGTATTGTTTTGTGAGGTGGAGCTAGTGTAGAGAACTGTTGCAGGAAGGTATTGTTTGGTGATTCGGAGCCAGTGTGGAGAACTGCTGCAGAAACGTATTGTTTTGCGATGTGGAGCTAGTGTAGAGAACTGTTGCAGAAAGGTATTGTTTTGAGAGGTGGAGTTAGTTTGGAGAACTTTTGCAGGAATGTATAGTTTTGTGATTTGGAGCTAGTGTGTAGAAATGTTGCAGGAAAGTATTGTTTTGTGATTCGGAGCTAGTGTGAAGAACTGTTGCTGGAAGGTATAGTTTTGTGATTCGGGGTCAGTGTGGGAAACTGTTGCAGGAAGGTATTATTTTGTGATGCGTAGCCTGTGTGGAGAACAGTTTAGATAGGTATTGTTTTGTGATGTGGAGATACTGTGTAGAAATGTTGCAGGAAGATATTGTTTTGTGATGTGTAGCTAGTGTGTAGAACTGTTGCAGGAAGGTAGAGTTTTGTGATTCGGAGGCAGTGTGCTTAACTGTTGTAGAAAGGTATTAATTTGTGATGTGGAGCTAGTGTAGAGAACTGTTGCAGAAAGGTATTGTTTTGTGATTTGGAGCTAGTGTGGAGAACTGTTGCAGGAAGGTATAGTTTTGTGATGTGGAGCTAGTGTGGGGAACTGTTGCAATTAGGTATAGTTTTGTGATTCGGAGCCAGTGTGGGGAACTGTTGCAATTAGGTATAGTTTTGTGATTCTGAGCTTGTGTGAAGAACTGTTGCTGGAAGGTAAAGTTTTGTGATTCGGAGCCAGTGTGCAGGACTGCTGCAGAAACGTACTGTTTTGTGATGTGGAGCTAATGTATAGAACTGTTGCAGAAAGTTATTGTTTTGTGAGGTGAAGCTATTGTGAAGAACTGTTTGAATGAAAGTAGTGTTTAGGGTAGTGGAGCTACTGTGGAGAACGGTTGCAGAAAGGTATAGTTTTGTGTTTCGGAGCCAGTGTGGAGAACTGTTGCAGAAACGTATAGTTTTGTGATGTGGAGCTAGTGTATAGAACTGTTGCAGAAAGGTATTGTTTTGTGAGGTGGAGCTAGTGTAGAGAACTGTTGCAGGAAAGTGTAGTTTTTTGATGTGGAGCTAGTGTGTAGAAATGTTGCAAGAAAGTATTGTTTTGTGATTCGGAGCCATAGTTGGGAACTGTTGCAAAAACGTATTGTTTTGTGAGGTGGAGCTAGTGTGGAGAACTGTTGCAGGAAGGTATAGTTTTGTGATGTGGAGCTAGTGTGTAGAAACGTTGCAGGAAAGTATTGTTTTGTGATTTGGATCTAGTGTGGAGAACTGTTGCAGGGAGGAAGAGTTTTGTGATGTGGAGCTACTGTGGGGAACTGTTGCAATTAGGTATAGTCTTGTGATTTGGAGCCAGTGTGTAGAACTGTTGCATGAAGGTATTGTTTTGTGATTCGGAGCCAGTGTGGAGAACCTTTGCAGAAACGTATTGTTTAGTGATGTGGAGCTATTGTGGAGAACAGTTGCAGGAAGGTATAGTTTTGTGATGTGGAGCTAGTGTGTAGAAATGTTGCAGGAAAGTATTGTTTTGTGATTCGGAGCTAGTGTGAAGAACTGTTGCTGGAAGGTATAGTTTTGTGATTCGGAGCCAGTGTGGGGAACTGTTGCAGAAAGGTATCGTTTTGTGAGGTGGAGCTAGTGTAGAGAACAGTTGCAGGAAGTTATAATTTTGTGATGTGGAGGTAGTGTGTAGAAATGTTGCAGGAAAGTATTGTTTTGTGACTTGGAGCTAGTGTGGAGAAGTGTTGCAGGAAAGTATTGTTGTGTTTCAGAGCTACTGTGAATAACTGTTGCTGAAAGATATAGTTTTGTGATTCGGAGCCAGTGTGGAAAACTGTTGCAGGAAGGTATTATTATGTGATGCGTAGCCAGTGTGGAGAACAGTTTAGATAGGAATTTTTTTGTGATGTGGAGCTACTGTGTAGAAATGTTGCAGAAAGGTATTGTTTTGTGATGTGGAGCTACTATGTAGAACTGTTGCAGGAAGGTATTGTTTGGTGATTCGGAGCCAGTGTGGACAACTGCTGCAGAAACGTATTGTTTTGTGATGTGGAGCAAGTGTAGAGAACTTTTGCAGAAAGGTATTGTTTTGTGAGGTGGAGCTAGTGTGTAAAACTGTTGCAGGAAGGTATAGTATGGTGATTCGGAGCCAGTGTGGAGAACTTCTGTGGAAACGTATTATTTTGTAACTTGGAGCTAGTGTGGAGAAATGTTCCAGGAAAGTATTGTTTTGTGATTCAGAGCTACTGTGAAGAACTGTTGCTGGAAGGTAAAGTATTTTGATTCGGGGCCAGTGTGGAAAACTGTGGCAGGAAGGTATTATTTTGTGATGCGTAGCCAGTGTGGAGAACAGTTTAGAAAGCAATTGTTTTGTGATGTGGAGCTACTGTGTAGAAATGTTGCAGGAAGGTATTGTTTTGTGATGTGGAGCTACTGTGTAGAACTGTTGCAGGAAGGTATAGTTTGGTGATTCGGAGCCAGTGTGGAGAACTGCTGTAGTAACGTATTGTTTTGTGATGTGGAGCTAGTGTAGAGAACTGTTGCAGAAAGGTGTTGTTTTGTGAGGTGGAGCTAGTGTGTAGAACTGTTGCAGGAAGTTATTCTTTTGTGATTCTTATGCATTGTGGAGAACTGTTGCAGAATCGTATTGTTTTGTGGTGTGGAGCTAATGTAGAGAACTGTTGCAGAAAGGTATTGTTTTGTGAGGTGGAGCTATTGTGGAGAACTGTTTGAATGAAGGTAGTGTTTTGTGAAGTGGAGCTACTGTGGAGAACGGTTGCTGGAAGGTATGGTTTTCTGATGTGGAGCTAGTGTGTAGAACTGTTGCAGGAAGATATAGATTTGTGATTCGGAGCTAGTGTGAAGAACTGTTGTTGCAAGGTATAGTTTTGTGATTCGGAGCAAGTGTGAAGAACTGTTGCTGGAAGGTATACTTTTGTTATTCGGAGCTAGTGTGAAGAACTGTTGCAGGAAGGTATAGTTTTGTGATTCAGAGCCCATGTGGCGAACTGTTGCAGAAATGTATTGTTTTGTGATGTGGAGCTAGTGTGGAGAACTGTAGCTGGAAGGTATACTTTTGTGATTCGGAGCCAGTATTGGGAACTGTTGCAAAAACGTATTATTTTGTGAGGTGGTGCTAGTGTGGAGAACTGTTGCAGGAAGATATAGTTTTGTGATTTGAATCTAGTATAGAGAACTGTTGCGGAAAGTTATTGTTTGTGAGGTGGAGGTAGTGTGGAGAACTGTTGCAGGAATGTATTGTTTGGTGATTCGGAGCCAGTGTGGAGAACTGCTGCCGAAACGTATTGTTTTGTGATGTGGAGCTAGTGTAGAGAACTGTTGCAGAACGGTACTGTTTTGTGAGGTGGAGTTAGTGTGGAGAACTGTTGCAGGAATGTATAGTTCTGTGATTTGGAGCTAGAGTGTAGAAATGTTGCAGGAAAGTATTGTTTTGTGATGTGGAGCTAGTGTATAGAACTGTTGCAGAAAGGTATTGTTTTGTGAGGTGGAGCTAGTGTAGAGAACTGTTGCAGGAAAGTGTAGATTTTGATGTGGAGCTAGTGTGTAGAAATGTTGCAAGAAAGTATTGTTTTGTGATTCGGAGCCAGTGTTGGGAACTGTTGCAAAAACGTATTGTTTTGTGAGGTGGAGCTAGTGTGGAGAACTGTTGCAGGAAGGTATAGTTTTGTGATGTGGAGCTAGTGTGTAGAAACGTTGCAGGAAAGTATTGTTTTGTGTTTTTTAGCTAGTGTGGAGAACTGTTGCAGGGAGGAATAGTTTTGTGATGTGGAGCTACTGTGGGGAACTGTTGCAATTAGGTATAGTCTTGTGATTTGGAGCCAGTGTGTAGAACTGTTGCATGAAGGTATTGTTTTGTGATTCAGAGCCAGTGTTTAGAACCTTTGCAGAAACGTATTGTTTAGTGATGTGGAGCTAGTGTGAAGAACATTTGCAGGAAGTTATAGTTTTGTGATGTGGAGCTAGTGTGTAGAAATGTTGCAGGAAAGTATTGTTTTGTGATTCGGAGCTAGTGTGAAGAACTGTTGCTGGAAGGTATAGTTTTGTGATTCAGAGCCAGTGTGGGGAACTGTTGCAGAAAGGTATCGTTTTGTGAGGTGGAGCTAGTGTAGAGAACAGTTGCAGGAAGTTATAATTTTGTGATGTGGAGGTAGTGTGTAGAAATGTTGCAGGAAAGTATTGTTTTGTGACTTGGAGCTAGTGTGGAGAAGTGTTGCAGGAAAGTATTGTTGTGATTCGGAGCTACTGTGAATAACTGTTGCTGAAAGATATAGTTTTGTGATTCGGAGCCAGTGTGGAAAACTGTTGCAGGAAGGTATTATTTTGTGATGCGTAGCCAGTGTGGAGAACAGTTTAGATAGGAATTTTTTTGTGATGTGGAGCTACTGTGTAGAAATGTTGGAGAAAGGTATTGTTTTGTGATGTGGAGCTACTATGTAGAACTGTTGCAGGAAGGTATTGTTTGGTGATTCGGAGCCAGTGTGGACAACTGCTGCAGAAACGTATTGTTTTGTGATGTGGAGCAAGTGTAGAGAACTTTTGCAGAAAGGTATTGTTTTGTGAGGTGGAGCTAGTGTGTAAAACTGTTGCAGGAAGGTATAGTATGGTGATTCGGAGCCAGTGTGGACAACTCCTGCAGAAACGTATTGTTTTGTGATGTGGAGCAAGTGTAGAGAACTGTTGCAGAAAGGTGTTGTTTTTTGAGGTGGAGCTAGTGTGGAGAACTGTAGCTGGAAGGTATAGTTTTGTGATTCGGAGCCAGTGTGGGGAACAGTTGCAAAAACGTATTATTTTGTGAGGTGGAGCTAGTGTGGAGAACTCTTGCAGAAAGGTATATTTTTGTGATTTGGAGGTAGTGTAGAGAACTGTTGCAGAAAGTTGTTGTTTTGTGAGGTGGAGCTAGTGTGTAGAACTGTTGCAGGAAGTTATTCTTTTGTGATTCGTAGGCAGTGTGGAGAACTGTTGCAGAAACATATTGTTTAGTGGTGTAGAGCTAATGTAGAGAACTGTTGCAGAAAATTATTTTTTGTGAGGTGGAGCTATTGTGGAGAACTGTTTGCATGAAGGTAGTATTTTGTGCAGTGGAGCTACTGTGGATAACGGTTGCAGGAAGGTATAGTTTTGTGATGTGGAGCTAGTGTGTAGGACTGTTGCAGGAAGATATAGATTTGTGATTCGGAGCTAGTGTGAAGAACTGTTGCTGGAAGGTATAGTTTTGTGATTCAGAGCCAGTGTGGAGAACAGTTTCAGAAATGTATTGTTTTGTGATTCGGAGCCAGTATGGGGAACTGTTGCAAAAACGTATTATTTTGTGAGGTGGTGCTAGAGTGGAGAACTGTTGCAGGAAGGTATAGTTTTGTGATTCAGAGCCAGTGTGGGGAACTGTTGCAAAAATGTATTATTTTGTGAGGTGCAGCTAGTGTGGAGAACTCTTGCAGGAAGCTATAGTTTTGTGATTTGGAGCTTGTGTGAAGAACTGTTGCTGGAAGGTAAAGTTTTGATTCGGAGCAAGTGTGCAGAACTGTTGCAAGAAGGTATTATTTTGTGATGTGGATCTAGTGTAGAGAATTGTTCCAGAAAGGTATTCTTTTGTGAGGTGGAGCTAGTGTGGAGAACTGTTGCAGGAAGGTATTTTTTGGTGATTCGGAGCCAGTGTGGAGAACTGCTGCAGAAACATATTGTTTTGTGATGTGGAGCTATTGTGGAGAACAGTTGCAGGAAGGTATAGTTTTGTGATGTGGAGCTAGTGTGTAGAAATGTTGCAGGAATGTATAGTTTTGTGATTTGGAGCTAGTGTGTAGAAATGTTGCAGGAAAGTATTGTTTTGTGATTCGGAGCTGGTGTGAAGAACTGTTGCTGGAAGGTATAGTTTTGTGATTCAGGGTCAGTTTGGGAAACTGATGCAGGAAAGTATTATTTTGTGATGCATAGCCAGTGTGGAGAACAGTTTAGATTGGTATTGTTTTGTGATGTGGAGATACTGTGTAGAAATGTTGCAGGAAGATATTGTTTTGTGATGTGGAGCTAGTGTGTAGAACTGTTGCAGGAAGGTAGAGTTTTGTGATTCGGAGCCAGTGTGCAGAACTTTTGTAGAAAGGTATTAATTTGTGATGTGGAGCTACTGTAGAGAACTGTTGCAGAAAGGTATTGTTTTGTGAGGTGGAGCTAGTGTGGAGAACTTTTGCAGGAAGGTATAGTTTTGTGATGTGGAGCTAGTGTGGGGAACTGTTGCAATTAGGTATATATCTGTGATTCGGAGACAGTGTGGGGAACTGTTGCAAAAACCTATTATTTTGTGATGTGGAGCTAGTGTGCAGAACTCTTGCAGGAAGGTATAGTTTTGTATTTCGGAGCTAGTGTGAAGAACTGTTGCTGGAAGGTAAGGTTTTGTGATTCGGAGACAGTGTGCAGAACTGCTGCAGAAACGTACTCTTTTGCGATGTGGAGCTAGTATAGAGAACTGATGCAGAAAGTTATTGTTTTGTGAGGTCGAGCTAGTGTTGAGAACTGTTGCAGGAAGTTATACTTTTGTGATTCGGAGCCAGTGTGGAGAACTGTTGCAGAATCGTATTGTTTTGTGATGTGGAGCTACTGTAGAGTACTGTTGCAGAAAGTTATTGTTTTGTGAGGTGGAGCTATTGTGGAGAACTGTTTGAATGAAAGTAGTGTTTTGTGTAGTGGTGCTACTGTGGAGAATGGTTGCAGGAAGGTATAGTTTTGTGATGTGGAGCTAGTGTGTAGAACTGTTGCAGGAAGGTATAGTTTTGTATTTCGGAGCTAGTGTGAAGAACTGTTGCTGGAAGGTATAGTTTTGTGATTCGGAGACAGTGTGGAGAACCGTTGAAGAAACGTATTGTTTTTTGATGTGGAGCTAGTGTAGAGAACTGTTGCAGAAAGGCATTGTTTTGAGAGGTGGTGCTAGTGTAGAGAACTGTTGCAGAAAGTTATTTTTTTGTGAGGTGGAGCTAGTGTGGAGAACTGATGCCTAAAGTTATAGTTTTGTGATGTGGAGCTAGTGTGTAGAAATGTTGCAGGAAGGTATTGTTTTGTGATGTGGAGCTACTGTGTAGAACTGTTGCAGGAAGGTATTGTTTGGTGTTTCGGAGCCAGTATGGACAACTGCTGCAGAAACGTATTGTTTTGTGAGGTGGAGCTATTGTGGAGAACAGTTGCAGCAAGTTATAGTTTTGGGATGTGGAGCTAGTGTGGAGAATTGTTGCAGCAAAGTATTGTTTTGTGATGTGGAGCTACTGTGTAGAAATGTTGCAAGAAGTTATTGTTTTGTGATGTGGAGCTACTGTGTAGAACTGTTGCAGGAAGTTATTGTTTGGAGATTCGGAGCCAGTGTGGAGAATGCTGCAGAAACGTATTGTTTTTAAATGTGGAGCTATTGCAGAAATATTGTTTTGTGAGTGACTTTAAATTTGCATTTTTCGAGCCAGTGTGGACAACTGCTGCAGAAACGTATTGTTTTGGAATGTGGAGCTAGTGTAGAGGACTGTGTGCAGAAATTTATTGTTTTGTGAGGTGGAGCTAGTGTGTAGAACTGTTGCAGGAGGTATAGTTTGGTGATTCGGAGCCAGTGTGGAGAACTGGTGTAGAAACGTATTGTTTTGTGATGTGGAGCTAGTGTAGAGAACTGTTGCAGAAAGTTGTTGTTTTATGAGGTGGAGCTAGTGTGTAGAACTGTTGCAGGAAGTTATACTTTTGTGATTCGGAGGCAGTGTGGAGAACTGTTGCAGAAAAGTATTGTTTTGTGGTGTAGAGTTAATGTAGAGAACTGTTGCAGAAAGGTATTGTTTTATGAGGTTTACCTATTGTGGAGGACTGTTTGCATGAAGGTAGTGTTTTGTGAAGTGGAGCTACTGTGGAGAACGGTTGCACCAAGGTATAGTTTTGTGATGTGGAGCTAGTGTGTAGAAATGTTGCAGGAAAGTATTGTTTTGTGATTTGGAGCTAGTGTGGAGAACTGTTGCAGGAAGATATAGTTTTGGGATGTGGAGCTAGTTTGTAGTACTGTTGCAGGAAGGTAATGTTTTGTGATTCGGAGCTAGTGTGAAGATCTGTTGCTGGAAGGTATAGTTTTGTGTTTTGGAGCCAGTGTGGAGAACTGTTGCAGAAACGTATTTTTTTGTGATGTGGAGCTAGTGTATAGAACAGTTGGAGAAATGTATTGTTTTGTGAGGTGGAGCTAGTGTGGAGAACTGTTGCAGGAAGGTATAGTTTTGTGATGTGGAGCGAGTGTGTAGAAATGTTGCAGGAAAGTATTGTTTTTTGATTTGGAAGTAGTGTGGAGAACTGTGGCAGGGAGGTATAGTTTTGTGATGTGGAGCTAGTGTGGGGAACTTTGCAATTAGGTATAGTTTTGTGATTTGGAGCCAGTGTGTAGAACTGTTGCATGAAGGTATCGTTTTGTGATGTCTAGCTAGTGTGTAGAACTGTTGCAGGAAGTTAAATTTTGTGATTCGGAGCCAGTGTGCAGATCTGTTGCAGGAAGGTATTATTTTGTGATGTGGATCTAGTGTAGAGAACTGTTGCAGAAAGGTATTATTTGGTGATTCGGAGCCAGTGTGGAGAATTGCTGCAGAAACGTATTGTTTTTAAATGTGGAGCTAGTATAGAGAACTGTTGCAGAAAGGTATTGTTTTGGGAGCTCGAGCTAGCATGGAGAACTGTTTGCATGAAAGTAGTGTTTTCTGAAGTGGAGCTACCGTGGAGAACGGTTGCCGAAAGGTATAGTTTTGTGATGTGGAGCTAGTGTGTAGAAATGTTGCAGGAAAGTATTGTTTTGTGATTCGGAGCTAGTGTGAAGAACTGTTGCTGGAAGGTATTTTTTGGTGATTCGGAGCCAGTATGGACAATTGCTGCAGAAACGTATTGTTTTGTGATGTAGAGCTAGTGTAGAGAACTGTTGCAGAAAGGTATTGTTTTGTGAGGTGGAGCTAGTGTGTAAAACTGTTGCAGGAAGGTATAGTTTGGTGATTCGGAGCCAGTGTGGAGAACTGCTGTAGTAAAGTATTGTTTTGTGATGTGGAGCTAGAGTAGAGAACTGTTGCAGAATGGTGTTGTTTTGTGAAGTGGAGCTACTGTGTAGAACTGTTGCAGGAAGTTATTCTTTTGTGATTCTTATGCATTGTGGAGAACTGTTGCAGAAACGTATTGTTTTGTGGTGTGGAGCTAGAGTAGAGAACTGTTGCAGAAAGGTGTTGTTTTGTGAGGTGGAGCTAGTGTAGAGAACTGTTGCAGGAAGGTATTGTTTGGTGATGTGTAGCTAGTGTGTAGAACTGTTGCAGGAAGGTAGAGTTTTGTGATTCGGAGCCAGTGTGCAGAAATGTTGTAGGAAGGTATTAATTTGTGATGTGGAGCTAGTGTAGAGACTGTTGCAGAAAGGTATTGTTTTGTGATTTGGAGCTAGTGTGGAGAACTGTTGCAGGAAGGTATAGTTTTGTGATGTGGAGCTAGTTTGGGGAACTGTTGCAAATAGGTATAGTTTTGTGATTTGGAGCCAGTGTGGGAAATGTTGCAAAAACATAATATTTTGTGATGTGGAGCTAGTGTTGAGAACTCTTGCCGGAAGGTATAGATTTGTGATTTGGAGCTTGTGTGAAGAACTGTTGCTGGAAGGTAAAGTTTTGTGATTCGGAGCCAGTGTGCATAACTGATGCAGGAAAGTATTATTTTGTGATGTGGATCTAGTGTAGAAAACTGTTGCAGAAAGTTATTGTTTGTGAGTTGGAGCTACTGTGGAGAACTGTTGTAGGAAGGTATTGTTTGGTGGTGCGAAGCCAATGTGGGGAACTGCTGCAGAAACGTATTGTTTTGTGATGTGTAGCTAGTGTAGAGAACTGTTGCAGAAAGGTATTGTTTTGTGAGGTGGAGCTAGTGTGGAGAACAGTTGCAGGAAGTTATACTTTTGTGATTCGGAGCCAGTGTGGAGAACTGTTGCAGAAACATATTGTTTTGTGATGCAGAAATGTATTCTTTTGTGAGGTGGAGCTAGTGTGGAGAACTGTTGCAGGAAGGAATAGTTTTGTGATTCGGAGCAACTGTGAAGAACTGTTGCTGGAAGGTATAGTTTTGTGATTCGGAGCCAGTGTGGAGAACAGTTGCAGAAACGTATTATTTTGTGATGTGGATCTAGCGTAGAGAACAGTTGCAGAAAGGTATTGTTTTTTGAGGTGGAGCTAGAGTGCAGAACTTTTGCAGCAAGGTATAGTTTTGTGATGTGGAGCTTGTGTGTAGAAATGTTGCAGGAAAGTATTGTTTTGTGATTTGGAGCTAGTGTGGAGAACTGTTGCCTGAAGGTATAGTTTTGTGATTCGGAGCCATTGTGGGGAACTGTTGCAAAAACGTATTATTTTGTGAGGTGAAGCTAGTGTGGAGAACTCTTGCAGGAAGGTATAGTTTTGTGATGTGGAGCTAGTGTGTAGAATTGTTGCAGGAAATTTTGTTTTGTGATTTGGAGGTAGTGTGGAGAACTGTTGCAGGAATGTATAGTTATGTGATGTGGAGCTAGTGTGGGGAACTGTTGCAATTAGGTATAATTTTGTGTTTCGGAGCCAGTGTGTAGAACTGTTGCGGGAAGGTATTATTTTGTGATACATAGCCAGTGTGGAGAACTGTTGGAGAAAGGTATTGTTTTGTGATGTGGAGCTACTGTGTAGAAAAGTTGCAGGAAGGTATTGTTTTGTGATGTGGAGCTAGTGTGGAGAACTCTTGCAGGAAGGTATAGTTTTGTGATTCGGAGCTTGTGTGAAGAACTGTTCCTGGAAGATAAAGTTTTGTGATTCGGAGACAGTGTGGAGAACTGATGCAGGAAGGTAATATTTTGTGATGTGGATCTAGTGTAGAAAACTGTTGCAGAAAGTTATTGTTTGTGAGTTGGAGCCAGTATGGAGAACTGCTGCAGAATCGTATTGTTTTCTGATGTGGAGCTAGTGTAGAGAACTGTTGCAGATAGGTATTGTTTTGTGATTCGGAGCCAGTATGGATAAGTGTTGCAGAAACGTATTGTTTTGTGATGTGGAGGTAATGTAGAGAACTGATGCAGAAAAGTATTCTTTTGTGAGGTGGAGCTAGTGTGGAGAACCGTTGCAGGAATGTATAGTTTTGTGATTTGGAGCTAGTTTGTAGAAATGTTGCAGGAAAGTATTGTTCTGTAATTCGGAGCTAGTGTGAAGAACTGTTGCTGGAAGGTATAGTTTTGTGATTTGGAGCCAGTGTGGGAAACTGTTCAGGAAGGTATTATTTTGTGATGCATAGCCAGTGTGGAGGACATTTTAGATATGTATCGTTTTGTGATGTGGAGCTACTTTGTAGAAATGTTGCAGGAAGATATTGTTTTGTGATATGGAGCTAGTGTGTAAAACTGTTGCAGGAAGGTAGAGTTTTGTGATTCGGAGCTAGTGTGCAGAACTGTTGTAGGAAGGTATTGTTTTGTGATGTGGAGCTAGTGTGGTGAACTCTTGCAGGAAGGTATAGCTTTGTGATTCGGAGTTTCTGTGAAGAACTGTTGCTGGAATGTAAAGTTTTGTGATTCGGAGACAGTGTGCAGAACTGATGCAGGAAGGTATTATTTTGTGATGTGGATCTAGCGTAGAAAACTGTTGCAGAAAGTTATTGTTTGTGAGTTGGAGCCAGTGTGGAGAACGGCTGCAGAATTGTATTGTTTTCTGATGTGGAGCTAGTGTAGAGAACTGTTGCAGAAAGTTATTGTTTTGTGATTCGGAGCCATTATGGAGAAGTGTTGCAGAAACTTATTGTTTTGTGATGTAGAGGTAATGTAGAGAACTGATGCAGAAAAGTATTCTTTTGTGAGGTGGAGCTAGTGTGGAGAACCGTTGCAGGAATGTATAGATTTGTGAATTGGAGCTAGTGTGGAGAACTGTTGCAGGAAGTTATTCTTTTGTGATTCATATGCAGTGTGGAGAACTGTTGCAGAAACGTATTGTTTTGTGGTGTGAAGCTAATGTAGAGAACTGTTGCAGAAAGGTATTGTTTTGTGAGGTGGAGCTATTGTGGAGATCTGTTTGCATGAAGGTAGTGTTTTGTGAAGTGGAGCTACTGTGGAGAACGGTTGCAGGAAGGTATAGTTTTGTGATGTGGAGTTAGTGTGTAGAACTCTTGCAGGAAGGTATAGTTTTGTGATTCTGAGCTAGTGTGCAGAACTGTTGCTGGAAGGTATAGTTTTGTGATTCGGAGCCAGTGTGGAGAACTGTTGCAGAAACGTATTGTTTTGTGATATGGAGCTAGTGTAGAGAACTGTTGCAGAAAGGTATTGTTTTGTGAGGTGGAGCAAGTGTGGAGAACTTTTGCAGCAAGTTATAGTTTTGTGATGTGGAGCTAGTGTGTAGAAATGTTGCAGGAAAATATTGTTTTTTGATTTGGAGCTAGTGTGGAGAACTGTTGCCTGAAGGTATAGTTTTGTGAATCGGAGCCAGTGTGGGGAACTGTTGCAAAAACGTATTATTTTGTGAGGTGAAGCTAGTGTGGAGAACTCTTGCAGGAAGGTATAGTTTTGTGATGTGGAGCTAGTGTGTAGAATTGTTGCAGGAAATTTTGTTTTGTGATTTGGAGGTAGTGTGGAGAACTGTTGCAGGAATGTATAGTTATGTGATGTGGAGCTAGTGTGGGGAACTGTTGCAATTAGGTATAATTTTGTGTTTCGGAGCCAGTATGTAGAACTGTTGCGGGAAGGTATTATTTTGTGATACATAGCCAGTGTGGAGAACTGTTGGAGAAAGGTATTGTTTTGTGATGTGGAGCTACTGTGTAGAAAAGTTGCAGGAAGGTATTGTTCTGTGATGTGGAGCTAGTGTGGAGAACTCTTGCAGGAAGGTATAGTTTTGTGATTCGGAGCTTGTGTGAAGAACTGTTCCTGGAAGGTAAAGTTTTGTGATTCGGAGACAGTGTGGAGAACTGATGCAGGAAGGTAATATTTTGTGATGTGGATCTAGTGTAGAAAACTGTTGCAGAAAGTTATTGTTTGTGAGTTGGAGCCAGTATGGAGAACTGCTGCAGAATCGTATTGTTTTGTGATGTGGAGCTAGTGTAGAGAACTGTTGCAGAAAGGTATTGTTTTGTGATTCGGAGCCAGTATGGATAAGTGTTGCAGAAACGTATTGTTTTGTGATGTGGAGGTAATGTAGAGAACTGATGCAGAAAAGTATTCTTTTGTGAGGTGGAGCTAGTGTGGAGAACCGTTGCAGGAATGAATAGTTTTGTGATTTGGAGCTAGTTTGTAGAAATGTTGCAGGAAAGTATTGTTCTGTAATTCGGAGCTAGTGTGAAGAACTGTTGCTGGAAGGTATAGTTTTGTGATTTGGAGCCAGTGTGGGAAACTGTTCAGGAAGGTATTATTTTGTGATGCATAGCCAGTGTGGAGGACAGTTTAGATATGTATCATTTTGTGATGTGGAGCTACTTTGTAGAAATGTTGCAGGAAGATATTGTTTTGTGATATGGAGCTAGTGTGTAAAACTGTTGCAGGAAGGTAGAGTTTTGTGATTCAGAGATAGTGTGCAGAACTGTTGTAGGAAGGTATTAATTTGTGATGTGGAGCTAGTGTAGAGAACTGTTGCAGAAAGTATTGTTTTGTGAGGTGGAGCTAGTGTGTAGAACTGTTGCAGGAAGGAATAGTTTTGTGATTCGGAGCAAGTGTGAAGAACTGTTGCTGGAAGGTATAGTTTTGTGATTCGGAGCCAGTGTGGAGAACAGTTGCAGAAACATATTGTTTTGTGATATGGAGCTAGTGTAGAGAACTGTTGCAGAAAGGTATTGTTTTGTGAGGTGGAGCTAGTGTGCAGAAATTTTGCAGCAAGGTATAGTTTTGTGATGTGGAGCTTGTGTGTAGAAATGTTGCAGTAAAGTATTGTTTTGTGATTTGGAGCTAGTGTGGAGAACTGTTGCCTAAAGGTATAGTTTTGTGATTCGGAGCCAGTGTGGGGAACTGTTGCAAAAACGTATTATTTTGTGAGGTGCAGCTAGTGTGGAGAACTCTTGCAGGAAGGTATAGTTTTGTGATGTGGAGCTAGTGTGTAGAATTGTTGCAGGAAAGTATTGTTTTGTGATTTGGAGGTAGTGTGGAGAACTGTTGCAGGAATGTATAGTTTTGTGATGTGGAGCTAGTGTGGAGAACTCTTGCAGAAAGGTATATTTTTGTGATTTGGAGCTTGTGTGAAGAACTGTTGCTGGAAGGTAAAGTTTTGTGATTCAGAGATAGTGTGCAGAACTGTTGCAGGAAGGTATTATTTTTTGATGTGGATCTAGTGTAGAGAACTGTTGCAGAAAGGTATTGTTTTGTGAGGTGGAGCTAGTGTGGAGAACTGTTGCAGGAAGGAATAGTTTTGTGATTCGGAGCAAGTGTGAAGAACTGTTGCTGGAAGGTATAGTTTTGTGATTCGGAGCCAGTGTGGAGAACAGTTGCAGAAACGTATTATTTTGTGATGTGGATCTAGCGTAGAGAACAGTTGCAGAAAGGTATTGTTTTTTGAGGTGGAGCTAGAGTGCAGAACTTTTGCAGCAAGGTATAGTTTTGTGATGTGGAGCTTGTGTGTAGAAATGTTGCAGGAAAGTATTGTTTTGTGATTTGGAGCTAGTGTGGAGAACTGTTGCTTGAAGGTATAGTTTTGTGATTCGGAGCCAGTGTGGGGAACTGTTGCAAAAACGTATTATTTTGTGAGGTGGAGCTAGTGTGGAGAACTCTTGCAGGAAGGAATAGTTTTGTGATGTGGAGCTAGTGTGTAGAATTGTTGCAGGAAAGTATTGTTTTGTGATTTGGAGGTAGTGTGGAGAACTGTTGCAGGAATGTATAGTTTTGTGATGTGGAGCTAGTGTGGGGAACTGTTGCAATTAGGTATAATTTTGTGATTCGGAGCCAGTGTGTAGAACTGTTGCGGGAGGTATTATTTTGTGATACATAGCCAGTGTGGAGAACTGTTGGAGAAAGGTATCGTTTTGTGATGTGGAGCTACTGTGTAGAAAAGTTGCAGGAAGGTATTGTTTTGTGATGTGGAGCTAGTGTGGAGAACTCTTGCAGGAAGGTATAGTTTTGTGATTCGGAGTTTGTGTGAAGAACTGTTGCAGGAAGTTATTGTTTGGTGATTCAGAGCCAGTGTGGACAACTGCTGCAGAAACGTATTGTTTTGTGATGTGGAGCTAGTGTAGAGAACTGTTGCAAAAAGGTATTGTTTTGTTAGGTGGAGTTAGTGTGGAGAACTGTTGAGGAAGGTATAGTTTTGTGATTTGGAGCTAGTGTGTAGAAATGTTGCAGGAAAGTATTGTTTTGTGATTCGGAGCTAGTGTGAAGAACTGTTGCTGGAAGGTATAGTTTTGTGATTCGGGGTCAGTGTGGGAAACTGTTGCAGGAAGGTATTATTTTGTGATGCGTAGCCAGTGTGGAAAACAGTTTAGATAGGTATAGTTTTGAGATGTGGAGACACTGTGTAGAAATGTTGCAGGAAGATATTGTTTTGTGATGTGTAGCTAGTTTGTAGAACTGTTGCAGGAAGGTAGAGTTTTGTGATTCGGAGCCAGTGTGCAGAAATGTTGTAGGAAGGTATTAATTTGTGATGTGGAGCTAGTGTAGAGAACTGTTGCAGAAAGGTATTGTTTTGTGATTTGGAGCTAGTGTGGAGAACTGTTGCAGGCAGGTATAGTTTTGTGATGTGGAGCTAGTTTGGGGAACTGTTGCAAATAGGTATAGTTTTGTGATTCGGAGCCAGTGTGGGAAATGTTGCAAAAACATAATATTTTGTGATGTGGAGCTAGTGTTGAGAACTCTTGCCGGAAGGTATAGATTTGTGATTTGGAGCTTGTGTGAAGAACTGTTGCTGGAAGGTAAAGTTTTGTGATTCGGAGCCAGTGTGCATAACTGATGCAGGAATGTATTATTTTGTGATGTGGATCTAGTGTAGAAAACTGTTGCAGAAAGTTATTGTTTGTGAGTTGGAGCTACTGTGGAGAACTGTTGCAGGAAGTTATTCTTTTGTGATTCATATGCAGTGTGGAGAACTGTTGCAGAAACGTATTGTTTTGTGGTGTGAAGCTAATGTAGAGAACTGTTGCAGAAAGGTATTGTTTTGTGAGGTGGAGCTATTGTGGAGATCTGTTTGCATGAAGGTAGTGTTTTGTGAAGTGGAGCTACTGTGGAGAACGGTTGCAGGAAGGTATAGTTTTGTGATGTGGAGTTAGTGTGTAGAACTGTTGCAGGAAGGTATAGTTTTGTGATTCTGAGCTAGTGTGCAGAACTGTTGCTGGAAGGTATAGTTTTGTGATTCGGAGCCAGTGTGGAGAACTGTTGCAGAAACGTATTGTTTTGTGATATGGAGCTAGTGTAGAGAACTGTTGCAGAAAGGTATTGTTTTGTGAGGTGGAGCAAGTGTGGAGAACTTTTGCAGCAAGGTATAGTTTTGTGATGTGGAGCTAGTGTGTAGAAATGTTGCAGGAAAATATTGTTTTTTGATTTGGAGCTAGTGTGGAGAATTGTTGCCTGAAGGTATAGTTTTGTGAATCGGAGCCAGTGTGGGGAACTGTTGCAAAAACGTATTATTTTGTGAGGTGAAGCTAGTGTGGAGAACTCTTGCAGGAAGGTATAGTTTTGTGATGTGGAGCTAGTGTGTAGAATTGTTGCAGGAAATTTTGTTTTGTGATTTGGAGGTAGTGTGGAGAACTGTTGCAGGAATGTATAGTTATGTGATGTGGAGCTAGTGTGGGGAACTGTTGCAATTAGGTATAATTTTGTGATTTGGAGCCAGTGTGTAGAACTGTTGCGGGAAGGTATTATTTTGTGATACATAGCCAGTGTGGAGAACTGTTGGAGAAAGGTATCGTTTTGTGATGTGGAGCTACTGTGTAGAAAAGTTGCAGGAAGTTATTGTTCTGTGATGTGGAGCTAGTGTGGAGAACTCTTGCAGCAAGGTATAGTTATGTGATTCGGAGCTTGTGTGAAGAACTGTTCCTGGAAGATAAAGTTTTGTGATTCGGAGACAGTGTGCAGAACTGATCAGGAAGGTAATATTTTGTGATGTGGATCTAGTGTAGAAAACTGTTGCAGAAAGTTATTGTTTGTGAGTTGGAGCTACTGTGGAGAACTGTTGTAGGAAGGTATTGTTTGGTGGTTCGAAGCCAATGTGGGGAACTGCTGCAGAAACGTATTGTTTTGTGATGTGTAGCTAGTGTAGAGAACTGTTGCAGAAAGGTATTGTTTTGTGAGGTGGAGCTAGTGTGGAGAACAGTTGCAGGAAGTTATACTTTTGTGATTCGGAGCCAGTGTGGAGAACTGTTGCAGAAACATATTGTTTTGTGATGTGGAGCTAATGTAGAGAACTATTGCAGAAAAGTATTGTTTTGTGAGGTGGAGCTAGTGTGGAGATCTGTTTGCATGAAGGTAGTGTTTTGTGAAGTGGAGCTACTGTGGAGAACGGTTGCAGGAAGGTATAGTTTTGTGATGTGGAGTTAGTGTGTAGAACTGTTGCAGGAAGGGATAGTTTTGTGATTCTGAGCTAGTGAGAAGAACTGTTGCTGAAAGGTATAGTTTTGTGATTCGGAGCCAGTGTGGAGAACTGCTGCAGAAACGTATTGTTTTGTGATATGGAGCTAGTGTAGAGAACTGTTGCAGAAAGGTATTGTTTTGTGAGGTGGAGCTAGTGTGGAGAACTTTTGCAGCAAGGTATAGTTTTGTGATGTGGAGCTAGTGTGTAGAAATGTTGCAGGAAAATATTGTTTTTTGATTTGGAGCTAGTGTGGAGAACTGTTGCCTGAAGGTATAGTTTTGTGATTCGGAGCCAGTGTGGGGAACTGTTGCAAAAACGTATTATTTTGTGAGGTGAAGCTAGTGTGGAGAACTCTTGCAGGAAGGTATAGTTTTGTGATGTGGAGCTAGTGTGTAGAATTGTTGCAGGAAATTTTGTTTTGTGATTTGGAGGTAGTGTGGAGAACTGTTGCAGGAATGTATAGTTATGTGATGTGGAGCTAGTGTGGGGAACTGTTGCAATTAGGTATAATTTTGTGTTTCGGAGCCAGTATGTAGAACTGTTGCGGGAAGGTATTATTTTGTGATACATAGCCAGTGTGGAGAACTGTTGGAGAAAGGTATTGTTTTGTGATGTGGAGCTACTGTGTAGAAAAGTTGCAGGAAGGTATTGTTCTGTGATGTGGAGCTAGTGTGGAGAACTCTTGCAGGAAGGTATAGTTTTGTGATTCTGAGCTTGTGTGAAGAACTGTTCCTGGAAGATAAAGTTTTTTGATTCGGAGACAGTGTGGAGAACTGTTGCAGAAAGGTATTGTTTTGTGAGGTGGAGCTAGTGTGGAGAACTGTTGCAGGAATGTATAGTTTTGTGATGTGGAGCTAGTGTGGGGAACTGTTGCAATTAGGTATAATTTTGTGATTCGGAGCCAGTGTGTAGAACAGTTGCTGGAAGGTATTATTTTGTGATACATAGCCAGTGTGGAGAACTGTTGGAGAAAGGTATCTTTTTGTGATGTGGAGCTACTGTGTAGAAAAGTTGCAGGAAGGTATTGTTTTGTGATGTGGAGCTAGTGTGGTGAACTCTTGCAGGAAGGTATAGCTTTGTGATTCGGAGTTTGTGTGAAGAACTGTTGCTGGAAGGTAAAGTTTTGTGATTCGGAGACAGTGTGCAGAACTGATGCAGGAAGGTATTATTTTGTGATGTGGATCTAGCGTAGAAAACTGTTGCAGAAAGTTATTGTTTGTGAGTTGGAGTCAGTGTGGAGAACGGCTGCAGAATTGTATTGTTTTCTGATGTGGAGCTAGTGTAGAGAACTGTTGCAGAAAGTTATTGTTTTGTGATTCGGAGCCATTATGGAGAAGTGTTGCAGAAACTTATTGTTTTGTGATGTAGAGGTAATGTAGAGAACTGATGCAGAAAAGTATTCTTTTGTGAGGTGGAGCTAGTGTGGAGAACCATTGCAGGAATGTATAGTTTTGTGAATTGGAGCTAGTGTGGAGAACTGTTGCAGGAAGTTATTCTTTTGTGATTCATATGCAGTGTGGAGAACTGTTGCAGAAACGTATTGTTTTGTGGTGTGAAGCTAATGTAGAGAACTGTTGCAGAAAGGTATTGTTTTGTGAGGTGGAGCTATTGTGGAGATCTGTTTGCATGAAGGTAGTGTTTTGTGAAGTGGAGCTACTGTGGAGAACGGTTGCAGGAAGGTATAGTTTTGTGATGTGGAGTTAGTGTGTAGAACTGTTGCAGGAAGGTATAGTTTTGTGATTCTGAGCTAGTGTGCAGAACTGTTGCTGGAAGGTATAGTTTTGTGATTCGGAGCCAGTGTGGAGAACTGTTGCAGAAACGTATTGTTTTGTGATATGGAGCTAGTGTAGAGAACAGTTGCAGAAAGGTATTGTTTTGTGAGGTGGAGCAAGTGTGGAGAACTTTTGCAGCAAGGTATAGTTTTGTGATGTGGAGCTAGTGTGTAGAAATGTTGCAGGAAAATATTGTTTTTTGATTTGGAGCTAGTGTGGAGAATTGTTGCCTGAAGGTATAGTTTTGTGAATCGGAGCCAGTGTGGGGAACTGTTGCAAAAACGTATTATTTTGTGAGGTGAAGCTAGTGTGGAGAACTCTTGCAGGAAGGTATAGTTTTGTGATGTGGAGCTAGTGTGTAGAATTGTTGCAGGAAATTTTGTTTTGTGATTTGGAGGTAGTGTGGAGAACTGTTGCAGGAATGTATAGTTATGTGATGTGGAGCTAGTGTGGGGAACTGTTGCAATTAGGTATAATTTTGTGATTTGGAGCCAGTGTGTAGAACTGTTGCGGGAAGGTATTATTTTGTGATACATAGCCAGTGTGGAGAACTGTTGGAGAAAGGTATCGTTTTGTGATGTGGAGCTACTGTGTAGAAAAGTTGCAGGAAGTTATTGTTCTGTGATGTGGAGCTAGTGTGGAGAACTCTTGCAGCAAGGTATAGTTATGTGATTCGGAGCTTGTGTGAAGAACTGTTTCTGGAAGATAAAGTTTTGTGATTCGGAGACAGTGTGCAGAACTGATCAGGAAGGTAATATTTTGTGATGTGGATCTAGTGTAGAAAACTGTTGCAGAAAGTTATTGTTTGTGAGTTGGAGCCAGTGTGGAGAACTGCTGCAGAATCATATTGTTTTGTGATGTGGAGCTAGTGTAGAGAACTGTTGCAGAAAGGTATTGTTTTGTGATTCGGAGCCAGTATGGATAAGTGTTGCAGAAACGTATTGTTTTGTGATGTGGAGGTAATGTAGAGAACTGATGCAGAAAAGTATTCTTTTGTGAGGTGGAGCTAGTGTGGAGAACCGTTGCAGGAATGTATAGTTTTGTGATTTGGAGCTAGTTTGTAGAAATGTTGCAGGAAAGTATTGTTTTGTAATTCGCAGCTAGTGTGAAGAACTGTTGCTGGAAGGTATAGTTTTGTGATTTGGAGCCAGTGTGGGAAACTGTTCAGGAAGGTATTATTTTGTGATGCATAGCCAGTGTGGAGGACAGTTTAGATATGTATCGTTTTGTGATGTGGAGCTACTTTGTAGAAATGTTGCAGGAAGATATTGTTTTGTGATATGGAGCTAGTGTGTAAAACTGTTGCAGGAAGGTATTAATTTGTGATGTGGAGCTAGTGTAGAGAACTGTTGCAGAAAGTATTGTTTTGTGAGGTGGAGCTAGTGTGGAGAACTGTTGCCTGAAGGTATAGTTTTGTGATTCGGAGCCAGTGTGGGGAACTGTTGCAAAAACGTATTATTTTGTGAGGTGCAGCTAGTGTGGAGAACTCTTGCAGGAAGGTTTAGTTTTGTGATATGGAGCTAGTGTAGAGAACTGTTGCAGAAAGTTATTGTTTTGTGAGGTGGAGCTAGTGTGCAGAAATTTTGCAGCAAGGTATAGTTTTGTGATGTGGAGCTTGTGTGTAGAAATGTTGCAGTAAAGTATTGTTTTGTGATTTGGAGCTAGTGTGGAGAACTGTTGCCTGAAGGTATAGTTTTGTGATTCGGAGCCAGTGTGGGGAACTGTTGCAAAAACGTATTATTTTGTGAGGTGCAGCTAGTGTGGAGAACTCTTGCAGGAAGGTATAGTTTTGTGATGTGGAGCTAGTGTGTAGAATTGTTGCAGGAAAGTATTGTTTTGTGATTTGGAGGTAGTGTGGAGAACTGTTGCAGGAATGTATAGTTTTGTGATGTGGAGCTAGTGTGGGGAACTGTTGCAATTAGGTATAATTTTGTGATTCGGAGCCAGTGTGTAGAACTGTTGCTGGAAGGTATTATTTTGTGATACATAGCCAGTGTGGAGAACTGTTGGAGAAAGGTATCTTTTTGTGATGTGGAGCTACTGTGTAGAAAAGTTGCAGGAAGGTATTGTTTTGTGATGTGGAGCTAGTGTGGAGAACTCTTGCAGGAAGGTATAGTTTTGTGATTCGGAGTTTATGTGAAGAACTGTTGCTGGAAGGTAAAGTTTTGTGATTCGGAGACAGTGTGCAGAACTGATGCAGGAAGGTATTATTTTCTGATGTGGATCTAGCGTAGAAAACTGTTGCAGAAAGTTATTGTTTGTGAGTAGAAGCCAGTGTGGAGAACGGCTGCAGAATTGTATTGTTTTCTGATCTGGAGCTAGTGTAGAGAACTGTTGCAGAAAGTTATTGTTTTGTGATTCAGAGCCAGTATGGAGAAGTGTTGCAGAAACGTATTGTTTTGTGATGTGGAGGTAATGTAGAGAACTGATGCAGAAAACTATTCTTTTGTGAGGTGGAGCTAGTGTGGAGAACCGTTGCAGGAAGGTATAGTTTTGTGAATTGGAGCTAGTGTGGAGAACTGTTGCAGGAAGTTATTCTTTTGTGATTCATACGCAGTGTGGAGAACTGTTGCAGAAACGTATTGTTTTGTGGTGTGAAGCTAATGTAGAGAACTGTTGCAGAAAGGTATTGTTTTTTGAGGTGGAGCTATTGTGGAGAACTGTTTGCATGAAGGTAGCGTTTTGTGAAGTGGAGCTACTGTGGAGAATGGTTGCAGGAAGGTATAGATTTGTGATGTGGAGCTAGTGTGTAGAACTGATGCAGGAAGATATAGTTTTGTGATTTGGAGCTAGTGTGAAAAACTGTTGCTGGAAAGTATTGTTTTGTGAGGTGGAGATTATGGGGAGAACTGTTGCAGGAAGGTATAGTTTTGTGATGTGGAGCTAGGGTGTAGAAATGTTGCAGGAAAGTATTGTTTTGTGATTCGGAGCTTGTGTGAAGAACTGTTGCTGGAAGGTATAGTTTTGTGATTCGGAGCCTTTGTTGGGAACTGTTGCAAAAACGTATTATTTTGTGAGGTGGAGCTAGTGTGGAGAACACTTGCAGGAAGGTATTGTTTTCTGATGTGGAACTAGTGTGTAGAAATGTTGCAGGAAAATATTGTTTTATGATTTGGAGCTAGTGTGAAGAACTGTTGGAATTAGGTATAGTTTTGTGATTCGGAGCCAGTGTGTAGAACTGTTGCAGGAAGGTATTATTTTGTGATACATAGCCAGTGTGGAGAAAAGTTGCAGAAAGATATCTTTTTGTGATGTGGAGCTACTGTGTAGAAATGTTGCAGGAAGGTATTGTTTTGTGATGTGGAGCTAGTGTGGAGAACTCTTGCAGGAAGTTATAGTTTTGTGATTCGGACCTTGTGTGAAGAACTGTTGCTGGAAGGTAAAGTTTTGTGATTCAGAACCAGTGTACAGAACTGTTGCAGGAAGGTATTATTTTGTGATGTGTATCTAGTGTAGAAAACTGTTGCAGAAAATTATTGTTTTGTGAGGTGGAGCTAGTGTGGAGAACTGTTGCAGGAAGGTATTGTTTGGTGATTCGGAGCCAGTGTGGAGATCTGCTGCAGAAACGTATTGTTTTGTGAGGTGGAGCTACTGTGGAGAACTGTTGAAGGAAGGTATATTTTGGTGATTCCCAGCCAGTATGGAGAACTGCTGCAGAAACGTATAGTTTTGTGATGTGGAGTTAATGTAGAGAACAGTTTGCATGAAGGTAGGGTTTTGTCAAGTGGACCTACTGTGGAGAACGGTTGCAGGAAGGTATAGTTCTGTGATGTGGAGTTAGTGTGTAGAACTGTTGCAGGAAGGTATAGTTTTGTGATTCTGTGCTAGTGTGAAGAACTGTTGCTGGAAGGTATAGTTTTGTGATTCGGAGCCAGTGTGGAGAACTGTTGCAGAAACATATTGTTTTGTGATATGGAGCTAGTGTAGAGAACTGTTGCAGAAAGGTATTGTTTTTTGAGGTGGAGCTAGTGTGTAGAACTGTTGCAGCAAGGTATAGTTTTGTGATGTGGAGCTAGTGTGTAGAAATGTTGCAGGAAATGATTGTTTAGTGATATGGAGCTAGTTTAGAGAACTGGTGCAGAAAGGTATAGTTTTGTGATTCGGAGAATGTGTGAAGAACTGTTGCTGGAAGGTAAAGTTTTGCGATTCGGAGCCAGTGTTCAGAACTGTGCAGTAAGGTATTATTTTGTGATGTGGATCTAGTGTAGAGAACTGTTGCAGAAAGGTATTGTTTTGTGAGGTGGAGCTAGTGTGGAGAACTGATGCAGGAAGGTATTGTTTGGTGATTCGGAGCCAGTGTGGAGAAATGCTGCAGAAACGTATTGTTTTGTGATGTGGAGCTAGTATAGAGAACTGTTGCAGAAAGGTATTGTATTGTGAGGTGGAGATATTGTGGAGAACTGTTTGTATGAAAGTAGTGTTTTGTGAAGTGTAGCTACTGTGGAGAACGGTTACACGAAGGTATAGTTTTGTGATGTGGAGCTAGTGTGTAGAATTGTTGCAGGAAGTTATAGTTTTGTATTTCGGAGCTAGTGTGAAGAACTGTTGCTGGATAGTATAGTTTTGTGAATCGGAGCCAGTGTGGAGATCCGTGGCAGAAACGTATAGTTTTGTGATGTGCAGGTAGTGTAGAGAACTGTTGTAGAAAGTTGTTGTTTTGTGAGGTGGAGCTAGTGTGGAGAACTGTTGCAGGAATTTATAGTTTTGTGATGTGGAGCTAGTGTGTAGAAATATTGCAAGAAAATATTGTTTTGTGATTTGGAGCTAGTGTGAATAACTGTTGCTGGAAGGTATAGTTTTGTGATTCGGAGCCAGTGTGGGCAACAGTTGCAGAAATGTATTGTTTTGTGAGGTGGAGCTAGTGTGGAGAACATTTGCAGGAAGGTATGGTTTTGTGATGTGGAGCTAGTGTGTAGAAATGTTGCAGGAAATTATTGTTTTGTGACTTGGAGCTAATGTGGTGAAGAGTTGCAGGAAAGTATTGTTTTGTGATACGGAGCTACTTTGAAGAACTGTTGCTGGAAGGTGTAGTTTTGTGAGGTGGAGCCAGTGTGGAAAACTGTTGCAGGAAGGGATTATTTTGTGATGCGTAGCCAGTGTGGAGAACAGTTTAGAAAGGAAATGTTTTGTGATGTGGAGCTAGTGTGTAGAATTGTTGCAGGAAGTTATAGTTTTGTATTTCGGAGCTAGTGTGTAGAACTGTTGCAGGAAGGTATTGTTTGGTAATTCGGAGCCAGTGTAGAGAAATGCTGCAGAAACGTATGGTTTTGTGATGTGGAGCTCGTGTAGAGAACTGTGGCAGAAAGGTATTGTTTTTTGAGGTGGAGCTCGTGTGTAGAACTGTTGCAGGAGGCATTGTTTGGTGATTCAGAGCCAGTGTGGAGAACTGCTGTAGAAACGTATTGCTTTGTGATGTGGAGCTAGTGTAGAGAACTGTTGCAGAAAGGTATTGTTTTGTGAGGTTTAGCTATTGTGGAGAACTGTTTGCATGAAGGTAGTGTTTTGTGAAGTGGAGCTACTGTGGGGAATGGTTGCAGGAAGGTATAGTTTTGTGATTCGGAGCTTGTGTGAAGAACTGTTGCTGGAAGGTAAAGTTTTTGATTCGGAGCCAGTGTGCAGAACTGTTGCAGGAAGGTATTATTTTGTGATGTCTATCTAGTGTAGAAAACTGTTGCAGAATGTTATTGTTTCGTGAGGTGGAGCTAGTGTGGAGAACTGTTGCAGGAAGGTATTGTTTGGTGATTCGGAGCCAGTGTGGAGAACTGCTGCAGAAGACTATTCTTTTGTGATGTGGAGCTAGTGTAGAGAACTGTTGCAGAAAGGTATTGTTTTGTGAGGTGGAGCTAGTGTGGAGAACTGTTGCAGGAAGTTATACTTTTGTGATTCAGAGCCAGTGTGGAGAACTGTTGCAGAAACGTATTGTTTTGTGATGTGGAGCTAATGTAGAGAACTATTGCAGAAAGGTATTGTTTTGTGAGGTGGAGCTATTGTGGAGAACTGTTTGCATGAAGGTTGTGTTTTGTGAAGTGGACCTACTGTGGAGAATGGTTGCAGGAAGGTATAGTTTTGTGATGTGGAGCTAGTGTGTAGAACTGTTGCAGGAAGGTATAGTTTTGTGATTCTGAGCTAGTGTGGAGAACTCTTGCAGGAAGGTATAGTTTTGTGATTCTGAGCCTGTGTCGAGAACTGTTTTAGAAACCTATTGTTTTGTGATATGGAGCTAGTGTAGAGAACTGTTGCAGCAAGGTATAGTTTTGTGATGTGGATCTAGTATGTAGAAATGTTGCAGGAAAGTACTGTTTTGTGATTTGGAGCTAGTGTGGAGAACTGTTGAGGAAGCTATAGTTTTGTGATTCGGAGCCAGTGTGGGGAACTGTTGCAAAAACGTGTTATTTTGTGAGGTGGAGTTAGTGTGGAGAACTCTTGCAGGAAGGTATAGTTTTGTGATGTGGAGCTTGAGTCTATAAATATTGCAGGAAGATATTGTTTTGTGACGTGGAGCTAGTGTGTAGAACTGCTGCAGGAAGGTAGAGTTTTGTGATTCTGAGCCAGTGTGCAGAACTGTTGTAGAAGGGTATTAATTTGTGATGTGGAGTTAGTGTAGAGAACTGTTGCAGAAAGGTATTGTTTTGTGAGGTGGAGCTAGTGTGTAGAACTGTTGCAGGAATGTATAGTTTTGTGATTCGGAGCTAGTGTGAAGAACTGTTGCTGGAAGGTATAGTTTTGTGATTCGGAGCAAGTGTGGAGAACTGTTGCAGAAACGTATTGTTTTGTTATGTGGAGCTAGTGTAGAGAACAGTTGCAGAAAGGTGTTGTTTTGTGAGGTGGAGCTAGTGTGTAGAACTGTTGCAGGAAGTTATTCTTTTGTGATTCGGAGGCAGTGTGGAGAACTGTTGCAGAAAATTATTGTTTTGTGGTTTGAAGCTAATGTAGAGAACTGTTGAAGAAAGGTATTGTTTTTTGATGTGGAGCTATTGTGGAGAACTGTTTGCATGAAGATAGTGTTTTGGGAAGTGGAGCTACTGTGGAGAACGGTTGCCGGAAGGTATAGTTTTGTGATGTGGTGCTACTGTGTAGAACGGAAGCAGGAAGATATAGTTTTGTGATTCGGAGCTAATGTGAAGAACTGTTACTGGAAAGTATTGTTTTGTTATCAGGAGCTAGTGTGAAGAACTGTTGCAGGAACTTATTGTTTGGTGATTCGGAGCCAGTGTGGAGAACTGCTGCAGAAACGTACTGTTTTGTGATGAGGAGCTAGTGTAGAGGACTGCTGCAGAAAGTTATTGTTTTGAAATGTGGAGTTAGTGTGGAGAACTGTTGCTGGAATGTATAGTTTTGTGATTTGGAGCTAGTGTAGAAATGTTGCAGGAATGTATTGTTTTGTGATTCGGAGCTAGTGTGAAGAACTGTTGCTGCAAGGTATAGTTTTGTGATTCGGAGCCAGTGTGGGAAACTGTTGCAGGAAGGAATAAATTGGTGATGTGGCGATAATGTAGAGAACTGTTGCAGAAAGGTATTATTTTGTGATGTGGAGCTAGTGTGTAGAACAGTTGCAGGAAGGTATAGTTTTGTTATTCGGAGCTAGTGTGAAGAAATTTTGCTGCAATTTATAGTTTTTCATGTGGTGCTAGTGTGTAGAAAAGTTGCAGGAAAATATTACTTTGTGACTTGGAGCTAGTGTGGAGAACTGTTGCCGGAATGTATTGTTTTGTGATTCAGAGCTAGTGTGAAGAACTGTTGCTGGAAGGTATAGTCTTATGATTCGAAGCCAGTGTGGGGAACTGTTGCAAAAACGTATTATTTTGTGAGGTGGAGCTAGTATGGAGAACTCTTGCAGGAAGGTATGGATTTGTGATGTGGTGCTGGTGTGTAGAAATGTTGCAGGAAAATATTTTTTTCTGATTTTTAGCTAGTGTGGAGAACTGTTGCAGGAAGGTATAGTTTTGAGATGTGGAGCTAGTGTGGGGAACTGTTTCAATTAGGTATAGTTTTGTGATCCGGAGCCAGTGTGTAGAACTGTTGCAGGAAGGTATTATTTTGTGATACATAGCCAGTATGGAGAACAGGTGCAGAAAGATATCTTTTCGTGATGTGGAGCTACTGTGTAGAAATGTTGCAAGAAGATATTATTTTGTGATGTGGAGCTAGTGTGGAGAACTCTTGCAGGAAGGTATAGTTTTGTGATTCGGAGCCTGTGTGAAGAACTGTTGCTGGAAGGTAAAGTTTTGTGATTCGGAGCCAGTGTGCAGAACTGTTGAATGAAGGTATTATTTTGTGATGTGTATCTAGTGTAGAAAACTGTTGCAGAAAGTTATTGTTTTGTGAGGTGGAGCTAGTGTGGAGAACTGTTGCTTGAAGGTATAGGTTTGTAATTCGGAGCCAGTGTGGGGAACTGCTGCAGAAACATATAGTTTTGTGATGTGGAGCTAGTGTAGAGAACTGTTGCAGAAAGGTATTGTTTTGTGAGGTGGAGCTAGTGTGGAGAACTGTTGCAGGAAGTTATACTTTTGAGATTCGAAGCCAGTCTGGAGAACTGTTGCAGAAACATATTGTTTTCTGATGTTTAGCTAATGTAGAGAACTATTGCAGAAATGTATTGTTTTGTGAGGTGGAGCTTTTGTGGAGAACTGTTTGCATGAAGGTAGTGTTTTGTGAAGTGGAGCTACTGGGGAGAAGGGTTGCAGGAAAGTATAGTTTTGTGATGTGGAGTTAGTGTGTAGAACTGTTGCAGGAAGGAATAGTTTTGTGATTCTGAGCCAGTGTGGAGAACTGTTGCAGAAAAATATAGTTTTGTGAGGTGGAGCTAGTGTGTAGAAATGTTGCAGGAAAGTATTGTTTTGTGATTTGGAGCTAGTGTTGAGAACTGTTGCTGGAAGGTAAAGTTTTGTGATTCGGAGAGAGTGTGGGGAACTGTTGCAAAAACGTGTTATTTTGTGAGGTGGAGCTAGTGTGGAGAACTCTTGCAGGAAGGTATAGTTTTGTGATTCGGAGCCAGTGTGTAGAACTGTTGCAGGAAGGTATTATTTGGTGATACATAGCCAGTGTGGAGAACAGTTGGAGAAAGGTATCGTTTTGTGATGTGGAGCTACTGTGTAGAAAAGCTGCAGGAAGGTATTGTTTTGTGATGTGGAGCTAGTGTGGAGAACTCTTGCAGGAAGGTATAGTTTTGTGATTCGGAGCTTGTGTGAAGAACTGTTGCTGGAAGGTACAGTTTTGTGATTCGGAGCCAGTGTGCACAACTGATGCAGGAAGGTATTATTTTGTGATGTGGATCTAGTCTAGAAAATTGTTGATGAAAGTTATTGTTTTGTGAGTTGGAGCTAGTGTGGAGAACTGTTGCAGGAGTTATTGTTGGGTGATTCGGAGCCAGTGTGGAGAACTGCTGCAGAAACGTATTGTTTTGTGATGTGGAGCTAGTGTAGAGAACTGTTGCAGAAAGGTATTGTTTTGTGAGTTGGAGCTAGTGTAGAGAACTGTTGCAGCAAGGTATAGTTTTGTGATGTGGAGCTAGTGTGTAGAAATGTTGCAGGAAAGTATTGTTTTGTGATTTGGAGCTAGTGTGGAGAACTGTTGCTTGAAGGTATAGGTTTGTAATTCGGAGCCAGTGTGGGGAACTGTTGCAAAAACGTGTTATTTTGTGAGGTGGAGCTAGTGTGGAGAACTCTTGCAGGAAGGTATAGTTTTGTGATTGGGAGCTTGTGTGAAGAACTGTTGCTGGAAGGTATTGTTTTGTGATTCGGATCCAGTGTGGAGAACTGTTGCAGAAACGTATTGTTTTGTGATGTGGAGGTTATGTAGAGAACTGTTGCAGAAAAATATTGTTTTGTGTGGTGGAGCTAGTGTGGGGAACTGTTGCAGGAAGGTATAGTTTTGTGATTTGGAGCTAGTTTGTAGAAATGTTGCAGGAAAGTATTGTTTTGTAATTTGGAGCTAGTGTGAAGAACTATTGCTGGAAGGTATAGTTTTGTGATTCGGAGCCAGTGTTGGAAACTGTTCAGGAAGGTATTATTTTTTGATGTGTAGCCAGTGTGGAAAACAGTTTAGATATGTATCGTTTTGCGATGTGGAGCTACTGTGTAGAAATGTTGCAGGAAGATATTGTTTTTTGATGTGGAGCTAGTGTGTAGAACTGTTGCAGGAAGGTAAAGCTTCTACAGAGAAAATGAATCCTGCTCTAACTTTGAATAGTACTTAGACATATTCCAAACTGGATTCTCATTTCAGAGTAACACATGTGCGTTTCTCACAAAAGCATTTCACGAAATTTTTACACTTTGAAGTGAACGTGATTATCTTTCAAAGTAACGGTTCCAGAGGGAAAATGAACACTGCTCTTACTTGGAACAGAACTTTGACATATTCCAAAGTAAGGATTCTCATTTCAGAGTAAGACATGTGCGTTTCTCACAAAAGCGTTTCGTGAAATTTTTACCCTTTCAAATGAACGTGATTATCTTTCAATGTAATGCTTCAACAGAGAAAGTGAACACGGCACTAACTTCTAGCAATAGTGTTACATATCCCGAATAACAACCTCTCATTTGAGAGTAACACATGTGCGTTTCTCACAAAAGCGCTTCATGAAATTTTTACCCTTTCAAAAGAACATAATTATCTTTCAAAGTAAAGCTTCTACAGAGAAAAGGAACACTGTTCTAACTTTCAATAGTACTTAGACATATTCCAAACTGTGGATTCTCATTTCAGAGTAACACATGTGCGTTTCTCACAAAAGCATTGCATAAAATTTTACACTTAGAAGTGAACGTGATTTTCTTTCGATGTAATGTTTCAACACAAAAAATGAACACAGTGCTAACTTCTAACAATAGTGTAACATGTCCCAAATAACAAGTTCTCATTTCAGAGTAACACATGTGCGTTTATCACAAAAGCATTTCATGAAATTCTTACGCTTTCAAAAGAACGTGATTATCTTTCAAAGTAAAGCTTCTAGAGAGAAAATGAACACTACTCTAACTTTGAATAGAACATTGACATATTCGAAACTAGGGCTTCTCATTTCAGAGTAACACATGTGAGTTTCTCACAAAAGCATTTCATGAAATTATTACCCTTTCAAAAGAACATGATTATCTTTCGATGTAATGCTTCAATACAGAAAATGAACACTGTGCTAACTTCTAACAATAGTGTAGCATATCTCGCATAACAAGTTCGCATTTCAGAGTAACACATATGCGTTTTTCACAATAGCATTTCATGAAATTTTTACACTTAGAAATTAACGTGATTATCTTTCAAAGTAAGGTTCCAGAGGGAAAATGAACACTGCTCTAACTTTGAACAGAATTTTGACATATTCCAAACTAGGTCTTCTCATTTCCGACTAACACTTGTGTGTTTCTCACAAAAGCATTTCATAAAATTATTACCCTTTCAAAAGAACATGAATATCTTTCGATGTAATGCTTCAACACAGAAAATGAACACTGTGCTAACTTCTAATAATAGTGTAACATATCTTGAATAACAAGTTCGCATTTCAGAGTAACACATGTGCGTTTCTCACAAAAGCATATGATGAAATTCTTACCCTTTCAAAAGAACATGATTATCTTTCAAAGTAAAGCTTCTACAGAGAAAAGGAACACTGTTTTTTCAATAGTACTTAGACATATTCCAAACTGTGGATTCTCATTTCAGAGTAACACATGTGCGTTTCTCACAAAAGCGTTTGGTGAAATTTTTACCCCTTCAAAAGAACATGATTATCTTTCAAAGTAAAGCTTCTACAGAGAAAATGAATCCTGCTCTAACTTTGAATTGTACTTAGACATATTCCAAACTGTATTCTCATTTCAGAGTAACACATGTGCGATTCTCACAAAAGCATTTCTTGAAATTTTTACACTTTTAAGTGAACGTGATTATCTTTCAATGTAATGCTTGAACATAAAAAATGAACACTGTGCTAACTTCTAACAATAGTGTAAGATATGACGAATAAGAAGTTCTCATTTCAGAGTAACACATGTGCGTTTCTCACAAAAGCGTTTCTTGAAATTTTTACCCCTTCAAAAGAACATGATTATCTTTCAAAGTTAGCTTCCACAGAGAAAATAATCCCTGCTCTAACTTTGAATAGTACTTAGACATATTCCAAACTGTGGATTCTCATTTCAGAGTAACACATGTGCGTTTCTCACAAAAGTGTTTCATGAAATTTTTACCCTTTCAAATGAACGTGATTATCTTTCAATGTAATGCTTCAACACAGAAAATGAACACGACGCTATCTTCTAACAATAGTGTTACATATCCCGAATAACAACCTCTCAGTTGAGAGTAACACATGTGCGTTTCTCACAAAAGCGTTTCATGAAATTTTTACTTTTTCAAAAGAACATGATTATCTTTCAAAGTAAAGCTTCTACAGAGAAAATAAACCCTGCTCTAACTTTGAATAGTACTTAGACATATTCCAAACTGTGGATTCTCATTTCAGAGTAACACATGTGCGTTTTTCACAAAAGCATTTCGTGAAATTTTTACCCTTTAAAGAACATGATTATCTTTCAAAGTAATGCTTCTACAGAGAAAATGAACCCTGCTCTAACTTTGAATAGTACTTAGACATATTCAAAAATGGATTCTCATATCAAAGTAACACATGTGCGTTTCTCACAATAGCATTTCATGAAATTTTTACACTTAGAAGTGAATGTAATTATCTTTAATGTAATGCTTAAATATAAAAAATGAACACTGTGCTATCTTCTAACAATAGTGTAACATATCCCAAACAACAAGTTTTCATTTCAGAGTAACACATGTGCGTTTATCACAAAAGAATTTCATGAAATTCTTACGCTTTCAAAAGAACGTTATTATCTTTCAAAGTAAAGCTTCTAGAGAGAAAATGAACACTACTCTAACTTTGAACAGAACATTGACATATTCCAAACTAGGGCTTCTCATTTCAGAGTAACACATATGCGTTTTTCACAAAAGCATTTAATTAAATTTTTACACTTACAAGTTAACGTGATTATCTTTCAATGTAATGCTTCAACATAGAAAATGAACACTCTGCTAACTTCTAACAATAGTGTAACATATAATGAATAACAAGTTCTCATTTCAGGTAACACATGTGCTTTTCTCACAGAAGAATTTCATGAAATCCTTACCTTTTCAAAAGAACGTGATTATCTTGAAAGTAAAGCTTTTAGAGAGAAAATGATCACTGCTCTAAGTTTGAACAGAACTTTGACATATTCCAAACTAGGTCTTCTCATTTCAGACTAACACTTGTGTGTTTCTCACAAAAGCAATTCATGAAAATATTACCCTTTCAAAAGAACATGATTATCTTTCGATGTAATGCTTCAATACAGAAAATGAACACTGTGCTAACTTCTAACAATAGTGTAACATATCCTGAATAACAAGTTCTCATTTCTTAGTAATACATGTGCGTTTCTCACAAAAGCATATCATGAAATTCTTAACCCTTTCAAAAGAACATGATTATCTTTGAAATAAAGCTTCCACAGAGAAAAAGAACACTGTACTTACTTTGAATAGTACTTAGACATATTCCAAAATGTGGATTCTCATTTCAGAGTAACACATTTGCGTTTCTCACAAAAGCATTTCATGAAAATTTTACACTTACATTTGAACTTGATTATCTTTCGATGTAATGCTTCAATACAGAAAATGAACACTGTGCTAACTTCTAACAATAGTGTAACATATCTCGTATAACAAGTTCTCATTTGATAGTAACACATGTGCGTTTCTCAGAAAAGCATTTCATGAAATTCTTACCCTTTTAAAAGAACGTGATTATCTTTCAAAGAAAAGGATCCAGATGGAAAATGAACACTGCTCTAACTTTGAATAGAAATTTGACATATTCCAAAATAGATCTTCTCATTTCAGACTAACACTTGTGTGTTTCTCACAAAAGCATTTCATGAAATTATTACCCTTTCAAAAGAACATGATTATCTTTCGATGTAATGCTTCAACACAGAAAAGGAACACTGTGCTAACTTCTAACAATAGTGTAACGTATGTCGTATAGCAAGTTTTCATTTCAGAGTAACACATGTGCGTTTATCACAAAAGAATTTCATGAAATTCTTACGCTTTTAAAAGAAAGTGATTATCTTTCAAAGTAAAGCTTCTAGAGATAAAATGAACACTACTCTAACTTTGACCAGAACATTGATATATTCCAAACTAGGGCTTCTCATTTCAGAGTAACACATGTGTGCTTCTCACAAAAGCGTTTCATGAAATTTTTACCCTTTCAAATGAACGTGATTATCTTTCAATGTAATGCCCTCAACACAGAAAAAAGAACAAGGTGCTTACTTCTAACAATAATGTAACATATTCCGAATAACAACTTCTCATTTGAGAGTAACACATGTGCGTCTCTCACAGACGAATTTCATGAAAATCTTAGCTTTTCATAAGAACGTGATTACCTTTCAAAGTAAAGCTTCTAGAGCAAAAATGATCACTGCTCTAACTTTGAACAGAACTTTGACATATTCCAAACTAGGTCTTCTCATTTCAGACTAACACTTGTGTGTTTCTCACAAAAGCATTTCATGAAATTTTTCCCCTTTCAAAAGAACAGGATTATCTTTCGATGTAATGCTTCAATACAGAAAATGAACACTGTGCTAACATCTAACAATAGTGTAACTTATCTCGTACAACAAGTTCTCATTTCAGAGTAACACATATGCGTTTCTCACAAAAGCGTTTCATGAAATTTTTACCCTTTCATAAGAACATGATTATCTTTCAAAGTAAAGCTTCCACAGAGAAAAAGAACACTGTTCTAACTTTGAATAGTACTTAGACATATTCCAAACTGTAGTAACACATGTGTGTTTCTCTCAAAAGCGTTTCATGAAATTTTTACACTTAAATTTGAACTTGATTATCTTTCGATTTAATGTTTCAACACAGAAAATGAACACTGTGCTAACTTCTAACAATAGTGTAACATATAACGAATAACAAGTTCTCAATTGAGAGTAACACATGTGCGTTTCTCACAGAAGCATTTCATGAAATTCTTACCCTTTTAAAAGAACGTGATTATCTTTCAAAGAAAAGGTTCCAGAGGGAAAATGAACACTGCTCTAACTTTGAATAGAAATTTGACATATTCCAAACTAGGTCTTCTCATTTCAGACTAACAATTGTGTGTTTCTCACAAAAGCATTTCATGAAATTATTACCCTTTCAAAAGAACATGATTATCTTTCGATGTTGCTAAAATACAGAAAATGAACACTGTGCTAACTTCTAACAATAGTGTAACATATCTCGTATAACAAGTTCGCATTTCAGAGTAACACATATGCGTTTCTCAAAATAGCATTTCATGAAATTTTTACACTTAGAAGTGAACGTTATTATCTTTCAAAGTAAAGCTTCTAGGGAGAAAATAAACACTACTCTAACTTTGAACAGAACATTGACATATTCCAAACTAGGGCTTCTCATTTCAGGAGTAACACATGTGCGTTTCTCACAATAGCATTTCATGAAATTTTTACACTTAAAAGTGAACGTGATTATCTTTCGATGTAATGCTTAAATATAAAAAATGAACACTGTGCTAACTTCTAACAATTGTGTACCATATCCCAAACAACAAGTTTTCATTTCAGAGTAACACATGTGCTTTTATCACAAAAGAATTTCATGAAATTCTTACGCTTTCAAAAGAACGTGATTATCGTTCAAAGTAAAGCTTCTAGAGCGAAAATGAACACTACTCTAACTTTGACCAGAACATTGATATATTCCAAACTGGGGCTTCTCATTTCAGAGTAACACATGTGCGCTTATTACAAAAGCGTTTCATGAAATTTTACCCTTTCAGATGAACGTGATTATCTTTCCATGTAATGCCCTCAACACAGAAAATGAAAAAGGCGCTTACTTCTAACAACAATTTAACATATTCTGAATAACAACGTCTCAATTGAGAGTAACACATGTGCGTTTCTCACAGAAGAATATCATGAAATTCTTAGCTTTTCAAAAGAACGTGATTATCTTTCAAAGTAAAACTTCTAGAGAGAAAATGATCACTGCTCTAACTTTGAAGAGAACTTTGACATATTCCAAACTAGGACTTCTCATTTCAGACTGACACTTGTGTGTTTCTCACAAAAGCATTTCATGAAATTATTACCCTTTCAAAAGAACATGATTATCTTTCGATGCAATGCTTCAATACAGAAAATGAACATTGTGCTAAATTCTAACAATAGTGTAATTTATCTCGTAAAACAAGTTCTCATTTCAGAGTAACACATATGCGTTTCTCACAAAAGCGTTTCATAAAATTTTTACCCTTTCAAAAGAATATGATTATCTTTCAAAGTAAAGCTTCTACAGAGAAAATGATCACTGCTCTAACTTTGAATAGAACTTTGACATATTCCAAACCAGGTCTTCTCATTTCAGAATAAAACTTGTGTGTTTCTTCAAAAGCATTTCATGAAATTATTACCCTTTCAAAAGAACATGATTATCTTTCGATGCAATGCTTCAATACAGAAAATGAACACAGTGCTAACTTCTAACAATAGTGTAACCTATCTCGTATAACAATTTCGCATTTCAGAGTAACACATATGCGGTTCTCACAATAGCAATTCATGAAAATTTTCACTTAGAAGTGAACTTGATTATCTTTCATAGTAAAGGTTCCAGAGGGAAAATGAACACTGATCTAACTTTGAACAGAACATTGACATATTCCAAACTAGGGCTTCTCATTTCAGAGAAACACATATGCGTTTCTCACAAAAGCGTTTCATTAAATTTTTACACTTAGAGCTGAACATGATTATCTTTCGATGTAATGCTTCAACACAGAAAAGGAACACTGTGCTAACTTCTAACAATAGTGTAACATATCTCGTATAACAAGTTCTCATTTGAGAGTAACATATGTGCGTTTCTCACAGACGAATTTCATGAAATTCTTAGCTTTTCAAAAGAACGTGATTATCTTTCAAAGTAAAACTTCTAGAGAGAAAATGATCACTGCTCTAACTTTGAACAGAACTTTGACATATTCCAAATTAGGTCTTCTCATTTCAGACTAACACTTGTGTGTTTCTCACAAAAGCATTTCATGAAATTATTACCCTTTCAAAAGAACATGATTGTCTTTCGATATAATGCTTCAATACAGAAAATGAACATTGTGCTAACTTCTAACAATAACTTATCTCGTTCAACAAGTTCTCATTTCAGAGTAACACATGAAATTTTCACCCTTTCAAAAGAGCATGATTATCTTTCAAAGTAAAGCTTCCACAGAGAAAAAGAACACTGTTCTAACTTTGAATAGTACTTAGACATATTCCAAACTGTGGATTCCCATTTCAGAGAAACACATGTGCGTTTCTCACAAAAGCATTTCATTAAATTTTTACACTTACAGGTATACGTGATTATATTTCGATTTAATGCTTCAACATAGAAAACGAACACTGTGCTAACTTCTAACAATAATGTAACATATCTCGTATAACAAGTTTTCATTTGAGAGTACCACATGTGCGTTTCTCAAAAAAGCATTTCATGTAATTCCTATTCTTTTAAAAGAACGTGATTATCATTCAAAGTAAAGGTTGTAGAGGGAAAATGAACACTGCTCTAACTTTGAACAGAACTTTGACATATTCCAAACTAGGGATTCTCATTTCAGAATAACACGTGTGCGCTTCTCACAAAATCTTTTCTTGAAATTTTTACCCTTTCGAATGAACGTGATTATCTTTCAATGTAATGCCCTCAACACAGAAAATGAATACGGCGCTATCTTCTAACAATAGTGTAAAATATCCTGAATAACAACTTCTCATTTGAATGTAACACATGTGCTTTCTCACAGAAGAATTTCATGAAATTCTTAGCTTTTCAAAAGAACGTGATTATCTTTCAAAGTAAAGCTTCTAGAGAGAAAATGATCACTGTTCTAACTTTGAACAGAACTTTGACATATTCCAAACTAGGTCTTCTCATTTCAGACTAACACTTGTGTGTTTCTCACAAAAGCATTTCATAAAATTATTACCCTTTCAAAAGAACATGATTATCTTCCGATGTAATGCTTCAATACAGAAAATGAACACTGTGCTAACTTCTAGCAATAGTGAAAAATATCTCGTATAACAAATTCTCATTTAGAGTAACACGTGCGTTTCTCACCAAAGCGTTTCATGAAATTCTTACTTTTTCAAAAGAACGTAATTATCTTTCAAAGTAAAGGTTCCAGAGGGAAAACGAACACTGCTCTAACTTTGAACAGAAATTTGACATATTCCAAACTAGGTATTCTCATTTCAGAGTAACTCATGTGCGTTTCTCACTAAAACGTTTCATGAAATTTTTACCCTTTCAAATGAACGTGATTATCTTTCAATGTAATGCTTCAATACAGAAAATGAACACTGTGCTAACTTCTAACAATAGTGTAACATATCTCGTATAACAAATTCTCATTTGAGAGTAACACATGTGCGTTTCTCACCAAAGCGTTTCATGAAATTATTACCCTTTCAAAAGAACATGATTATCTTTCAAAGTAAAGCTTCTATAGACATAATAAACACTGCTCTAACTTTGAATGGGACTTAAAATTATTCCAAACAAGGGCTTCTCATTTCAGAGTAACACATGTGCCTTTCTCAAAAAAGCATTTCATGAAATTCTTACGCTTTCAAAAGAACGTGATTATCTTTCAAAGTAAAGCTTTTAGAGAGAAAATGAGCACTGCTCTAACTTTGAACAGAACTTTGACATATCCCAAACTAGGGCTTCTCATTTCAGAGTAACACATGTGCGTTTCTCACAATAGCATTTCATGAAATTATTACCCTTTCAAAAGAACATGATTATCTTTCGATGTAATGCTTCAATACAGAAAATGAACACTCTGCTAACTTCTAACAATAGTGTAACATATCCTGAATAACAAGTTCTCATTTCATAGTAACACATGTGCGTTTCTTACAAAAGCATATCATGAAATTCTTACCCTTTCAAAAGAACATGATTATCTTTCAAAGTAAAGATTCTGCAGAGAAAATGAACCCTGCTCTAACTTTGAATAGTACTTAGACATATTCCTAACTGGATTCTCATATCAGAGTAAAACATGTGCCTTTCTCACAAAAGCATTTCTTGAAATTTTTACACTTACAGGTAAACGTGATTATCTTTCCATTTAATGCTTCAACACAGAAAATGAACACTGTGCTAACTTCTAACAATAGTGCAACATATCTCGTATAACAAGTTCTCATTTGAGAGTACCACAGGTGCGTTTCTCAGAAAAGAATTTCATGAAATTCTTACCTTTTCAAAAGAACGTGATTATCTTTCAAAGTAAAGGTTCCAGAGGGAAAATGAACACTGCTATAACTTTGAACAGAACATTGACATATTCCAAACTAGGGCTTCTCATTTCAGAATAACACATGTGCGTTTCTCACAAAAGAATTTCATTAAATTTTTACACTTAGAGGTGAACGCGATTATCTTTCGATGTAATGCTTCAACACAGAAAAGGAACACTGTGCTAACTTCTAACAATAGTGTAACATATCTCGTATAACAAGTTCTCATTTGAGAGTAACACACGTGCGTTTCTCAGAAAAGTATTTCATGAAATTCTTACTTTTTCAAAAGAACGTGATTATCTTTCAAAGTAAAGGTTCCAGAGGGAAAATGAACACTGCTCTTAGTTTGAACAAAACTTTGACATATTCCAGGCTAGGGATTCTCATTTCAGAGTAACACATGTGCCCATCTCACAAAAGCAATTCATGAAACTATTACCCTTTCAAAAGAACATGATTATCTTTCGATATAATGTTTCAATACAGAAAATGAACACTGTCCTAACTTCTAAGAATAGTGTAATATATCCTGAATCAAAGGTTCTCATTTCAGAGCAACACATATGCGTTTCTCACAAAAGCATATCATGAAATTCTTACCCTTTCAAAGAACATTATTATCTTTCAAATTAAAGCTTCTACAGATAAAATGAACCTTGCTCTAACTTTGAATAGTACTTAGACATATTCCAACCTGGATTCTCATATCAGAGTAACACATTTGCCTTTCTTACAATAGCATTTCATGAAATTTTTACACTTAGAAGTGAACGTGATTATCTTTCGATGTAATGCTTCAACATTAAAAATGAACACTGTGCTAACTTCCAAAAATAGTGTAACATATCTCGTATAACAAGTTCTCATTTGAGAGTAACACATGTGCGTTTCTCACAATAGCATTTTATGAAATTTTTACACTTAGAATTGAATGTGATTATCTTACGATGTAATGCTTCAACATAAAAAATGAACACTGTCCTAACTTCTAACAATACTGTCACATATCCCAAACAACAAGTTTTCATTTCAGAGTAACACATGTGCGTTTATCACAATAAAATTTCATGAAATTCGTACGCTTTCAAAAGAACGTGATTATCTTTCAAAATAAAGCTTCTAGAGAGAAAATGAACACTGCTCTAACTTTGAACAGAACATTGACATATTCCAAACTAGGTCTTCTCATTTCAGACTAACACTTGTGTGTTTCTCACAAAAGCATTTCATGAAATCATTACCCTGTCAAAAGAACATTATTATCTTCCGATTTAATGCTTCAATACAGAAAATGAACACTTTCCTAACTTCTAACAATAGTGTAACATATCCTGAATAACAAGTTCTCATTTCAGAGTAACACATGTGCATTTCTCACAAAAGCATATCATAAAATTCTTACCCTTTCAAAAGAACACGATTATCTTCGGGTGTAATGCTTCAATACAGAAAATGAACACTTTCCTAACTTCTAACAATAGTGTAACATATCCTGAATAACAAGTTCTCATTTCAGAGTAACACATGTGCGTTTCTCACAAAAGCATATCATGAAATTCTTACCCTTTCAAAAGAACATGATTATTTTTTAAAGTAAAGCTTCTACAGAGAAAAGGAACACTGTTCTAACTTTGAATAGTACTTAGACATATTCAAAACTGTGGATTCTCATTTCAGAGCAACACATATGCGTTTCTCACAATAGCATTTCATGAAATTTTTACACTTAGAAGTGAACGTGATTATCTTTCAAATAAAGGTTCCAGAGGGAAAATGAACACTGCTACAACTTTGAACAGAACATTGACATATTCCAAACTAGGGCTTCTCATTTCAGAGTAACACATGTGCGTTTCTCACAAAAGCATTCCATGAAATTTTTACACTTACAGGTGAACGTGATTATCTTTCGAATTAATGCTTCAACACAGAAAATGAACACTGTGCTAACTTCTAACAATAGTGCAACATATCTCGTATAACAAGTTCTCATTTGAGAGTACCACATGTGCGTTTCTCAGAAAAGCATTTCATGAAATCCTTACCCTTTAAAAGAACGTGATTATCTTTCAAAGTAAAGGTTGCAGAGGGAAAATGAACACTGCTCTAACTTTGAACAGAACTTTGCCATATTCCAATTTGGTCTTCTCATTTCAGAGTAACACATGTGCGTTTCTCACAAAAGCATTTCATGTAATTTTTACACTTAGAAGTGAACGTGATTATCTTTCAAAGTAAAGGTTCCAGATGGAAAATGAACACTGCTACAACTTTGAACAGAACATTGACATATTCCAAACTAGGGCTTCTCATTTCAGAGTAACACATGTGCGTTTCTCACAAAAGCATTTCATTAAATTTTTACACTTACAGGTGAACATGATTAACTTTCGATGTAATGCTTCAACACAGAAAGGGAACACTCTGCTAACTTCTAACAATAGTGTAACATATCTCGTATAACAAGTTCTCATTTGAGAGTAACACATGTGCGTTTCTCAGAAAAACATTTTATGAATTTCCTACCCTTTCAAAAGAACGTGATTATCTTTCAATGTAATGCCCTCAACATAGAAAATGAACACGGCGCTAACTTCTAACTATAGTGTAACATATTCTGAATAACAACTTCTCATTTGAGAGTAACACATGTGCGTTTCTCACAGAAGAATTTCATGACATCCGTAGCTTTTCAAAAGAACGTGATTATCTATCAAAGTAAAGCTTCTAGAGAGAAAATGATCACTGCGCTAACTTTGAACAGAACTTTGACATATTCCAAACTAGGTTTTCTCATATCAGACTAACACTTGTGTGTTTCTCACAAAAGCATTTCATGAAATTATTACCCTTTCAAAAGAACATGATTATCTTTCGAGGTAATGCTTCAATATAGAAAATGAACATTGTGCTAACTTCTAACTGTAACTTATCTCATACAACATGTTCTCATTTCAAGCGGCGAACTCCCTGGCCAGCAGGAAAGAACAGCCACACGATGAGGATTCTTCTCAAATCACGCTTTATTGGAGCCTCTTTTGAAGGGAGAGCAGAAAGCCAGGGGCCCCGAGCTCTGAACTATAGCTGCTTATATATGGATTCTGCCTAGCAACCTTTGATACTTTGATACCTTAACTGCCTTTCCGGAGACCCACCAGCAGGAAAGAAAGCAGGGGAACATTCCTGTCAATTACAGACCACAAGGAAGTTCCCTTGCCCGTCAGGGGAAGTGTGGGCAGCTTGATCACAACAACTCACCTTGTTTTCTGGTGGAAGAACTGCAACCTTAATATGGAGTTATCAAGTGAGGCTGGGGCCAAATGCCATCTTATAATGGCAGCCACTCAAATCAGCTCCCTGCAGTTCCCCCTTTTTGTTTTTCTCTGTAGGCCAGTGAGAAGGTCTTACTCCTGTTCAGGTCCTCACCTCATGATGCGAGGACCAATCAAAGGAGTCCTAAAACTCCTGGTACTCCTTCTCCCGTGCAATGGAATAAACTCCTGGGAGGTGCAAAGGCAGTACTCAGAGTAAAAATGCATACCTTCCTCAGTGCAATGGAGAATTTCTCCCTGAGAGTGCAAAGGCTATGCAAGGAACAAACCTACTGGCCTTTTAGGACAGATAACCAAACTTGGGGTGAAACTCCATTCTCCAAAGTGGCTAATGCTCGTAGGACCACAACCTTATCTCAAGATGCCTGAGCCTGAAGGCAACAAATTAACCATAGGCACAGCACCCACCCTCCTGTGCAGCATGCAAAAAACATCACCACCCCCACCCAATCCTTAAACAGGGAGAAGGCAGTGGAGATCCAGGAAGATAGTTCTTCTGCCATGCTGGTATCCATGTGTGTGGAATCTGCAGTCACCATTGCCACCCGCAACTTTTCCAGTTGTTGTTCGAATTCACCAGACCAATTACCTAAAAGACAGCTAGACAATTCTTTAAACTTTTCATATCACACACAGCCCCAGATACTTCCATTCACAGCCAAGCTGAGCCAATTGCCACAACTGCGGCTGTGCTTGTGGCAGCAGCAAGGGCAGTCAGAACTGGTAGCAGAGGGGCTAGCACAGAGGAGAGGAAGGGGAGGCAATCTTGCTTTCCGCTCCCTGTCTTTCCTCTGCCTGCTCCTGTCATTAGGAGTGGCTTTCTCATTTATTTACAACACGTTTGATGTTTTTGACATTTTGACCTGTCCGCTGTGGTAGCGGCTCTACTACCCCACTCTCCCTTCTTCTACCGGTGAGAGCGGAAAACCCACTTTTGTCATGGATCCCCAGCCTTACCTGGAGACTGTCTTGAGTTTCTTTTTTTAGGTATACCTTTTATGTTTATTCTTTTCAGTCTAGACCTGCCTAAGTCCCCCCCTTTTAAATCAGACTCTGATAGGCTGTCCTGGTGTGCTTGCAGTGCCCTCCTCCTTTCCCAGTGCAACCAAAAGCAGCACAGAAAAACATCAATGACGAGGGCCACAAAGATCAAGCAAAATACCTCAGGAGCAACCCCAGCAATCATCATACTTGGGAGACTCACCGACCGACGTCGCCGCTCCGCGTGTCGAGTTCTGAATCCTATTTGGCCCCTCACTCGGTACCAAAGCTTGTGCCAGCGTCCCGGGTTTCGGCACCAGTTGCGGCGAACTCCCTGGCCAGCAGGAAAGAACAGCCACACGACGAGGATTCTTCTCAAATCACGCTTTATTGGAGCCTCTTGGTTGAAGGGAGAGCAGAAAGCAAGGGGCCCCGAGCTCTGAAATATAGCTGCTTATATATGGATTCTGCCTAGCAACCTTTGATACTTTGATACATTAACTGCCTTTCCGGAGACCCACCGGCAGGAAAGAAAGCAGGGGAACATTCCTGTCAATTACAGACCACAAAAAAGTTCCCTTGCCCGTCAGGGGAAGTGTGGGCAGCTAGATCACAACAACTCACCTTGTTTTCTGGTGGAAGAACTGCAACATTAATATGGAGTTATCAAGTGAGGCTGGGGCCAAATGCCATCTTATAATGGCAGCCACTCAAATCGGCTCCCTGCAATTTCAGAGTAACATTTATGTGTTTCTCACAAAAGCGTTTCATGAAATTTTTACCCTTTCAAAAGAACATGATTATCTTTAAAATTAAAGCTTCTACAGAGAAAATGAACCCTGCTCTAACTGTGAATAGTAATTAGACATATTCGAAACTGGATTCTCATATCAGAGTAACACATGTGCGTTTCTCACAATAGCATTTCATGAAATTTTCACCTTTAGAAGTGAACGTGATTATCTTTCGATGTAATGCTTCAACACAGAAAAGGAACACTGTGCTAACTTCTAACAATAATGTAACATATCTCGTATAACAAGTTTTCATTTGAGAGTAACACATTTGCGTTTCTCAGAAAAGCATTTCATGAAATTCTTACCCTTTCAAAAGAACGTGATTATCTTTCAAAGTAAAGGTTCCAGAGGGAAAATGAACACTGCTCTAACTTTAAAGAAAACTTTCACATATTCCAAGCTAGGGATTCTCATTTCAGAGTAACACATGTGCGCATCTCACAAAAGCATTTCATGAAATTTTTACACTTTCAAATGAATGTGATTATCTTTCAATGTAATGCCCTCAACACAGAAAAGGAACACGGCGCTAACTTCTAACAATAGTGAAACATATCTCGTATAACAAGTTCGCATTTCAGAGTATCACATATGCGTTTCTCACAATAGCATTTCATGAAATTTTTACACTTAGAAGTGAACGTGATTATCTTTCAAAGTAAAGGTTCCAGAGGGAAAATGAACACTGATCTACCTTTGAACAGAACATTGACATATTCCAAACGAGGGCTTATCATTTCAGAGTAACACATGTGTGTTTCTCACAAAAGCATTTCATTAAATTTTTACACTTACAGGTGAACATGATTATCTTTTGGTGTAATGCTTCAACACAGAAAAGGAACACTGTGCTAACTTCTAACAATAGTGTAACATATCTCGTATAACAAGTTCTCATTTGAGAGTAACACATGTGCGTTTCTCAGAAAAGCATATCATGAAATTCTTACCCTCTCAAAAGAATGTGATTATCTTTCAAAGTAAAGGTTCCAGAGGGAAAATGAACACTGCTCTAACTTTGAACAAAACTTTGACATATTCCAAACTAGGGATTCTCATTTCAGAGTAACACCTGTGCGCATATCACAAAAGCGTTTCATGAAATTTTTACCCTTTAAAATGAACGTGATTATCTTTCAATGTAATGCCCTCAACACAGAAAATGAACACGGCACTAACTTCTAACAATAGTGTAACATATTCCGAATAACAACTTCTCATTTGAGAGTAACACATGTGCGTTTCTCACAGAAGAATTTCATGAAAATCTTAGCTTTTCAAAAGAACGTGATTATCTTGCAAAGTAAAACTTCTAGAGAGAAAATGATCACTGCTCTAACTTTGAACAGAACTTTGACATATTCCAAACTAGGTCTTCTCATTTCAGACTAACACTTGTGTGTTTCTCACAAAAGCATTTCATGAAATTATTACCCTGTCAAAAGAAAATGATTATCTTTCGATGTAATGCTTCATTACAGAACATGAACACTTTGCTAACTTCTAACAATAGTGTAACATATCCTGAATAACAAGTTCTCATTTCAGAGTAACACATGTGCATTTCTCACAAAAGCATATCATGAAATTCTTACCCTTTCAAAAGAACATGATTATTTTTTAAAGTAAAGCTTCTACAGAGAAAAGGAACACTGTTCTAACTTTGAATAGTACTTAGACATATTCAAAACTGTGGATTCTCATTTCAGAGCAACACATATGCGTTTCTCACAATAGCATTTCATGAAATTTTTACACTTAGAAGTGAACGTGATTATCTTTCAAATAAAGGTTCCAGAGGGAAAATGAACACTGCTACAACTTTGAACAGAACATTGACATATTCCAAACTAGGGCTTCTCATTTCAGAGTAACACATGTGCGTTTCTCACAAAAGCATTCCATGAAATTTTTACACTTACAGGTGAACGTGATTATCTTTCGAATTAATGCTTCAACACAGAAAATGAACACTGTGCTAACTTCTAACAATAGTGTAACATATCTCGTATAAGAAGTTCGCATTTCAGAGTAACACATATGCGTTTATCAAAATAGCATTTCATGAAATTTTTACACTTAGAAGTGAACGTGATTATCTTTCAAAGTAAAGCTTCTAGGGAGAAAATGAACACTACTCTAACTTTGAACAGAACATTGACATATTCCAAACTAGGGCTTCTCATTTCAGAGTAACACATGTGCGCTTCTCACAAAAGCGTTTCACGGAATTTTACCCTTTCAAATGAACGTGATTAACTTTCCATGTAATGCCCTCTACACAGAAAATGAACAAGGCGCTTACTTCTAACAACAATGTAACATATTCTGAATAACAACGTCTCATTTGAGAGTAACACATGTGCGTTTCTCACAGAAGAATATCATGAAATTCTTAGCTTTTCAAAAGAACGTGATTATCTTTCAAAGTAAAACTTCTAGAGAGAAAATGATCACTGCTCTAACTTTGAACAGAACTTTGACATATTCCGAACTAGGTCTTCTCATTTCAGACTAACACTTGTGTGTTTCTCACAAAAGCATTTCATGAAATTATTACCCTGTCAAAAGAAAATGATTATCTTTCGATGTAATGCTTCATTACAGAACATGAACACTTTGCTAACTTCTAACAATAGTGTAACATATCCTGAATAACAAGTTCTCATTTCAGAGTAACACATGTGCATTTCTCACAAAAGCATATCATGAAATTCTTACCCTTTCAAAAGAACATGATTATTTTTTAAAGTAAAGCTTCTACAGAGAAAAGGAACACTGTTCTAACTTTGAATAGTACTTAGACATATTCAAAACTGTGGATTCTCATTTCAGAGCAACACATATGCATTTCTCACAATAGCATTTCATGAAATTTTTACATTTTGAAGTGAACGTGATTATCTTTCAATATAATGCTTGAACCTAAAAAATGAACACTGTGCTAACTTCTAACAAGAGTGTAACATATGACGAATAACAAGTTCTCAATTCAGAGTAACACATGTGCGTTTCTTACAAAAGCATATCACGAAATTATTACCCTTTCAAATGAACATGATTATCTTTCGATGTAATGCTTCAATACAGAAAATGAACACTGTGCTAACTTCTCACAATAATGTAACATATCTCGTATATCAAGTTGTCATTTCAGAGTAACACATATGCCTTTCTCTAAATAGCATTTCATGAAATTTTTACACTTAGAAGTGAACGTGATTATCTTTCAAAGTAAAGGTTCCAGAGGGAAAATGAACACTGCTCTAACTTTGAACAGAACATTGACATATTCCAAACTAGGGCTTCTCATTTCAGAGTAACACATGTGCGTTTCTCACAAAAGCATTTCATTAAATTTTTACACTTACAGGTGAAAGTGATTATCTTTCGATGTAATGCTTCAACTCAGAAAAGGAACACTGTGCTAACTTCTAACAATAATGTAACATATCTCGAATAACAAGTTCTCATTTGAGAGTAACACATGTGAGTTTCTCCGAAAGGCATTTCATGAAATTCTTACCCTTTTAAAAGAACGTGATTATCTTTCAAAGTAAAGGTTCCAGAGGGAAAATGAATACTGCGCTAACTTTGAACAGATCTTTGACATATTCCAAACTAGAGATTTTCATTTCAGAGTAACACATGTGCGCTCCTCACAAAAGCGTTTCAGGAAATTTTTACCCTTTAAAATGAACGTGATTGTCTTTCAATGTAATGCCCTCAACACAGAAAATGAACACGGCGCTAACTTCTAACAATAGTGTAAAATATTCCGAATAACAACTTCTCATTTGAGAGTAACACATGTAGTAATAAGGAGTGGCCTGGCTGTGCCCCCGCACCCGGCCGCCCGCAATGGCTCAGCTTATGCCCCGAAATAATTACTCGGAAAACTATATTTATTTAATCACTGCCTGGCCCATTATTGGCTAGCTCTTACATATCGACCTAACCCATTTTTGATAATCTGTGCAGCACCCCAAGGTGTGCTTACCGGGGAGATTCTAGCCTGCATCTGCAGGGACTGGGAACATCATGGCGACTCCTAACTCAGCTTCTCTTTCCCAGAATCCTCTTCTGTCTACTCCACCCACCTAAGGGTTGGCCTATCAATGGGCTCAGGCAGTTTCTTTATTTTAACCAATGAAATCAACAGATTGATATAGGACACGCCCACATCACTTCCCCTTTTTCTGTTTAAACAAAAAAGAAAAGCTTTAACTTTAACATAGTAAAATCACATATAACAAAACAGTTATCAAGTAAGAATTACAGTTACAATATTTATATTTACTTTATCTTTTATCATAACTAAGGAAAACTATAACTAACCATTCTTCAACTCCATCAAAGACTCCAGAAGGATATAAAACTACCTACATAAACAAGAAATCAAACGCTCTAGAAATGACAGAGACATCTCGCTGCCTGGACAGTCACCCAAAGTTCTTTTGTACCGTTGGGGCATCCATCTTCGGCCTCCAGGCCCATAGTATCCAGCAGACATTTCCATGAAGCAGGAAATTCCAAAGACAGTTCAGTCACTTTCTGCTGTGTCCTGCGTCCTGCAGAATGTCTCGTAGACTCTTTTATGAATCAGGAACCCTGAAAGATCATCTCACCTTTAGGCAAGTTCAGCAGTCCTCTCTCTGCGGGTTCTTTGTGTCCAGTTTATGCAATAGTCCAGGCAAGAACAGTCTCTTGCCCAAATGGCTATCCAATTCCATAAGGATCCTCTTCGATGCCCATCTTCATCTCAAAGTAGATTGGTGCTGCCAGGAGTAGACGTGTCTCATTGTCATGGAAAACCCTAAGTTATTAAAATATTTTAAATGCCATATTCTGCAATCTTTGAGAGATATGAAGAATGTCTATCTAATTGAAATATATCTCTATATATCTAGAAAATCTAACATGACTACAAGCTTGACTATTATTTACGATCATTCATCAACAGCCTATATTTCCTAAATATACATTACACTTTAAAAATGAACTACACAATCACAATACTTTGATCAAGATCAGAAATACATATACATATAACAAAATTGACCTTAAAATCCACACCAATGCAAATTATTTATATCTATATCATATCCCCCTTTAAATATAAAAAAAGTTTATAAACCTTATTTGGGAACATGGGCGCAGTTTTCTCTCCAAACTGCTTCCTGCTGAACGGGGGCGTCGTTAATTAGGTCTTTCATGGTATAACCTGTGTGTTAGTTTTATCTCAGTTGGCAGTTGAGCAAAGCAATTTTCTGAGGGTGTTCACAGCAACCTTTCAGGAGGGCGTGGTCTATCATACCAAATCGGGATAGATGCAATCCAAAGGGTCTGGTCCTCTGTGAAAACAAAAGAAGACCCTTTTCGAAGCATCATATCCTTAGACCCAAATTCTGAAGTCATACCCTCATGATATCCATTTTGGTTCCATTTGGCAGCCCATATAATGAAATGTCTCTCTGTATTTAGCTCCTTTATAGTCAAAAATTTTAAAGAAAACACAATGTATATAATCCAGACTCTTTGTGAATTTTTCATTTTTACGTGGCTTATTTTTTTTATTTTTTTTACTCTCTTAACTATCTGTACTCTGTCTCTTTAAAGACTTTACCCTTTTAATTTTAAAGGCATTAACTTTATTCTCTCTCTCTCTATATATATTTTTTCTCTCAAGCCTATGTACATTCATCCAACACTGTGATCCATTTAGTGGTCTGTCTGAATCTGTTTTATTGTGAATCTGTAATTTTTTTTTACTATCCAGGAGCATTTCTTAAAATGTTAAGCAATTCTTAAAAACTTAAGTTGCACCATGTAGGGGTAATACGGTACTGCCTGCATTCTGCCCAGTAGAAACCTTAAATGCGCTGTCATTAAGGTAATTACGGTAGTTCCTGCCTGAGACTGCAGTATGGCAGAGCTGAGCCGCTCCTGTCTCAGAGCCATTTGGTGCCCCTGAGCTGCGCACAATTCCAGGCATACAGCAGTCCACATTGCCATCAAGCAAGCCATAGCACTTTATTCCAAATGCTCCATTCAAAAACTTTGTCTCCCGCAGGAGCCAAACAGAGATCGTAACGGCGGCACAGCCCAGAAAGCCGCATTTTAAAATGACGCAGCTTTTTTTCTGCTGCTATTGCTGAATCAGGAAATCTCTCTACGGCACGCCACCAACAAAGAACAAAACTCTGTGTTAAACTCTGTTTTTTCTCTGTTTAGAATTAAGCTCTCTCAGGTTTTTAAGTGGATTTAGCCCCACGTTGGGCGCCAAACACTGGACGAATGAATGTAGATCTACAAGGGATAGACAAGGCAACCTGATACAGACGGGAAACGTGAGAGGGGGGGCCTCACAGACCCCCATGGCACACATGGTTCAATCATTTCCAGTTCCAGCGGAGAATGTGCCTCGTCAGGACAATTAGGAAACCCCATGCCTACTGTTACAAGCAATAGTGATCAGAGAGATGAGTTACGTGTGTTTTGGCAAACTTCAATAAATGATCAAAGACCCAAGCTGAGAGTATGTGTAAATGGCATTTTTATTACTGGCTTGCTGGACACAGGTGCTGATGTAAGTATCATTACCCCAGAATCTTGGCATCCATATTGGCCTCTTCAGGATGTGAATGTCCAGCTACTGGGAATTGGAACCCTATCTCGAGTAAGACAGAGCACGAGATGGGTTGAATGCATAGGGCCTGAGGGACAAATAGGAAAATTAAGGCCATATGTAGCCAATATTGCAATGAATTTATGGGGTCGTGACCTATTACAACAATGGAATACCCAAATTAACATTCCTGCTACTTCTAGAGTTTATAGTTCTGAAAATAATATTAAAAGATATTATAAACGGAGAAAACCGGCCATTCGGGCCATACAAGAACAAGCAATTGAAGTCTCTTCAGAGATACCAACAGCCTTGCCTTTAAAATGGTTGACTGAGAAACCAATATGGACAAAGCAATGGCCTCTAGCTGAGGAAAAGTTACAGGCTTTAGAACAGCTGGTACAAGAGCAATTAGATGCTGGACATATAGAAGAATCTACCAGCCCTTGGAATTCTCCTGTATTTGTGGTTAAGAAAAAATCGGGTAAATGGAGAATGGTGACAGATCTCAGAGCAATCAACAAGGTTATTCAACCTATGGGCCCTCTGCAATCTGGAATCCCATTGCCCTCTTTGTTACCAAAAGGATGGCCTCTTATAGTTATTGATTTAAAGGATTGTTTTTTTCACAATACCTTTACAAAAAGAAGATAGAGAAAAATTTGCCTTCACAGTGCCTACTTACAACAATTCTCAACCTTCCAAGAGGTACCACTGGGCCGTCCTCCCCCAGGGTATGTTAAATAGCCCCTCCTTATGCCAATACTTTGTGAACCAACCATTGCAAATAATACGCAGGAAATTCCCCAAATCCATCATTTATCACTACATGGACGACATATTGTTATCTGATCCAAACATGGATACCTTGAACAGACTGTTTGACGAAATAAAGATACTTTTACCTAAATGGGGATTGCAAATTGCTCCTGAAAAAATACAGAAGGGAGATTCCGTTAATTATTTAGGTTATAAAATAGGTTTACAAAAAATCAAGACACAAAAGGCACAAATTAGGAGAGATCGCCTACGAACTCTTAATGACTTTCAAAAACTGTTAGGAGACATTTCCAGTCTACGACCAGCTATTGGGATAACACCTGATCTAATAATTCATTTGAACAAAACCTTGGAAGGTGATAAAGATTTAAACAGTCCCAGAGAATTAACAGCCGAAGCAGAAAAGGAACTGACAATGATTGAGGAAAAATTACAACATGCACATGTGGACAGGGTGAATCCAGAGCTCGATTGTGTTCTCGTCATATTACCATCAAAAATTTCTCCTACAGGAATTTTAATGCAGAGGGATGATATTATCTTGGAATGGATCTTTTTACCACATAAATCAAGTAAGAAACTAAAAACTTATGTGGAAAAGGTCTCTGAGTTAATTATAAAAGGCAAGCTGAGACTTCGTCAACTAGCAGGCATAGACCCAGCAGAAATTATAGTGCCTTTCACTGCTGATGAACTAAGGAAATTATGGGAAGATAATGAACCATGGCAAAGAGCTTGTGCTAATTTTTTGGGGGACATTAATAACAACTATCCAAAAAGCAAGAGGCTTAACTTCATAAAGAGAACTTCTTGGATCCTTCCTCGAATCGTCCGTGATGCTCCAATAACTGGAGCCCGTACATTCTATACTGATGCCAATAAAACAGGGAAGGCAGGTTACAAATCAGAAGACTTGGGTAAGGTGGAACAAAGTCCTTATGATTCTGTCCAGAAGGCAGAATTATATGCCATTCTTATGGTGCTAAGGGATTTTAAAGAACCTATCAATATAGTTACTGATTCACAATATGCAGAAAGAGTTATTTTACATATTGAAACCGCTGAATTTATACCTGATGATACAGAACTAACCTCATTGTTTATCCAGGTTCAAGATTTGATCAGGAACAGGCTTTGCCCTATGTACATAACCCACATCCGATCCCATACGGGTCTGCCAGGTCCTCTAGCACAAGGTAATGCAGATATTGATCAATTATTGATTGGTAGTGTGCTACAAGCCTATGAATTTCATGAAAAGCATCATGTTAATAGCAAAGGCTTGAAGAAAGAGTTTTCTATTACATGGCAACAAGCTAAGGAGATTGTAAAGAAGTGCCCTACTTGCTCTTTCTATAACCAAACGCCACTGCCAGCAGGGGCTAATCCTAAGGGCACCCATAGGAATGAAATCTGGCAGATGGATGTGTTCCACTTTGCAGAATTTGGCAAATTGAAGTATGTTCATCACACCATTGACACTTATTCAGGCTTTCAGTGGGCAACTGCTTTAAGTTCAGAAAAGGCTGATTCAGTAATTACTCATTTATTAGAAGTCATGGCCATCATGGGTATACCTACACAGATAAAGACAGATAATGGTCCTGCTTATGTCTCTAGGAAAATGAAACGGTTTTTTGACTATTACAATATCAAGCATGTTACAGGTATACCATACAATCCTACAGGTCAGGCAGTCATAGAAAGATCAAATAGAACTATAAAGGATATGTTGAACAAACAGAAAAGGGTGGAAAACACCCTCAGAAATAGGTTACATAATGCTTTGTTAACCTTGAATTTTCTTAACGCTAATGAGAAAGGAACAACGGCTGCAGAAAGACATTGGATAATGGAAAAGTCTACTGAACTAAATCAACCAGTTTATTTCAAGGATGTGCTAACCTCACAATGGAAGCCAGGAGATGTGCTGCGTTGGGGAAGGGGTTTTGCTCTTATCTCCACAGGTGAGGAAAAATTGTGGATACCGTCAAAATTAATAAAGGTTCGGTATGAAGAAGACAAGACACTTGGAAAAGATAAATAACAATTCATTCACAAGGACGACGAGCATACTAATGGTAAGGAACATAAATAGGTTGGGGGCAGGGTTCTTTTCTTATCTCCACAGATAAATACTGATCTTAAAAAAATTTAAGGGACCCTGAATATTTACTCAGTGATGGATGGAAAATGGTTACAACCCACTAAGGATCAGTAAGTATTGACTCTATATATATACATATCTATATGTTTTATTGAACACTTTTTTATAAATATGTAGAGCTGGTTTTGGAGTTGGACTCTGGCCCAGTCCCTCTTCAATTCCAAACCTGTTGATAAGAGATATCTCACAGGATAAGAATAATTATATACTTGGTAAACTTTCTTTACTTTTTCTCATATCTGTGTCTTTCTTTATATGTCAGTATGTGTCTTTGTTGTTAATGTTTAAATTTCCCATAACAAACAACAAATTTTTCTACAGTAATTTTAGAAGTTTTCAGGATGAAGATGGGGCCCCACAACATCAACTCAATCTGGTTTTTATGACGTCATGATTATATACATATTTTTTTTCTTTTTTTTCTTTCTTTTTTTTTATATTTATTTCAATATTTATTATACATTTTATATCCATGCTTCATTTTAATTATACATATATATGCAAAGTACACAGTCTGTTAAGTATACAAACAGCTTGAAAATACTGGCAAGAGTTGAAACTGTAGTCTAGAGGTCGAGCGTTCCAAGAGGTCCTCTTTGGAGGACCTCGGGATTTCTTTTAAGGCCTTTTTTTTTTTATGTTTCCATTGGTTTCTTTTTTTTTTTTTGTCAAAGCCTCCATTTATTAGGGACAGGGTAACAACTTATATACCCCCTGAATGAGGGCTTGGCGAGCAGGGCACAGGAGCATGGAATCTGGCCGCGTGGTCCCAGTCACGTAACCTACATCCGGTCAGGTAGGCCAAGAAGTCAGGAGTTGCCACACCTAGTTCCCTGGATAGCTGGAATTTAAGGCAGTTCCGCTATCAGATTAGGTTCGTTAGCAATTGGCGAATAGCTAATTGGGTGTGGGGCAGGTTTTGCCAATAGGACTATTCTTAACATAATTTTGGGTTTGGGGTTCCCTGCAGGCTCCCCAAGGTGATGGTTTCTGTAACAATCTTTAGGGGGGGAAACGGCTCCCAACATATTCCTCCTTTCTTATATAAAGGCAAGTAGTTATAGGTGGAGGGCACCAAGACAGAGTCAACCATGGTGTCAGATCTAAAGGAGAAGGGACTGGGACAAGGAGAGACCCTCCTCTCGACTGGTGAAGCAATTTACCTCTCCTGGGAACAGAGGGGTGCCTTATGAGTAGCATTAGTTTCTTGGAGCTTCTCAAATAAAAGGTATCTAGTAGGATTAAAGTAAGCAGATCACAGGGCACCCTGTCTTAGGCTATGTGGAGAGCGCCCTCGTACCTAAAAACCATGCCATGTTGAGCCGGCCTGTACGGCCTCTGTATGGTTTGAAATTTAGGTGAGGATCCACACTAACTCCCGTCTTTGGGCCCCTGTATCTATCATTAATGAAAAATCTGTGAGGTGCTCCTTAAACAAAAGATATGATATAATTTTGGCACCAATAACTCCATCTCCAGACAAGAAGAAAGGGGCACCTTCCAAACCCAGTATTCACCTTTTAGTCTGGCCCATGGTATGTCCTCCTTCCTAAATGCCTACTCCACAAAAAGTTACGTGTGCTTGCCTGCCATCAATTAGGGAGGTGAAAAAGGGATCAAAATCTAAAATTCTTAACATATGCATTAAACCCAAACACTTTACAGCATGTGTCAAACCTTTCCCAACATCTATAAGCAGTTACAAATATCATTAGATCAATTTCAGTAAGAGTACAATGACATACATTGTTGTCAAATACCACCATTTCCAGACTCTGAGCAACAGTCACAGGAACCCCAATCTTTCCCCTTCTTAAGTGAAGAGGTTAGTATTTTAATTAAAATGAGTTCTGTGTCCCAGAGATTAAAACAGTCTGATGTCCAGTCTGCATCTCAGCTCCAAAGCAGACCAGAGTTCAAGCTGCAGAAGCAGTTTAGCACTTGTGCTTCAGGGCCGGTGGGATTCCTGGGTGAGGTGAGCTGGATTCAGCTATCTGAAGCACATCCTGGCATTATCTCAGCCGGGTCTCCCTGGACTCAGGAGGCAGAATTGACACCCTGTAGAGTGGAGCAGCAGGTTCTGTTATCAGGGACTCCTCTCCTTGGGGGCAGGAAAAGCCAGACTAAGGACCTCTCTGCAATCGCCTCAGGAACTCCTCTGTGTCCGCAGCGCAGCCTCGACATCAGGCCCAGCTTTTATTTTCTTTCTGTGAAAAAAGCATAAATATATCCTCGACCCCAAATATATATAGGTCGGGTTTTTTCATAATGCATTGCAAGGGCTTTTCCACCTTGCCCTAGCAAAGGTCAGCTTGGTGTTATCATGTCAGATCCGTTTGCATCTGGATCTACTTGCAAGTTTCATAAGCTGCTTACAAGGAGCCTTATTATGCTCCATAATATTTTTTTTATTATTATTAGCCATATATGCAGTTCCTCCATTGGAAGAGCCATTTGTAAAATTTAGCATACAGCTATGGCAAGTGTGCATATTAAATATAAAACTTATTCTACAACATTTTTATAAAAAAATGCTGTTTATGGCAAAATCTTCTCAAGTTTTGCCAATTAAGATATTAAACTCTTAATTTAAACCAGTAGCCTGACTGGTACAAAAGGGCAGGATAAAAGCTAAAAAATGGCTTGATCCCCAGATGATTATTGCTACAATTCACACAACTGTATTTTGCTAATGTTATAGCAAAAAAATCCCTTTTTTCTTTCTTTTTAAGCGCTAATAATAGACTTGTTTTTTGGTACCAACTGCTCGAGACAATTTCGAATGGTGCACATTTTTGACAACACTCTGGCCAGACCTTCTAAAGATACATAGAGACTAGTTACAATTTTCTTAGGTCAAAGGTTAATTTGGGGTTAATTTGGGAATTTTATCATCATTTGCTTTCACGGGAGCCCCTAAGGAGAACGTCGCCCCCATGTCAGCTTGAAGCAATCTTAGAGGACGACGTCCCCTCTCCCAACAGAGTTTGCCCTCAGGGTTAGGGACATCTTTTAATGGTTGGTTTGGGGTTGAGGGGATGGGGGGATGTTTTATGGAATTAGGGGTATGTTAAAATAAAAAAAAGAGGGGGATTAACTGGTTTGATGTTTGGTATTTGTGAGTTACTGATTTCAGAAAATTGTCTTCGGACTGTTTCCTGTATATTGATATTGTATATTGAATGTGAGTGTTCCTACCTCTATTTTTGTATAAGAATATGCTTATATTAGATTGATACTTCTACCATAATACGATGTACATTTCTACCTCTGATACTATTTATGTAATATCAATATTGAATGTGAGCTCCTTCCATTGTTTACTTTTGATATGTAATGACATAGTTTACAGATGAAGATCATTGTCTTCATATATTGCACAGTTTATTCTTTTAATCTTCAAGTTAGATAGGTATTGAGAATTATATGTTTGTCATGTTTATTTTTAGGTTAATCAGGTCTTCTAGATACATAGAGATTATATTTAGTATAGATAGTGTAATCTTCAGCCTCTTTAAAGAGCTGCAGAAAATGGCTTTTAATCTAACCTAGAATTCTATGCCAATGAGACACAATTACTCCTGGCAACGCCACTCTACTCCCGAGAGAACGTTGAGCACCAAAGACACTCCACTGGGAGCTTGTCTTCTTGGCAGAACTGGCCTTTGGGTTAAGAAAAGCCCATACCTCAACTACTGACAAAGTTATGAAACAGGATTGTCTTATCTTGCCAAGACAGGGTAGGATGATTCTAAGAAAGTACCTTACATCTGATAATGGTATGTCAGTTATGTTTGGCCTTAGCCAAAGTTGGTTGACTCAACATTGCAAACGAGAATTTGGGTGATTGCCCAGGTAGTCAGTTGTCTCTGTTATTTTTGGCACATTTTGGATAAGTAATATTTATTCCCTTCTCAGATCTTTGATGGAGTTGAAGATTATATAACTGTAATTACTCTCTATATTAGTTAGACTCTTTGAGATAGACTGTCTGGTAAAACTTTTGTTCTCAATATTGTTTATTATATTTATTTTTTGTTATTATTGTTTATAGTTGTATTTGGTTTAATTCTGTCTTATTTAGACAAAAGGGGGAGATGTAGGGATGAGCCCCAACCCCCTAGTGGGTGGGCTCGCCTGGGGCAGGCTTTGACTGTTAAATAAGGTGCGCAGACGCAGTGCGGGCCCTTGTTTGCTTCCTCTCTCCTGTGCTGCGCGGGAACTGTGCGGGAACTTTTGGTTGCGTGAGTTAATAAAGCTGTATAACCTTATAATTATCCTTCTGACTTAATTCAAATCCGCCTTTAAACACATGTGCGTTTCTCACAGAAGAATTTCATGAAATTCTTACCCTTTCAAAAGAACATGATTAACTTTCAAAGTAAAGCTTCTACAGAGAAAATAAACCCTGCTCTAACTTTGAATACTACTTAGACATATTCCAAACTGGATTCTCATATCAGAGTAACACATGTGCGTTTCTCACAATAGCATTTCATGAAATTTTTACACTTTTAATTGAACATGATTATCTTTCGTTGTAATGCTTCAACATAAAAAATGAACACTGTGATAACTTCTAACAATAGTGTAAGATATCCCAAATAACAAGTTTTCATTTCAGAGTAACACATGTGCGTTTATCATAGAAGAATTTCTTGAAATTCTTACGCTTTCAAAGAATGTGATTATTTTTTAAAGTAGAGCATCTAGAGAGTAAATGATCACTACTCTAACTTTGAACAGAACATTGACATATTCCAAACTATGTCTTCTCATTTCAGACTAACTCTTGTGTGTTTCTCACAAAAGCATTTCATGAAAATATTACCCTTTCAAAAGAACATGATTATCTTTCGATGTAATGTTTCAATACAGAAAATGAACACTGTGCTAACTTCTAACAATAGTGTAACATATCCTGAATAACAAGTTCTCATTTCAGAGTAACACATGTGCGTTTCTCTCAAAAGCATTTCATGAAATTTTTACACTTAGAAGTGAAAGTGATTATCTTTTGATGTAATGCTTCAACACAAAAAATGAACACAGCGCTAACTTCTAACAATAGTGTAACATGTCCCCAATAACAAGTTTTCATTTCAGAGTAACACATGTGCGTTTATCACAGAAGCATTTCATTAAATTTTTACACTTACAGGTAAACGTGATTATCTTTCGATGTAATGCTTAAACACAGAAAAAGAACACTCTGCTAACTTCTAACAATAGTGTAACATATTCCGAATAACAACTTCTCATTTGAGAATAACACATGTGCCTTTCTCACAGAAGAATTTCATGAAATTCTAACTTTTCAAAAGAACGTGATTATCTTACAAAGTAAAACTTCTAGAGAGAAAATGATCACTGCTCTACCTATGAACAGAACTTTGACATATTCCAAACTAGGTCTTCTCATTTCAGACTAACACTTGTGTGTTTCTCACAAAAGGATTTCATGAAATTATTACCCTTTCAAAAGGACAGGATTATCTTTAAGTAATGCTTCAATACAGAAAATGAACATTGTGCTAACTTCTAACAATAGTGTAACTTATCTTGTACAACAAGTTCTCATTTCACAGTAACACATATGCGTTTCTCATAAAAGCGTTTCATGAAATTTTTACCCTTTCAAAGGAACATGATTATTTTTCAAAGTAGAGCTTCTAGAGAGTAAATGGTCACTACTCTAACTTTGAAAAGAACATTGACATATTCCAAACTAGGGCTTCTCATTTCAGAGTAACACATGTGCGTTTCTCACAAAAGCATTTCATTAAATTTTTACACTTACAAGTTAACGTGATTATCTTTCGAAGTAATGCTTCAACACAGAAAATGAACACTGTGCTAACTTCTAACAACAGTGTAACATATGACGAATAACAAGTTCTCATTTCAGAGTAACACATGTGCTTTTCTCACAGATGAATTTCAAGAAATTCTTACCTTTTCAAAAGACCGTGATTATCTTGCAAAGTAAAGCTTCTAGAGAGAAAATGATCACTGCTCTAACTTTGAACAAAACTTTGACATATTCTAAATTAGGTCTTCTCATTTCAGACTAACACTTGTGTGTTTCTCACAAAAGCATTTCATGAAATTATTACGCTTTCAAAAGAACATGATTATCTTACGATGTAATGCTTCAATACAGAAAATGAACACTGTGCTAACTTCTAACAATAGTGTAACATATCTTGAATAACAAGTTCTCATTTCATAGTAACACATGTGCGTTTCTCACAAAAGCATATCATGAAATTCTTACCCATTCAAAGAACATGATTATCTTTCAAAGTAAAGCTTCTACATAGAAAAGGAACACTGTTATAACTTTGAATAGTACTTAGACATATTCCAAACTGTGGATTCTCATTTCAGAGTAACACATATGCGTTTCTCACAAAAGCATTTCATGAAATTTTTACCCTTTCAAAAGAACGTGATTATCTTTCGATTTAATGCTTCAACACAGAAAATGAACGCAGTGCTAACTTCTAACAATAGTGTAACATATCTCGTATAACAAGTTCTCATTTCAGAGTAACACATGTGCGTTTATCACAAAAGAATTTCATGAAATTCTTAGGCTTTCAAAAGAACGTGATTATCTTTCATAGTAAAGCTTCTAGAGAGAAAATGAACACTACTCTAACTTTCAACAGAACATTTATATATTCCAAACTAGGGCTTCTCATTTCAGAGTAACACATGTGTGCTTCTCACAAAAGCGTTTCATGAAATATTTACCCTTTCAAATGAACGTGATTATCTTTCAATGTAATGCCCTGAACACAGAAAAATGAACAAGGCGCTTACTTCTAACAATAGTGTAACATATTCTGAATAACAACTTCTCACTTGAGAGTAACACATGTGCGTTTCTCACAGAAGAATTTTATGAAAATCTTAGCTTTTCATAAGAACGTGATTATCTTTCAAAGTAAAGCTTCTAGAGAGAAAATGATCACTGCTCTAACTTTGAAGAGAACTTTGACATATTCCAAACTAGGTCTTCTCATTTCAGACTAACACTTGTGTGTTTCTCACAAAAGCATTTCATGAAATTATTACCCTTTCAAAAGAACATGATTATCTTTCGATGTAATGCTTCATCACAGAAAAGGAACACTGTGCTAACTTCTAACAATAGTGTAACATATCTTGTATAACAAGTTCTCATTTGAGAGTCACACATGTGCGTTTCTCAGAAAAGCATTTCATGAATTTCTTACGCTTTCAAAAGTACGTGATTATCTTTCAAAGTAAAACTTCTAGAGAGAAAATGATCACTGCTCTAACTTTGAACGGAACTTTGACATATTCCAAACTAGGTTTTCTCATTTCAGACTAACACTTGTGTGTTTCTCACAAAAGCATTTCATGTAATTATTACCCTTTCAAAAGAACATGATTATCTTTCGATGTAATGCTTCAATACAGAAAATGAAGATTGTACTAACTTCTAACAATAGTGTAACTTATCTCGTAAAACAAGTTCTCATTTCAGAGTAACATTTATGCGTTTCTCACAAAAGCGTTTCATGAAATTTTTACCCTTTCAAAAGAACATGATTATCTTTCAAAGTAAAGCTTCTACAGAGAAAATGACCCCTGCTCTAACTTTGAATAGTACTTAGACATATTCCAAACTGGATTCTCATATCAGAATAACACATGTGCGTTTCTGCCTCCTCCCTGCCTCCCATTTCCCTCCCACTCCTCCCTTTCCTCCTCCCCTCCCCCCACTCCTCCCCCTCCCTCTTTAGCCTGAAGAGCAGTCAGGGTTCCCTGCCCTGTGGAAAGTCCAAAGTCCTCCCTGGTCTAGGAAGGTGAACATCCAAACTGGGTAGGCTCCCACAAAGCCAGAACATGAAGCAGGATCAAAACCCGTTGCCATGGTCCTTGGCTTCTCAGCAGCCCTTATTGTCCGCCAAATTATAGAGTCCGGTTTTATCCCATGCTTTTTCAGTCACAGTCCAGCTGGCCTTGGTGAGCTCCCAAAGAATCAGCCCCACTGTCTCCACGGGTGGGCGCACCCCTTGTAGTCCTGACTTCTTTGCTCATATTCTCTCTCCTTCTGCTCCTCATTGGGACATTGGGAGCTCAGTCCAGTGTTCCAGTGTGGGTTTCTCTCTCTATCTCCATCCATCGCCAGAAGAAGTTTCTTTATTTAGTTCTAGAAACCAATTATGAGTGAGTACATCCCATGTTCATCCTTTTGGGTCTGGGTTACCTCACTCAGGATAGTGTTTTCTATTTCCACCCATTTGCATGCAAAATTCGCGAAGTCATTGTTTTTTACCACTGAGTAGTATTCTAATGTGTATATATTCCACACTTTCTTCATCCATTCTTCCATTGAAGGGCATCTAGGTTATTTCCAGGTTCTGGCTATTACAAATAATGCTGCTATGAACATAGTTGAACAAATATCCTTGTCATATGATCGGGCATCTCGTGGGTATATTCCCAAGAGTGGTATTGCTGGGTCCATGGGTAGGTTGATCCCAATTTTCCTGAGAAACCGCCACACTGCTTTCCAAAGTGGTTGCACAAGTTTGCATTCCCACCAGCAATGGATGAGGGTACCCCTTTCTCCACAGCCTCTCCAGCAAAGGCTGTCATTGGTGTTATTGATTTTAGCCATTCTGACAGATGTAAGATGATATCTCAATATTGTTTTCATTTGCATTTCCCTGATCGCTAAGGAGGCTGAGCATGACCTTAAGTGCTTTTTTGGCCATTCGAACTTCTTCTGTTGAGATTTCTCTCTTAAGATCAGTGCCCCATTTTTTAATTGGGTTAATTAGCATTTTAAAATCTAGTTTCTTGAGTTCTTTATATATTTTGGAGATCAGACCTTTGTCTGTTGCGGGGTTGGTGAAGATCTTCTCCCAGTCTGTGGGTTGCCTTTTTGTCTTAGTGACAGTGTCTTTTGCTTTACAGAAGCTTCTCAGTTTCAGTAGGTCCCATTTATTCAATGTTGCCCTTAATGACTGTGCTGCTGGTGTTATACCTAAAAAGCGATCGCCTGTGCCCATCTGTTGTAGTGTACTTCCCACTTTCTCTTCAATCAGGTTCAGTGTGTTCAGATTGATATTGAGGTCTTTGATCCATTTGGACTTGAGTTTTGTGCATGGTGATAGGTATGGGTCTATTTTCATTCTTCTACAGGTTGACATCCAGTTGTGCCAGCACCATTTGTTGAAGATGCTTTCTTTCTTCCATTGTATACTTTTAGCACCTTTATCGAAAATGAGGTGTTCATAGGTTTGTGGGTTAAGATCCAGGTCTTCTACACGATTCCATTGGTCACCTTCTCTATTTTTATGCCAATACCACACTGTTTTCATTACTGTAGCTCTGTAATAGAGTTTAAAGTCAGGGATGGTAATGCCTCCAGAAGTACCTTTATTGTATAAGAGTGTTTTGGCTATCCGGGGTTTTTTGTTATTCCATATAAAGTTGATTGTTGTCCTTTCAAGATCAGTGAAGAATTTTAATGGGATCTTGATGGGGATTGCATTGAACCTATAAATTGCCTTTGGTAGGATTGCCATTTTTACTATGTTGATCCTCTCAATCCAAGAGCAAGGGAGATCCTTCCATTTTCTGGTATCCTCTTCAATTTCTTTCTTCAATGCCTTAAAGTTCTTGTCAAATAGATCCTTCACTTCTTTGGTTAGAGTTACCCCGAGATATTTTATGCTGTTTGTGGCTATCGTGAAAGGTGATGCTTCTTTGATTTCCCTCTCTGCCTCCATATCCTTTGTGTATAGGAGGGCGACTGATTTTTTGGAGTTGATCTTGTATCCGGCCACATTACTAAAGGCGTTTATCAGCTGTAGGAGTTCTTTGGTGGAGTTTTTGGGGTCGCTTATGTACACTATCATATCATCTGCAAATAACGAAAGTTTAACTTCTTCCTTTCCAATTCGAATCCCCTTGATCCCCTTATGTTGTCTTATTGCTATTGCTAAAACTTCAAGCACTATATTGAAGAAGTATGGAGAGAGTGGACAGCCTTGTCGTGTTCCTGATTTAAGTGGGATGGCTTTGAGTTTCTCTCCGTTTAGTTTGATGTTAGCTGTCGGTTTGCTGTAAATAGCTTTTATTATATGTAGGTATGACCCTTGTATCCCTAATCTCTCAAAGACTTTTATCATAAAGGGATGTTGAATTTTGTCAAAAGCTTTTTCAGCATCTAATGAAATGATCATATGGTTTTTTTCTTTCAGTTTATTTATATGATGGATTACATTGATAGATTTTCGTATGTCGAACAAGCCTTGCATCTCTGGGATGAAGCCTACTTGATCATAATGGATAATTTTTCTAATGTGTTCTTAGATACGGTTTGCCAGTATTTTGTTGAGGATTTTTGCGTCGATGTTCATGAGTGAGATTGGCCTGTAATTCTCTTTCTTGGTTGAGTCTTTGTGTGGTTTTGGTATCAGAGTGACGGTAGCTTCATAAAAGGAATTTGGCAATGACTATTCTGTTTCTATATTGTGAAATACCTTAAGGAGTATAGGTATTAGGTCTTCTTGGAAATTCTGGTAGAATTCCGCATTGAAACCATCTGGTCCTGGGCTTTTTTTGGTGGGGAGGTTTTTGATAACAGCTTCTAATTCTTTGCGACTGACAGGTCTATTTAGATTGTTCACCTGGTCCTGATATAACTTTGGTATATGGTATTTATCTAAAAAAGTGTCCATTTCTTTTACATTATCCAGTTTTGTGGCATACAAGCTTTTGTAGTAAGATCTAATGATTCTCTGAATTTCCTCTATGTCTGTGGTTATGTCCCCCTTTTCATTTCTGATCTTATTAATTTGCAAATTCTCTCTCTGCCGTTTGATTAGTTTGGATAGGGGTTTATCAATTTTGTTGATTTTCTCCAGGAACCAGCTTTTTGTTTCATTGATTCTTTGGATTGTTTTCTGTGTTTCTATTTTGTTGATTTCAGCCCTCAGTTTGACTATTTCCAGTCTTCTACTCCTCCTAGGTGAGTCTGCTTCTTTTTTTTCTAGAGCTTTCAGGTGGGTTGTTAAGTCTCCAATGTATGCTTTCTCTGTTTTCTTTAAGTGGCACTAAGGGCTATGAACTTTCCCCTTAGGACTGCTTTCAAAGTGTCCCATAAGTTTGAGTATGTTGATTCTTTATTTTCATTGAATTCAAGGAAGACTTTAATTTCTTTCTTTATTTCTTCTTTGATCCAGGTGTGGGTCAATAGTTGACTATTCAGTTTCCATGAGTTTGTAGGCTTTCTGGGGGTAGCATTGTTGTTGAATTCTAACTTTCGTCCGTGGTGATCTGATAAGACACGCGTGGTTATGGATATTTTTTTGTAACTGTGGAAGTTTGCTTTGTTACCGAGGATGTGGTCAATTTTCGAGAAGGTTCCATGAGCTGCAGAGAAGAAGGTATATTCTTTCCTATTTGGGTGGAATGTTCTATAGATGTCTGTTAAGTCCATTTGATTCAATACCTCCATTAATTCTCTTATTTCTCTGTTAGGTTTCTGTCTGATTGACCTGTCCATTGGTGAAAGAGGAGTGTTGAGATCTCCTACTATTAGTGTGTGCAGTTTGATGGCAGCCTTGAGTTTTAGTAGTGTTTCTTTTACATATGTGGGTGCTTTTATATTAGGGGCATAGATATTCAGGATTGAGACCTCATCCTGATCAATTGTTCCTGTTATGAGTATAAAATATCCCTCTCCATCTCTTCTGATTGATTTAAGTTTGAAGTCAACTTTGTTAGAAATTAGTATGGCCACACCTGCTTGTTTCTTAGGTCCATTTGCTTGATAAACCTTTTCCCATCCCTTTACTCTAAGTAGGTGCCTGTCTTTGTGGTTGAGGTGTGTTTCTTGTAAACAGCAGAATGTTGGATCCTGTTTGCGTATCCAATCTCTTAGCCTGTGCCTTTTTATAGGGGAGTTGAGTCCATTGACATTAAGGGATATTAATGACCAGTGGTTGCTAACTCCGGTCACTTTTTTAGTCATAGAGTTTGTGTGTTTGCCTTCTTTTAGTTGCGCTGGTGAAGGGTGTCTAGATGTTTGAGTTATTGTGGTCATTGTTGGTCTCCTTGGTTTGTGATTTTCCTTCTATTACTTTCTGTAAGGCTGGATTTGTGGCTACGTATTGTTTAAATTTGTTTTTATCCTGGAAAATTTTGTTTTCTCCATTTATAGTGAACGAAAGCTTGGCTGGGTATAGTAGTCTGGGCTTGCATCCATGTTCTCTTAGCTTCTGCAGTACATCTATCCAGGACCTTCTGGCTTTCATGGTTTCCATAGAGTAGTCAGGTGTAAGTCTGATAGGTTTACCTTTATAAGTAACTTGACCTTTTTCCTTTGCAGCTCTTAATATTCTTTCTTTATTCTGGATGTTTTGTGTTCTGATTATTACATGGCGAGGAGATGGGTTTTTTTGGTCCAGTCTATTCGGTGTTCTGTATGCTTCTTGAACCTTCAAAGGAATATCTTTCTTTAGGTTGGGAAAGTTTTCTTCTATAATTTTATTAAATATATTTTCTGAACCATTGAGCTGTACTTCCTCTCCTTCTTCTATCCCAATTATTCTTAGGTTTGGTCTTTTTATTGTGTCCCATATTTCCTGAATGTTTTGTGATGAGAATTTGTTGGTTTTTCTGTTTTCTTTGATCAGTGTGTTAATTTTCTCTATGGTATCTTCAGTGTCTGACATTCTTTCTTCTAACTCTTGTAATCTGTTGGTAGTACTTGTCTCTGTAGTTCCTGTTCGTTTACCCAGATTTTCCATCTCCAACCTTCCCTTGGTTTGAGTTTTCTTCATTACTTCCATTTCATTCTTCAGGTCTTGAACCATTTCCCTTACCTGTTTGATTGCATTTTCTTGTTTCTCTTGGTTTTCCTGGGTATCTTTGAGCGATTTATTCATTTCCTCTACCTTTTTGTTTGTAAGCTATAATTGTTTATGGCAGTTTTTCACCTCCTGTTTAAGGTCTTCTATTATTTTCAAATAATTCACTTTTGAGTCGATTTCTTCTACTTCTTCTAGAGTAGGGTGTACAATTATTCTTATTTCGGGATCCCTGGGTTCTGGTGATGTCATGTTGCCTTTCAGGTTGTTGGAGGAATTCTTGCATTGGCGCCTTCCCATCTCCTCTTTCAAATGAAGCCAAGAGAGGCCTGGTGTCTTGGTCCTGTCTTTGCTGTGCCTGAGTCTCTGGGTGTATCTCTTCAGTGTAGAAGCAGGGACCGTCCCCAGTGATGTCCCTCCTGGCACCCGGATCCTATCTCCCCGCTGCCTGGGCATCCCCCGAACAAAGGGCCGGCCATGCTTGGTGCAGGCCGGCCACCTAGACAAAGGAGATACCACCCTCCTGAATGCCCTCCCAATTCGGACCCTGTCCCAGCACCCAAACAGGCTGAGCTGGGAGCTGTTGTGTGGATCAAAGAGGGGAGGGGGGTCAGAGGTAGTGGGGGAGGGCCTTGGATGCAAGCTGTGTTGGACAGGAATGGAGAAGAGGTATCAAGCAGTACAGCCCCCGCAAACTGACCAGGAAGTGCAGGAGGGGTGGGGAACGTCTGAACTCCCTGTCCCGGGCTGCTGCCGCGGCCAGAACTCACTCACCCCAGCGATGTCGCTACTGGCACCCGGTTCCGATCTCCCCGCTGCCTGGGCATCCGTGAACAAAGGCCCAGCCCCGCTTGGTGCAGTCCGGCCACCTAGACAAAGGAGCCACCAACCTCCCGAATGCCCTGCAAATTCGGACCCTGTCCGAGCGCCCAAACAGACTGAGCTGGGAGCTGTTGTGTGGATCAAAGAGGGGAGGGGGGTCAGAGATAGTGGGCGTGATTATCTTTTAAAGTAAAGGTTCCAGAGGGAAAATGAACACTGCTCTAACTTTGAACAAAACTTTGACATATTCCAAACTAGGGCTTCTCATTTCAGAGTAACACATGTGCGTTTCTCACAAAAGCATTTCATTAAATTTTTACACTTAGAGGTGAACGTGATTATCTTTTGATTTAATGCTTCAACACAGAAAAGGAACACTGTGCTAATTCTAACAATAGTGTAACATATCTCGAATAACAAGTTCTCATTTGAGAGTAACACATGTGCGTTTCTCAGAAAAGCATTTCATGAAATTCTTACCCTTTCAAAAGAACGTGATTATCTTTCAAAGTAAAGGTTCCAGAGGGAAAATGAACATTGCTCTAACTTTGAACAGAACTTTGACATATTCCAAACTAGGGATTCTCATTTCAGAGTAACACATGTGCGTTTCTCAAAAAAGCATTTAAATAAATTTTTACACTTACAAGTTAACGTGATTATCTTTCAATGTAATGCTTCAACACAGAAAATGAACACTGTGCTAACTTCTAACAATAGTGTAACATATGACGAATAACAAGTTCTCATTTGACAGTAACACGTGCGTTTCTCAGAAAAGCATTTCATGAAATTCTTACCTTTTCAAAAGTACGTGATTATCTTTCAAAGTAAAGCTTCTAGAGAGAAAATGATCACTGCTCTAACTTTGAACAGAACTTTGATATATTCTAAACTAGGGATTCTCATTTCAGAGTAACACATGTGCGTTTCTCACAAAAAAGTTTCATGAAATTTTTACCCTTTCAAATGAACGTGATTATCTTTCAATGTAATGCTTCAACACAGAAAATGAACACGACTCTAACTTCTAACAATAGTGTAACATATCCCGAATAACAACTTCTCATTTGAGAGTAACACATGTGCGTTTCTCACCAAAGTATTTCATGAAATTAGAACCCCTTCAAAAGAACATGATTATCTTTCGATGTAATGCTTCAATACAGAAAATGAACACTGTGCTAACTTCTAACAATAGTGTAACATATCACGTGTAACAAGTTTTCATTTCAGGTTAACACATATGCGTTTCTCACAAAAGAGTTTCATGAAATTTTTACCCTTTCAAAAGAACATGATTATCTTTCGATGTAATGCTTCAATACAGAAAATGAACACTGTGCTATATTCTAACAATAGTGTAACATATCATGTATAACAAGTTCTAATTTCATAGTAACACATGTGCTTTTCTCACAAAAGCATATCATGAAATTCTTACCCTTTCAAAAGAACATGATTATCTTTCAAAGTAAAGCTTCTACAGAGAAAAGGAACACTGTTCTAACTTTGAATAGTACTTAGACATATTCCAAACTGTGGATTCCCATTTCAGAGTAACACATGTGCATTTCTCACAAACGCATTCCATGAAATTTTTAAACTTACAGGTGAACGTGATTATCTTTTGATTTAATGCTTCAACACAGAAAATGAACACTGTGCTAACTTCTATCAATAGTGTAACATATCTCGTATAACAAGTTCTCATTTGAGAGTAACACATGTGCGTTTCTCAGAAAAGCATTTCATGAAATTCTTATCCTTTTAAAAGAACGTGATTATCTTTCCAAGTAAAGGTTCCAGAGGGAAAATGAACACTGCTCTAACTTTGAACAGAACTATGACATATTCCAAACTAGGGATTCTCATTTCAGAGTAACACATGTGCGCATATCACAAAAGCGTTTAATGAAATTTTTACCTTTTAAATGAACGTGATTATCTTTCAATGTAATGCCCTCAACAAAGAAAATAAACACGGTGCTAACTTCTAACAATAGTGTGACATATTCTGAATAACAACTTCTCATTTGAGAGTAACACATGTGCGTTTCTCACAGGAGAATTGCATGAAATTCATAGCTTTTCAAAAGAACATGATTATCTTTCCAAGCAAAGCTTCTAGAGAGAAAATGATCACTGCTCTAACTTTGAACAGAACTTTGACATATTCCAAACTGTGGATTCACATTTCAGACTAACACTTGTGTGATTCTCACAATAGCATTTCATGAAATTATTACCCTTTCAAAAGAACATGATTATCTTTCGATGTAATGTTTCAATACAGAAAATGAACACTGTGCTAACTTCTAACAATAGTGTAACATATCCTGAATAACAAGTTCTCATTTCAGAGTAACACATGTGCGTTTCTCACAAAAGCATATCATGAAATTCTTATCCTTTCAAATGTACATGATTATTTTATAAAGTAAAGCTTCTACAGAGAAAAGGAACACTGTTCTAAATTTGAATAGTACTTAGACATATTCCAAACTGTGGATTCACATTTCAGAGTATCACATGTGCGTTTCTCACAAAAGCATTTCATGTAATTTTTACACTTAGAAGTGTACATGATTATCTTTCGATGTAATGCTTCAAGACAAAAAATGAACACTGTGCTAACTTCTAACAATAGTGTAACATATCCCAAATGACAAGTTTTCATTTCAGAGTAACACATGTGCGTTTCTCACAAAAGCATTTCGTGAATTTTTTACCCTTTCAAAAGAACATGATTATCTTTTAAATTAAACCTTCTACAGACAAAATGAACCCTGCTCTAACTTTGAACAGTACTTAGACATATTTTAAACTGGATTCTCATTTCAGAGTAACACATGTGCGTTTCTCACAAAAGCATTTCATGAAATTTTTACACTTAGAAGTGAACGTGATTATCTTTCGATGTAATGCTTCAACATAAAAAATGAAAACTGTGCTAACTTCTAACAATAGTGTAACATATCTCGTATAACAAATACTCATTTTTGAGTAACACATATGCGTTTCTCACAAAAGCGTTTCGTGAAATTTTTCCCCTTTCAAAATAACATGATTATCTTTCAAAGGAAAGCTTCTACAGAGAAAATGAACCCTGCTCTAACTTTGAATAGTACTTAGACATATTCCAAACTGGATTCTCATTTCAGAGTAACACATGTGCGTTCCTCACAAAAGCATTTCATGAAATTTTTACACTTAGAGGTGAAAGTGATTATCTTTCGATGTAATGCTTTAACACAAAAAATGAACACTGTGCTAACTTCTAACAATAGTGTAACATATGCCAAATAACAAGTTTTCATTTCATAGTAACACATGTGCGTTTATCACAGAAGCATTTCATGAAATTTTTACCCTTTCAAATGAATGTAATTATCTTTCAATGTAATGCTTCAACACAGAAAATGAACACTGTGCTAACTTCTAACAATAGTGTAACATATCCCGAATAACAACTTCTCATTTGAGAGTAACACATGTGCGTTTCTCACAAAAGCATTTTATGAAATTATTACCCTTTCAAAAGAACATGATTATCTTTCAAAGTAAAGCTTCTACAGACATAATGAACACTGCTCTAACTTTGAACAGGACTTAGACTTATTCCAAACAAGGGCTTCTCATTTCAGATTAACACTTCTGCCTTTCTCAAAAAAGCATTTCATGAAATTCTTACCCTTTCAGAAGAAGGTGATTATCTTTCAAAGTAAAGCTTTTAGAGAGAATATGAGCACTGCTCTAACTTTGAACAGAACTTTGACATATCCCAAACTAGGGCTTCTCATTTCAGAGTAACACATGTGCGTTTCTCACAAAAGCGTTTCGTGAAATTTTTCCCCTTTCAAAAGAACAGGATTATCTTTTAAAGTAAAGCTTCTACAGATATAATGAACCCTGCTCTAACTTTGAATAGTACTTAGACATATTCCAAACTGGATTCTCATTTCAGAGTAACACATGTGCGTTTCTCACAAAAGCATTTCATGAAATTTTTACACTTAGAAGTGAACGTCATTATCTTTCGATGTAATGCTTCAACACAAAAAATGAACACTGTGCTAACTTCTATCAATAGTGTAACATATCCCAAAGAACAAGTTTTCATTTCAGAGTAACACATGTGTGTTAATCACAGAAGGATTTCATGAAATTCTTAGGCTTTCAAAAGAACGTGATTATCTTTCAAAGTAAAGCTTCTAGAGAGAAAATGAACACTACTCTAACTTTGAACCGATCATTGACATATTCCAAACTAGGGCTTCTCATTTCAGAGTAACACATGTGCGTTTCACACAAAAGCATTTCATGAAATTTTTACACTTAAAAGTGAACGTTATTATCTTTCGATGTAATGCTACAAAACAGAAAATGAACACTGTGCTAACTTCTAAAAAATGTGTAACATATGACGAATAACAAGTTCTCATTTTTGAGTAACACATGTGCTTTTCTCACAGAAGAATTTCATGAAATTTTTACCTTTTCAAAAGAACGTGATTATCTTTCAAAGTAAAGCTTCTAGAGTGAAAATGATCACTGCTCTAACTTTGAACAAAACTTTGACATATTCCAAAATCTTTCTTCTCATTTCAGACTAACACTTGTGTGTTTCTCACAAAAGCATTTCATGAAATTATTACCGTTTCTAAAGAACATGATTATCTGTCGATGTAATGCTTCAACACAGATAATGAACACTGTGCTAACTTCTAACAATAGTGTAACATATCTCGTATAACAAGTTCTCATTTCAGAGTAACACATATGCGTTTCTCACAAAAGCGTTTCGTGAAATTTTTACCCTTTCAAAAGAACATGATTATCTTTAAAGTAAAGCTTCTACAGAGAAAATTAACCCTGCTCTAACTTTGAATAGTACTTAGACATATTCCAAACTGGATTTTCATTTCAGAGTAACACATGTGCGTTTCTCACAAAAGCATTTCATGAAAATTTTACACTTAGAAGTGAACGTAATTATCTTTCGATGTAATGTTTCAACACAGAAAATGAACACTGTGCTAACTTCTACAATAGTGTAACATATCTCGTATAACAAGTTCTCATTTCAGAGTAACACATGTGCGTTTCTCACAAAAGCATATCATGAAATTCTTACCCTTTCAAAAGAACATGCTTATCTTTCAAAATAAAGCTTCTACAGAGAAAAGGAACACTGTTCTAACTCTGAATAGTACGTAGACATATTCCAAACTGTGGATTCTCATTTCAGAGTAACACATGGGCGTTTCTCACAAAAGCATTTCATGAAATTTTTACACTTACAGGTGAACGTGATTATCTTTCGATGTAATGCTTCAACACAGGAAATGAACACGGCGCTAACTTCTAACAATAGTGTAACATATCCCGAATAACAACTTCTCATTTGAGAGTAACACATGTGCGTTTCTCACAAAAGCATTTCATGAAATTATTACCCTTTCAAAAGAACATGATTATCTTTCAAAGTAAAGCTTCTACAGACATAATGAACACTGCTCTAACTTTGAACAGGACTTAGACTTATTCCAAACAAGGGCTTCTCATTTCAGAGTAACACATCTGCCTTTCTCAAAAAAGAATTTCATGAAATTCTTACCCTTTCAAAAGAACGTGATTATCTATCAAAGTAAAGCTTTTAGAGAGAATATGATCACTGCTCTAACTTTGAACAGAACTTTGACATATCCCAAACTAGGGCTTCTCATTTCAGAGTAACACATGTGCGTTTCTCACAAAAGCATTTCGTGAATTTTTTACACATTCAAAAGAACATGATTATCTTTTAAATTAAAGCTTCTACAGAGAAAATGAACCCTGCTCTAACTTTGAATAGTACTTAGACATATTCCAAACTGGATTCTCATTTCAGAGTAACACATGTGCGTTTCTCACAAAAGCATTTCATGAAATTTTTACACTTAGAAGTGAACGTCATTATCTTTCGATGTAATGCTTCAACACAAAAAATGAACACTGTGCGAACTTCTAACAATAGTGTAACATATGCCAAATAACAAGTTTTCATTTCAGAGTAACACATGTGCGTTTATCACCGAAGCTTTTCATGAAATTCTTAGGCTTTCAAAAGAACGTGATTATCTTTCAAAATAAAGCTTCTAGAGAGAAAATGATCACTGCTCTAACTTTGAAGAGAACATTGATATATTCCAAAATCTTTCTTCTCATTTCAGACTAACACTTGTGTGTTTCTCACAAAAGCATTTCATGAAATTATTATGCTCTCAAAAGAACATGATAATCTTTCTATGTAATGCTTCAATACAGAAAATGAACACTGTGCTAACTTCTAACAATAGTGTAACATATCCTGAATAACAAGTTCTCATTTCAGAGTAACACATGTGCGTTTCACACAAAAGCATATCATGAAATTCTTATCCATTCAAAAGAACATGATTATCTTTCAAAGTAAAGCTTCTACAGAGAAATTGAACACTGTTCTAACTTTGAATAGTACTTAGGCATATTCCAAACTGTGGATTCTCATTTCAGAGTAACACATGTGCGTTTCTCACAAAAGCATTTCATGAAATTTTTTTTCTTTTTTTTATTGGGAAAAAAAACACTACTCTAACTTTGAACAAAACTTTGACATATTCCAAACTAGGGCTTCTCATTTCAGAGTAACACATGTGCGTTTCTCACAAAAGTATTTCATTAAATTTTTACACTTACAAGTGAACGTGATTATCTTTCGATGTAATGCTCCAACACAGAAAATGAACACTGTGCTAACTTCTAAAAATAGTGTAACATATAACGAATAACAAGTTCTCATTTCAGAGTAACACACGTGCTTTTGTCACAGAAGAATTTCATGAAATTTTTACATTTATAAAAGAACGTGATTATCTTTCAAAGTAAAGCTTCTACAGAGAAAATGAACACTGTTCTAACTTTGAATAGTACTAAGACATATTCCAAACTGTGGATTCTCATTTCAGAGTAACACATGTGCTTTTCTCACAAAAGCACTTCATGAAATTTTTACACTTACAGGTGAACGTGATTATCTTTCGATGTAATGCTTTAACACAAAAAATGAACACTGTGCTAACTTCTAACAATAGTGTAACATATCCCAAGTAACAAGTTTTCATTTGAGAGTAACACTTCTGCGTTTCTCACAGAAGCATTTCATGAAATTATTTGCCTTTCAAAAAAACATGATTATCTTTCAAAGTAAAGGTTCTACAGAGAAAAGGAACACTGTTCTAACTTTGAATAGTACTTAGGCATATTCCAAACTGTAGATTCTCATTTCAGAGTAACACATGTGCATTTCTCACAAAAGCATTTCATGTAATTTTTCTACTTAGAAGTGAACGTGATTATCTTTCTATGTAATGCTTCAAGACAAAAAATGAACACTGTGCTAACTTCTAACAATTGGATAACATATGCCAAACAACAAGTTTTCAATTCAGAGTAACACATGTGCGTTTATCACAGAAGCATTTCATGAAATTCTTATGCTTTCAAAAGAACGTGATTATCTTTCAAGGTAAAGCTTCTAGAGAGAAAATGAACACTACTCTAACTTTGAACAGAACATTGATATATTCCAAACTAGGGCTTCTCATTTCAGAGTAACACATGTGCGTTTCTCACAAAAGCATATCATGAAATTCTTACCCTTTCAAAAGAACATGATTATCTTTCAAATAAAGTTTACAGAGAAAAGGAACACTGTTCTGACTTTGAAAAGTACTTAGACATATTCCAAACTGTGGATTCTCATTTCAGAGTAACACATGTGCGTTTCTCACAAAAGCATTTCATGAAATTTTTACACTTGGATGTGAAAGTGTTTATCTTTCGCTGTAATGCTTCAACACAGGAAATGAAAACTGTGCTAACTTCTAACAATAGTGTAACATATCTCGTACAACAAGTTCTTGTTTCTGAGTAACACATGTGCGTTTCTCATAGAAGAATTTCAAGAAATTCTTACCTTTTCAAAAGAACGTGATTATTTTTCCAAGTAAATCTTCTAGAGAGAAAATGATCACTGCTCTAACTTTGAACAGAACTTTGACATATTCCAAACTAGGACTTCTCATTTCAGACTAACACTTGTGTGTTTCTCAGAAATGCATTTCATTAAATTATTACCCTTTCAAAAGAACATGATTATCTTTCAAAGTAAGCTTCTACAGAGAAAAGGAACACTGTTCTGACATTGAATAGTACTTACATATTCCAAACTGTGGATTCTCATTTCAGAGTAAAATATGTGCGTTTCTCACAAAAGCATTTCATGAAATATTTTGCACTTACAGGTGAACGTGATTATCTTTCGATATAATACTTCAACACAGAAAATGAACACTGTGCTAACTTCTAACAATAGTGTAACATATCTCGTAGAACAAGTTCTCATTTGAGAGTAACACATGTGCGTTTCTCACAGAAGAATTTCATGAAATTCTTACCTTTTCAAAAGAATGTGATTATTTTTCCAAGTAAATCTTCTAGAGAGAAAATGATTACTGCTCTAACTTTGAACAGAACTTTGTCAAATTCCAAACTAGATCTTCTCACTTCAGACTAACACTTGTGTGTTTCTAAGAAAAGCATTTCATTAAATTATTACCCTTTCAAAAGAACATGATTATCTTTCAATGTAATGCTTCAATACAGAAAATGAACACTGTGCTAACTTCTAACAATAGTGTAACATATCCTGAATAACAAGTTCTCATTTCAGAGTAACTCATGTGCGTTTCTCACAAAAGCATATCATGAAATTCTTACCCTTTCTAAAGAACATGATTATCTTCCAAATTAAAGCTTCTACAGAGAAAAGGAACACTCTTCTAACGTTGACTAGTACTTACATATTACAAACTGTGGATTCTTTTTTCAGAGTAACATATGTGCGTTTCTCAGAAAAGCATTTCATGAAATATTTTGCACTTACAGGTGAACGTGATTATCTTTCGATGTAATGCTTCAACACAGAAAATGATCACTGTGCTAACTTCTAACAATAGTGTAACAAATCGTATAACAAGTTCCCATTTTAGAGAAACACATGTGCGTTTCTCAGAAAAGCATTTCATGAAATTCTTACCCTTTCAAAAGAACATGATTATCTTTCAAAGTAAATCTTCTACAGAGAAAATGAACACTGTTCTAACTTTGAATAGTACTTAGGCATATTCCAAACTGTGGATTCTCGTTTCAGAGTAACACATGTGCGTTTCTCACAGAAGAATTTCATGAAAATCTTAGCTTTTTAAAAGAACGTGATTATCTTTCAAAGTAAAGCTTCTAGAGAGAAAATGATCACTGCTCTAACTTTGAACAGAACTTTGACATATTCCAAACTAGGTCTTCTCATTTCAGACTAACACTTGTGTGTTTCTCACAAAAGCATTCCATGAAATTCTTACCTTTCAAAAGAACATGATTATCTTTCAAAGTAAGCTTCTAAAGAGAAAAGGAACACTGTTCTAACGTTGAATAGTACTTACATATTCCAAACTGTGGATTCTCATTTCAAAGTAAAATATGTGAGTTTCTCACAAAAGCATTTCATGAAATATTTTGCACTTACAGGTGAACGTGATTATCTTTCGATATAATGCTTCAACACAGAAAATGAACACTGTGCTAACTTCTAACAATAGTGTAACATATCTCGTAGAACAAGTTCTCATTTGAGAGTAACACATGTGCGTTTCTCACAGAAGAATTTCATGAAATTCTTACCTTTTCAAAAGAACGTGATTATTTTTCCAAGTAAAGCTTCTAGAGAGAAAATGATCACTGCTCTAACTTTGAACAGAACTTTGACATATTCCAAACTAGGTCTTCTCATTTCAGACTAACACTTGTGTGTTTCTCAGAAATGCATTTCATTAAATTATTACCCTTTCAAAAGAACATGATTATCTTTTGATATAATGTTTCAATACAGAAAATGAACACTGTGCTAACCTCTAACAATAGTGTAACATATCCTGAATCACAGGTTCTCATTTCAGAGTAGCTCATGTGCGTTTCTCTCAAAAGCATATCATGAAATTCTTACCCTTTCAAAAGAACATGGTTATCTTTCAAATTAAAGTTTCTACAGAGAAAATGAACACTGCTCTAACTTTGAACAGAACTTTGACACATTCCAAACTTGGGATTCTCGTTTCAGAGTAACACATGTGCGTTTCTCACAAAAGCGTTTCATGAAATTTTTACCCTTTCAAATGAACGTGATTATCTTTCAATGTAATGCTTCAACACAGAAAATGAACACGGTGCTAACTTCTAACAATAGTGTAACGTATCCCTAATAACAACTTCTCATCTCAGAGTAACACATGTGCGTTTCTGACAAAAGCATTTCATGAATTTCTTACCCTTTCAAAAGAATGTGACAATCTTTCAAATAAACTTTCTACAGAGAAAAGGAACACTGCTCTAACTTTGAACAGTACCTAGACATATTCCAAACTAGGGATTCTCATTTCAGAGTAACACATGTGTGTTGCTCACAAAAGCATTTCATGAAATTATTACCCTTTCAAAAGAACATGACAATCTTTTTTTTGTTTTTTTTTTTTTTTTTGTTTTTCGAGACAGGGTTTCTCTGTGGCTTTGGAGTCTGTCCTGGCACTAGCTCTGTAGACCAGGCTGATCTCGAACTCACAGAGATCCGCCTGCCTCTACCTCTGGAATGCTGGGATTAAATATGGGCACCACCATCGCCCGGCCATGACAATCTTTCAAAGTAATGCTTCTGGAAAGGAAATGAACACTGCTCTAATGTCGAACAGGACGTTGGCTTTTCATTTCAGAGTAACACATGTGCGTTTCTAACAAAAGGATTTCATAAAATTATTACCATTACAAAGAAAGAGATTATCTTTCAAAGTAAAGCTTCTAGAGAGAAAAGGAACACTGCTGTAATATCGAACAATACTTGGACCTATCGTAAACTAGGGCTTCTCATATCAGAGTAACACATGTGCATTTCTCAAAAAAGCATTTAATGAAATTATTACCCTTTCAAAAGAACATGACAATCTTTCAAATTAAAGCTTCTGGAAAAGAAATGAACACAGTTCTAACTTCTAACAATAGTGTAACATATCCCGAATAACAACTTCTCATTTCAGAGTAACACATGTGCATTTCTCACAAAAGCATTTCATGAAATTCTTTCCCTTTCAAAAGAACGTGATTATCATTCAAAGTAAAGCTTCTAGAGAGAAAATGAACTCTGATCTAACTTCGAACAGTACGTTGACATATCCCAAAATATGGCTTCTCATTTCAGAGTAACATATGTGTGTTTCTCAGAAAAGAATTTCATGAAATTCTTACATTTTCAAAAGAATGTGATTATCTTTCAATGTAAAGCTTCCACAGAGAAAATGAACACAGCGCTAACTTCTAACAATAGTGTAACATATCCTGAATAACAACTTCTCATTTCAGAGTAACACATGTGCATTTCTCACAAAAGCAATTTATGAAATTCTTACCCTTTGAGAAGAACATGATTATCTTTCAAATAAAGCTTCTAGAGAAAAAATGAACACTGCGCAAACTACGAACAGTACTTTGACAAATCCCAAACTAGGGCTTCTCATTTCAGAGTAACACTTGTGCGTTTCTCACAGAAGCATTTCATGAAATTCTTATCCATCAAAACGTGATTATCGGGCTGGAGATATGGCTCAGTGGTTAAGAGCACTGCCTGCTCTTCCAAAGGTCCTGAGTTCAATTCCCAGCAACCACATGGTGGCTCACAACCATCTGTAATGAGGTCTGGTGGACATATACACAGACATAATATTGTATACATAATGAATAAATAAATAAATAAATATTTAAAATAAACGTGATTATCTTTCAATGTAAAGCTTCTTCAGAGAAAATGAACACTGCGCTAACTTCTAACATTAGTGTAACAGCCGGGCGATGGTGGCGCACGCCTTTTATCCCAGCACTCGGGAGGCAGAGGCAGGCAGATTTCTCTGAGTTTGAGACCAGCCTGGTCTACAGAGCTAGTTCCAGGACAGGCTCCAAAGCCACAGAGAAACTCTGTCTCCAAAAACCAAAAAAATAAAAAAATGAAAAATAAAACAATAGTGTAACATATCCGGAATAGCAACTTCTCATTTCAGAGTAACACATGTGTGTTTCTCACAAAAGCATTTCATGAAATACACACCATTTCAAAAGAACGTGCTTACCTTTCAAAGTAAAGCTTCTTGAGAGAAAATGAATACTACTCTAAATTTGAATAGTATTTAGATATATTCCAAACTAGGGCTTCTCATTTCAGAGTAACACCTGTGCATTTCTCAAAAAAGCATTTCATGAAATTATTACCCTTTCAAAAGAACATGACAATCTTTCAAAGTAAAGCTTCTGGAAAGGAAATGAACACAGTTCTAACTTCTAACAATAGTGTAACATATCCCGAATAACAACTTCTCATTTCAGAGTAACACATGTGCGTTTCTCACAAAAGCATTTCATTAAATTCTTACCATTTGAAAAGAACGTGATTATCATTCACAGTAAGCTTCTAGAGAGAAAAAGAACTCTGCTCTAACTTCGAACAGTATGTTGACATATCCCAAAATATGGCTTCTCATTTCAGAGTAACATGTGTGTTTCTCAGAAAAGAATTTCATGAAATTCTTACATTGTCAAAAGAACGTGATTATCTTTCAAAGTAAAGCTTCTAGACAAAATGAACACAGCGATAACTTCTAACAATAGTGTAACATATCCTGAATAACAACTTCTCATTTCAGAGTAACACATGTGTGTTTCTCACAAAAGCATTTCATTAAATTCTTACCATTTGAAAAGAACGTGATTATCATTCACTGTAAGCTTCTAGAGAGAAAAAGAACTCTGCTCTAACTTCGAACAGTATGTTGACATATCCCAAAATATGGCTTCTCATTTCAGAGTAACATGTGTGTTTCTCAGAAAAGAATTTCATGAAATTCTTACATTGTCAAAAGAACGTGATTATCTTTCAAAGTAAAGCTTCTAGACAAAATGAACACAGCGATAACTTCTAACAATAGTGTAACATATCCCGAATAACAACTTCTCATTTCTCACAAAAGCAATTTATGAAATTCTTACCCTTTGAGAAGAACATGATTACCTTTCAAATAAAACTTCTAGAGAAAAAATGAACACTGCTCAAACTTCGAACAGTACTTTGACAAATCCCAAACTAGGGCTTCTCATTTCAGAGTAACACTTGTGCGTTTCTCACAGAAGCATTTCATGAAATTCTCACCCTTTCAAAAGAACATAATTATCTATCAAAGTAAAGATTCTACACAGAAAAAGAATTCTGCTCTAACTTCAAAAAGTACATTGACATATCCCAAATTGTGGCTTCTTGTAGTATGAGGGGCGGCCGGGCTGTGTCCTCTTCACCAGGCCGTCCGCATGGCTTAGCTTATGCCCCGAAATAATTACACGGAAACTGTATTATTTTAAACACTGCCTGGCCCATTAGTTCCAGCCTCTTATTGGCTAGCTCTTGCATCTGGACTAGCCCATTTTTGATAATATGTGTAGCAACCCATGGTGTACTTACCGGGGAGATTCTAGCCTGCGTCTCTCTGGAGTGGGAACATCATGGCGACTCCTGACTCAGCTTCTCTCCCAGAATCCTCTTCTGTCTACTCCGCCTACCTAATTTTCTGTCCTATCAGGGCCCAGGCAGTTTCTTTATTGAACCAATGAAATCAACAGATTGATATATGACACTCCCACATCAGCTTCTCATTTCAGAGTAACATATGTGTGTTTCTCACAAAATCATGTCATGAAATTGTTACCTTTTCAAATGAACGTGATTCTCTTTCAATGTAAAGCTTCTTCAGAGAATATGAACACAGTGAAAACTTCTAACAATAGTGTAACATATCCCGAATAACAACTTCTCATTTCAGAGTAACACATGTTTGTTTCTCAAAAAAGAATTTCATGAAATTAACACACTTTCAAAAGAATGTGCTTACCTTTCAAAGTAAAGCTTCTTGAGAGAAAATGAACACTGCTCTAACTTTGAAGAGTATTTAGATATATTCCTAAGTACAGATTCTCATTTCAGAGTAACACATGTGCATTTCTCAAAAAAGCATTTCATGAAATTCTTACCTTACAAAAGAATGTGATTATCTATCAAAGTAAAGCTTCTAGAGAGAAAATGTACACTGCTCTAACTTCGAACAATACTTGGACATACCCTAAACTAGGGCTTCTCATTTCAGAGTAACTCTTGTGCGTTTCTCACAAACGCATTTCGTGAAATTCTTACCCTTTCAGAAGAACGTGATTATTTTTCAAATAAGCTTCTAGAGAGAAAATGAACACTGCTCTAACTTTGAACATTATTTAGATATATTCCAAACTACTGTTTCTCATTTCAGAGTAACACATATGCATTTCTCAAGAAAGCATTTCATGCAATTCTTACCCTTTCAAAAGAACATGATCATCTTTCAGAGTAAAACTTCTAGAGGGAAAATGAACACAGTGCTAACTTCTAACCATAGTGTAACATATCCCAAATAACAACATCTCATTTTAGAATAACACATGTGCGTTTCTCGCAAAAGCATTTCATGAAATTCTTACCCTTTCAAATGAACGTGATTATCTTTCAATGTAAAGCTTTTACAAAAAAAAGGACCACTGTGCTTATTTCTAACAATACGGTAACATATCCCTAGTAACAACTTCTCATTTCAGAGTAACACATGTGCGTTTCTCACAAAAGCATTTCATGAAATTCTTACCCTTTCAAAAGAACGTGATTATTTTTCAAAGTAAAGTGTCTACAGAGAAAATGAACACTGCTCAAACTTCGAACAGTACTTTGACAAATCCCACACTAGGGTTTCTCATTTCAGAGTAACACTTGTGGTTTTCTCACAAAAGCATTTCGTGAAATTCTTACACTTTCAAAAGAACGTGATTATCTTTCAAAGTAAAGCTTCTAGAGAGATAATGACCTCTGCTCTTACTTCGAACAGTATGTTGACACATCCCAACTAGGGCTTCACCTTTCAGAGTAACACATGAGTATTTCTCACAAAACCATTTCATGAAACTTTTACCCTTTAAATGAACATGATTATCTTTCAATCTAAAGCTTCAACACAAAATATGAACACTGCGCTAACTTCTAACAAGAGTGTAACATATACCGAATAACAACTTCTAATTTCAGAGTAACACATGTGAATTCTCACAAAAGCTTTTCCCAAAATTCTTACCCTTTCAAAGAACGTGATTATTTTTCAAAGTAAAGCTTCTACAGAGAAAATGAACACTGCTTTAACTTCGAAGAGTACTTTGACATATCCCAAACTTGAGCTTCTTATTTCATAGTAACACATGTGCATTTCTTTAAAAGCATTTCATGAAATTCTTACCCTTACAAAAAAACATGATTATCTATCAATGTAAAGCTTCTAGATAGAAAATGATCACTGCTCTAACTTCAAACAATACTTGCACTTATCCTAAACTAGGGCATCTCATATCAGAGTAACACATGTGCGTTTCTAAAAAAAGCATTTCATGAAATTATTACATTTTCAGAAAAACGTGATTATCTTTCAAATAAGCTTCTAGAGAGAAAATAAACACAGCTCTATCTTTGAACAGTATTTAGAATCCTACTGCACCTATTGGCTTTGTGGGAGCCTAGGCAGTTTGGATGCTCACCTTACTAGACCTGGATAGAGGTGGGTGGTCCTTGGACTTCAAACAGAGCAGGAAACCATGATTGCGCTTTTGGTGGACGAGGAAGGGGGATTTGACTGGGGGGAGTGGGAGGGAAGGGGAGGCGGTGGGAAGAAGAGACAGAAATCTTTAATAAATAAATAAAGAAAGAAAGAAATCATCAAAAAAAAAGAAATGTTGCAGGAAGGTATAGTTTTTTGATTTGGAGCTAATGTGGAGAACTGTGGCAGGAAGGTATAATTTTGTGAATCGGATCCAGTGTGGAGAACTGTTGCAAAAAGGTATTATTTTGTGATGCGTAGCCAGTGTGGAGAACTGTTGCAGGAAGGTATTATTTTGTGATGCGTAGCCAGTGTGGAGAACTGTTGCAGGAAGGTATAGTTTTGAGAGGTGGAGCTAGTGTGGAGAACTGTTGCAGGAAGGTATAGTTTTGTGATGTGGAGCTAGTGTGGAGAAATGTTGCAGGAAGGTGTTGTTTTGTGATGTGGACCTAGTGTGTAGAACTGCTACAGGAAGGTATAATTTTGTGATGTGGAGTTAGTGTGGAGACCTGTTGCAGAAAGGTATTGTTTTGTGATGTGGAGCTAGTGTGGAGAACTGTTGCAGGAAGGTATAGTTTTGTGATTCGGAGCCAGTGTGGAAAACTGTTTCAGGAAGGTAATATTTTGTGATGCGTAGCTAGTGTGGAGAACTGTTGCAGAAAGTTATTGTTTGTGATATGGAGCCAGTGTGGAGAACTGTTGCAGGAAGGTGTTGTATTGTGATATGGAGCCAGTGTGGAGAACTGTTGCAGGAAGGTATTGTTTTGTGATATGTAGCTAGTGTGGAGAACTGTTGCAGGAAGGTATCCTTTTGTGATGTGAAGCTAGTGTGTAGAACTGTTGCAGGAAGTTATTGTTTTGTGATACAGAGCTAGTGTGAAGAACTGTTGCTGGAATGTATATTTTTGTGATTCAGCGCCTTTGTGGAATTGTTGCATGAACGTATTGTTTTGTGATGTGGAGCTAGTGTAGAGAACTGTTGCAGAAAGGTATTGTTTTGTTAGGTAGAGCTAGTGTAGAGAACTGTTGCAGGAATATATAGTTTTGTGATGTGGAGCTAGTGTGTCGAAATTTTGCAGGAAGTTATTGTTTTGTGATTTGGAGCTAGTGTGGAGAACTGTGGCAGGAAGGTATAGATTTGTGAATCGGAGCCAGTGAGGAGAACTGTTGCAGGACGGTATTATTTTGTGATGTGTAGCCAGTGTGGAGAACAGTTGCAGAAAGGTATTGTTTTGTGATGTGGAGCTAGTGTAGAGAACTGTTGCAGGAAGGTATTGTTTTGTGATGTGGAGCTAGTGTGGAGAACTGTTGCAGGAAGGAATTGTGTTGTGAGGTGGAGCTAGTGCGGAGACCTGTTGCAGGAAGGTATTGTTTTATGATTTGGAGCTAGTGTGGAGAACTGTGGCAGGAAGGTATAGATTTGTGATATGGAGCCAGTGTGGAGAACTGTTGCAGGAAGGTATTGTTTTGTCATATGGAGCTAGTGTGGAGAAATGTTGCAGGAAGGTATAGTTTTGTGATGTGGAGCTAGTGTGTACAACTGTTGCAGGAAGGTATTGTTTTGTCATTCAGAGCTAGTGTGAAGAACTGCTGCTGGAAGGCATAGTTTTTTGATTCGGAGGCAGGGTGGAGACCTGTTGCAGGAAGGTATTAGTTTGTGATGTGGAGCTAGTGTAGAGAACTGTTGCAGAAAGTTATTGTTTTGTGATGTGGAGCTAGTGTGGAGAACTGTAGCAGGAAGGTATAGTTTTTTGATTCAGAGCTAGTGTGAAGAAATATTGCTGGAAGGTATAGTTTTGTGATGTTTAGCTAGTGTGTAGAAATGTTGCAGGAAGGTAATCTTTTGTGAATTGGAGCTAGTGTGGAGAACTGTGGCAGGAAGGTATAGTTTTGTGATTCGGAGCCAGTGTGGAGAACTGTTGCAGGAAGGTATTATTTTGTGAATTATAGCTAGTTTGTAGAACTGTTGCAGGAAGGTATTCTTTTGTGATTTGGAGCTAGTGCGGAATAATATTGCAGGAAGTTATTGTTTTGTTATGTGGATCTAGTGTGGAGAACTGTTGCAGGAAGTTGTTGTTTTGTGATTTGGAGCCAGTGTGGAGAACTGTTGCAGGAAGGTATTATTTTGTGATGCGTAGCCAGTGTGGAGAACTGTTGCAGAAAGGTATTGTTTTGTGATGTGGAGCTAGTGTGTAGAACTGTTGCAGGAAGGTAATATTTTGTGATTCGATGCTAGTGCAAAGAACTTTTGCAGGAAGGTATTATTTTGTGATGCGTAGCCAGTGTGGAGAACTTTTGCAGAAAGTTATTGTTTTGTGATGTGGAGGTAGTTTGGAGAACTCTTGAAAAAAGAGAGCATCTTCAACAAATTGTGCTGGCAAAACTGGATGTCAATCTGTAGAAGAATGAAAATAGATCCATATCTATCACCATGCACAAAACTCAAGTCCAAGTGGATTAAAGACCGCAATATCAGACTGAACACGCTGAACCTGATAGAGGAGATAGTGGAAAGTACTCTACAACAAGTGGGCACAGGAGACCACTTCCTACATATAACCCCATCAGCACAGAGAGTAAGGGCCTTATTGAATAAATGGGACCTCCTGAGACTGAGAAGCTTCTGTAAAGCAAATGACACTCTTGCTAAGACAGAAAGGCAACCCACTGACTGGTAGAAAATCTTCACCAACCCTATAACTGACAAAGGTCTGATCTCCAAAATATATAAAGAACTCAAGAAACTAGACCGTAAAAGCCTAATCAACCCAATTATAAAATGGGGCTCTGAGCTGAACAGAGATCTCTCAACAGAAGAAGTTCAAATGACCAAAAGACACCTAAAGTCATGCTCAACTTCCTTAGCGATCAGGGAAATGCAAATCAAGACAACTTTAAGATACCATCTTACATCTGTCAGAATGGCTAAAATCAAAAACACCAATGATAGCCTTTGCTGGAGAGGTTGTGGAGAAAGGGGTACACTCATCCATTGCTGCTGGGAATGCAAACTTGTGCAACCACTCTGGAAAACAGTGTGGAGGTTTCTCAGGAAGTTCGGAATCAACCAACACACGGACCCAGCAATACCACTCTTGGGAATATACCCAAGAGATGCCGTATCATACAACAAAAGTATATGCTCTACTATGTTCATAGCAGCATTGTTTGTAATAGCCAGAACCTGGAAACAACCTAGATGCCCTTCAATTGAAGAATGGATGAAGAAAGTATGGAATATGTACATATTAGAGTAGTATTCAGCAGTAAAAAACAAGGACTTCTTGAAGTTTGCAGGCAAATGGATGGAAATTGAAAACACTGTCCTGAGTGAGGTAATCCAGACCCAAAAAGAGGAACATGGGATGTACTCACTCATATTTGGTTTCTTGCCATAAATAAAGGTCATTGAGCCTATAATTCGGGTTCTTAGAGAAGCCAAATAAGAAGGAGAACATAAAGAAAAACATATAGGCATCCTCCTGAATATCAACCTTCAGGCGATGAAAGGAGACAGAGACAAAGACCCACATTGGAGCACCGGACTGAAATCTCAAGGTCCAAGTCAGGAGCAGAAGGAGAGAGAGCACGAGCAGGGAGCTCAGGACCGCAAGGGGTGCACCTACACACTGAGACAGTGGGGATGTTCTGTCGGGAACTCACCAAGGCCAATTGACTGGGTCTGAAAAAGCCTGGGTTAAAACCGGCCTCGCTGAACATAGCAGAAAATGAGGACTACTGAGACCTCAAGAACAATGGCAATGGGTTTTTGATCCTACTGCACCTATTGGCTTTGTGGGAGCCTAGGCAGTTTGGATGCTCACCTTACTAGACCTGGATAGAGGTGGGTGGTCCTTGGACTTCAAACAGGGCAGGGAACCATGATTGCTCTTTTGGTGGACGAGGAAGGGGGGATTTGACTGGGGGGAGGGGGAGGGAAGGGAAGGCGGCGGTAGGGAAGAGACAGAAATCTTTCATAAATAAATAATAAATCATCAAAAAAAGAAATGTTGCAGGAAGGTATTGTTTTGCGATATGGAGCTAATGTGGAGATCTGTGGCAGGAAGGTATAGTTTTGTGATTTGGATCCAGTTTGGAGAACTGTTGCAGGAAGGTATTATTTTGTGATGCATAGCCAGTGTGGAGAACTGTTGCAGAAAGGTATTGTTTTGTGATGTGGAGCTAGTATGAAGAACTGTTGCAGGAAGGTATAGTTTTGTAATTCGGAGCCAGTGTGGGAGAACTGTTGCAGGAAGCTATTATTTTGTGATGCGTAGACAGTGTGGAGAACTGTTGCAGAAAGGTATTGTTTTGTGAGGTGGAGCTAGTGTGGAGAACTGTTGCAGGAAGGTATAGTTTTGTGATTCAGAGCGAGTGTGAAGAACTGTTTCTGGAATATAGTTTGGTGATGCAGAGCCAGTATGGAGAACTGTAGCAGAAAGGTATTGTTTTGTGATGTGGACCTAGTGTGTAGAACTGTTGCAGGAAGGTATAATTTTATGTTGCGTAGCCAGTGTGGAGAACTGTTGCAGGAAGGTATTATTTTGTGATAGGAAACTAGTTTGTAGAACTGTTGCAGGGAAGGTATTCTTTTGTTATTTGGAGCTAGTGTGCAGAAATGTTGCAGTAAGGTAATCTTTTGTGAATTGGAGCCAGTGTGGAGAACTGTGGCAGGAAGGTATTATTTTGTGATACATAGTCAGTGTTTAGAACTGTTGCAGAAAGGTATAGTTTTGTGATACGTAGCCAGTATGGAGAACAGTTGCAGAAACGTATTGTTTTGTGATGTGGAGCTAGTGTGGAGAACTGTTGCAGGAAGGTATGGTTTTGTGATGCGGAGCGAGTGTGAAGAACTGTTGCTGGAAGGTATAGTTTTGTTATGTGGAGCTAGTGTGTAGAAATTTTGAGGAAGGTAATCTTTTGTGAATTGGAGCTAGTGTGGAGAACTGTGGCAGGGAGGTATAGTTTTGTGATTCAGAGCCAGTGTGGAGAACTATTGCAGGAAGGTATTATTTTGTGATTTGTACCTAGTTTGTAGAACTGTTGCAGGAATGTATTCTTTGTGATTTGGAGCTAATGTGGAGAAATGTTGAGGAATTTATTGTTTTGCGATTTGGAGCTAGTGTGGAGAACTGTGGCGTAAGGTATAGTTTTGTGATTCGGATCCAGTGTGGAGAACTGTTGCAGGAAGGTATTATCTTGTGATTCACAGCCAGTGTGGAGAACTTATGCAAAAGGTATTGATTTGTGATGTGGAGCTAGTGTGTAGAACTGTTGCAGGAAGGTATTGTTTTGTGATTCGAGCTAGTGCGAAGAACTGTGGCAGGAAGGTATAGTTTTGTGATTCGGAGCCAGTGTGGAGAACTGTTGCAGGGGAAGGTATTATTTTGTGATGCGTAGCCAGTGTGGAGAACTGTTACAGAAACGTATTGTTTTGTGATGTGGAGCTAGTGTAGAGAACTGTTGCAGAAAGGTATTGATTTGTGATACGGAGCTAGTGTGGAGAACTGTTGCAGGAAGGTATAGTTTTGAGATCTGGAGATAGTGTGTAGAAATGTTGCAGGAAGTTATTGTTTTGAGATTTGAAGCTAGTGTCGAGAACTGTGTCAGGAAGGTATAGTTTTGTGATTCGTAGCCAGTGTGGAGAACTGTTGCTGGAAGGTATAGATTTGTGATTCGGAGACAGTGTGGAGAACTGTTGCAGGAAGGTATTATTTTGTGATGCGTAGCCAGTGTGGAGAACTGTTGCAGAAACGTATTATTTTGTGATGTGTAGCTAGTGTGTAGAACTGTTGCTGGAAGGTATAGATTTGCGATTTGGAGCCAGTGTGGAGAACTGTTGCAGAAACGTATTATTTTGTGATGCGTAGCTAGTGTGGAGAACTGTTGCAGAAAGGTATTATTTTGTGATGCGTAGCTAGTGTGGAGAACTGTTGCAGAAAGGTATTGTTTTGTGATATGGAGCCAGTGTGGAGAACTGTTGCAGGAAGGTGTTGTATTGTGATATGGAGCCAGTGTGGAGAACTGTTGCAGGAAGGTATTGTTTTGTGATATGTAGCTAGTGTGGAGAACTGTTGCAGGAAGGTATCCTTTTGTGATGTGAAGCTAGAGTGTAGAACTGTTGCAGGAAGTTATTGTTTTGTGATACGGAGCTAGTGTGAAGAACGGTTGCTGGAATGTATATTTTTGTGATTCAGAGCCTTTGTGGAATTGTTGCATGAACGTATCTTTTTGTGATGTGGAGCTAGTGTAGAGAACTGTTGCAGAAAGGTATTGTTTTGTTAGGTAGAGCTAGTGTAGAGAACTGTTACAGGACTATATAGTTTTGTGATGTGGAGATAGTGTGTCGAAATTTTGCAGGAAGGTATTGTTTTGTGATTTGGAGCTAGTGTCTAGAACTGTGGCAGGAAGGTATAGATTTGTGATTCAGAGCCAGTGAGGAGAACTGTTGCAGAAAGGTATTGTTTTGTGATACGTAGCCAGTGTGGAGAACTGTTGCAGAAACGTATTGTTTTGTGATGTGGAGCTAGTGTGGAGAACTGTTGCAGGAAGGTATTATTTTGTGATGCGTAGCCAGTGTGGAGAACTGTTTCAGGAAGCTATAATTTTGTGATCTAGAGCTAGTGTGTAGAAATGTTGCAGGAAGTTATTGTTTTGTGATTTAGACCTAGTGTCGAGAACTCTGGCAGGAAGGTATAGTTTTGTGATTCGTAGCCAGTGTGGAGAAGTGTTGCAGGAAGGTATTATTTTGTGATACGTAGTCAGTGTGGAGAACTGTTGCAGAAAGGAACTGTTTTGTGATACGTATCAAGTGTCGAGAACTGTTGCAGAAACATATTGTTTTGTGATGTGCATCTAGTGTAGAGAATTGCTGCAGGAAGGTATTGTTTTGTGATGTGGAGCTAGTGTGGAGAACTGTTGCAGGAAAGAATTGTGTTGTGAGGTGGAGCTAGTGCGGAGACCTGTTGCAGGAAGGTATTGTTTTGTGATGTGGAGCTAGTGTGTAGAAATGTTGCAGGAAGGTATTCTTTTGTGATTTGGAGCTAGTGTGGAGAACTTTGGCAGGAAGGTATAGTTTTGTGATTCGGAGCCAGTGTGGAGAACTGTTGCAGGAAGGGATTATTTTGTGATACGTAGCCAGTGTGGAGAACTGTTACAGAAACGTATTGTTTTGTGATGTGGAGCTAGTGTAGAGAACTGTTGCAGAAAGGTATTGATTTGTGATACGGAGCTAGTGTGGAGAACTGTTGCAGGAAGGTATAGTTTTGAGATCTGGAGATATTCTGTAGAACTGTTGCTGGAAGGTATAGTTTTGTGATGCGTAGCCAGTGTGGAGAACAGTTACAGAAACGTATTGTTTTGAGATTTGGATCTAGTGTCGAGAACTGTGGCAGGAAGTTATAGTTTTGTGATTCGTAGCCAGTGTGTAGAACTGTTGCAGAAACGTATTATTTTGTGATGTGTAGCTAGTGTGTAGAACTGTTGCTGGAAGGTATAGTTTTGTGATTCTGAGCCAGTTTGGAGAACTGTTGCAGAAACATAATATTTTGTGATGTGGAGCTAGTGTAGAGGACTGTTGCAGAAAGATATTGTTTGGTGAGGTAGAGCTAGTGTGGAGAACTGTTGCTGGAAGTTATAGTTTTGTGATTCGGAGCCAGTGTGGAGAACTGTTGCAGGAAGGTATAGTTTTGTGATCTGGAACTAGTGTGTATAAATGTTGCAGGAAGTTATTGTTTTATGATGCATAGCCAGTGTGGAGAACTGTTGCAGAAACATGGTTTTGTGATGTGGAGCTAGTGTAGAGAACTGTTTCAGGAAGGTATTGTTTTGTGATTTGGAGGATGCATAGCAGGTGTGGAGAACTGTTGCAGGAAGGTATTATTTAGTGATGCAGAGCCAGTATGGAAAACTGTTGCAGAAAGGTATTTTTTTGTGAGGTAGAGCTAGCGTGGAGAACAATTGCTGGAAGGTATAGTTTTGTGATGCATAGCAAGTGTGGAGAACTGTTGCAGAAAATTATTGTTTTGGAATGCTAAGCCAGTGTGAAGTACTGTTGCAGGAAGGTATTATTTTATGATGCATAGCAAGTGTGGAGAACTGTTGCAGAAACGTATGGTTTTGTGATGTGGAGCTAGTGTGGAGAAATGTTGCACGAAGTGTTTGTTTTGCGATTTGTAGCTAGTGTGGAAAACTGTGGCAGGAAGGTATAGTTTTGTGATTTGGATCCAGTGTAGAGAAAGGTTGCAGGAAGGTATTATTTTGTGATGCATAGCCAGTGTGGAGAACTGTTGCAGAAACGTATTATTTTGTGATGTGGAGCTAGTGTAGAGAACTGTTGCAGAGAGGTATAGTTTTGTGATACGGAGCTAGTATGGAGAACTATTGCAGGAAGGTATAGTTTTGTGATCTGGAGCTAGTGTGTTGAAATGTTTCAGGAAGTTATTGTTTTGTGATTTGTAGCTAGTGTCGAGAACTTGGCAGAAAGGTATAGTTTTGTGATTCGTAGCCAGTGTGGAGAACTGTTGCAGGAAGGTATTATTTTGTGATACATAGTCAGTGTGGAGAACTGTTTCAGAAAGGAACTGTTTTGTGATACGTAGCCAGTGTCGAGAACTGTTGCAGAAACATATTGTTTTGTGATGTGGAGCTAGTGTAGAGAACTATTGCAGGAAGGTATTTTTTTGTGATGCGGAGCGTGTGTGAAGAACTGTTGCTGGGGGCTGGAGAGATGGCTCAGAGGTTAAGAGCATTGCCTGCCCTTCCAAAGGTCCTGAGTTCAATTCCCAGCAACCACATGGTGGCTCACAACCATCTGTAATAGGGTCTGGTGCCCTCTTCTGGCCTGTAGGCATACAAGGAGGCTGAACACTGTATATACAATAAATAAATAAATATAAAAAAAAAAAGAACTGTTGCTGGAATATATAGTTTTGTGATGTGGAGCTAGTGTGTAGAAATGTGGCAGGAAGGTAATCTTTTGTGAATTGTAGTTAGTGTGGAGAACTGTGGCTTGAAGGTATAGTTTTGTGATTCGGAGCCAGTGTGGAGAACTGTTGCAGGAAGTTATTATTTTGTAATTTGTAGCTAGTTTGTAGAATTGTTGCAGGAAGGTATTTTTTGTGATTTGGAGCTAGTGTCGAGAACGGTGGCAGGAAGGTATAGTTTTGTGATTTGTAGCCAGAGTGGAGAACTGTTGCAGGAAGGTATTATTTTGTGATAGGTAGCCATTGTGGAGAACTGTTGCAGAAACATATTGTTTTGTGATGTGGAGCTAGTGTAGAGAACTGTTGCAAAAAGGTATTGATTTGTGATACAAAGCTAGTGTGGAGAACTGTTGCATGAAGGTATAGTTTGGTGAGGTAGAGCTAGTGTGGAGAACTGTTGATGGAAGGTATTATTTTGTGATATGTAGCCAGTGTGGAGAACTGTTGCTGGAAGGTATTATTTTGTGATATGTAGCCAGTGTGGAGAACTGTCGCAGAAAGGTATTGTTTTGTGATGTGGCCCTAGTGTGTAGAACTGTTGCAGGAAGGTATTATCTTGTAATATGTAGCTAGTTTGTAGAACTGTTGCAGGAAGGTATAGTTTTGTGATTTGTAGCCAGAGTGGAGAAATGTTGCAGGAAGGTCGTCTTTTGTGAATTGGAGCCAGTGTGGAGAACTGTGGCAGGAAGGTATTATTTTGTGATACGTAGCCAGTGTTTAGAACTGTTGCAGCAAGGTATTGTTTTGTGATACGTAGCCAGTGTGGAGAACTGTTGCAGTAACGTATAGTTTTGTGATGTGTAGCTAGTGTGGAGAACTGTTGCAGGAAGTTATTGTTTTGTGATGCGGAGCAAGTGTGAAGAACTATTGCTGGAAGATATAGTTTTTTTATGTGCAGCTACTGTGTAGAAATGTTGCATGAAATTAAACTTTTGAGAATTGGATCTAGTGTGGAGAACTGTTGCAGGAAGGTATAGTTTTGTGATGTGGAGCTAGTGTGTAGAAATGTTGCAGGAAGTTATTGTTTTGTGATTTGGAGCTAGTGTCGAGAACTCTGGCAGGAAGGTATAGTTTTGTGATTTGTAGCCAGTGTGGAGAACTGTTGCAGGAAGGTATTATTTTGTGATACGTAGTCAGTGTGGAGAACTGTTGCAGAAAGGAACTGTTTTGTGATACGTAGCCAGTGTCGAGAACTGTTGCAGAAACATATTGTTTTGTGATGTGGAGCTAGTGTAGAGAACTATTGCAGGAAGGTATTGTTTTGTGATGCGGAGCGAGTGTGAAGAACTGTTGCTGGAATATATAGTTTTGTGATGTTGACCTAGTGTGTAGAAATGTGGTAGGAAGGTAATCTTTTGTGAATTGGAGCTAGTGTGGAGAACTGTGGCAGGAAGGTATAGTTTTGAACTCTGGAGCTAGTGTGTAGAAATGTTTCAGGAAGTTATTGTTTTGTGATTTGGAGCTAGTGTCGAGAACTGTGGCAGGAAGGTAGAGTTTTGTGATTCGGAGCCAGTGTGTAGAACTGTTGCAGGAAGGTATAATATTGTGATGTGGAGCTAGTGTGTCGAACTGTTGCAGAAAGGTATTCTTTAGTGATGTGGAGCCAGTGTGTAGAAATGTTGCAGGAAGGTATTGTTTTGGAATGCGGAGCCAGTGTGAAGAACTGTTGCAGGAAGGTATTATTTTATGATGCGTAGCAAGTATGGAGAACTGTTGCAGAAACGTATTGTTTTGTGATGTGGAGCTAATGTGGAGAAATGTTGCAGGAAGTTATTGTTTTGCGATTTGGAACTAGTGTGGAGAACTGTCGCAGGAAGTTATTGTTTTGTGATTTGGAGCTAGTGTCGAGAACTCTGGCAGGAAGGTATAGTTTTGTGATTCGTAGACAGTGTGGAGAACTTTTGCAGGAAGGTATTATTTTGTGATACATAGTCAGTGTGGAGAACTGTTTCAGAAAGGAACTGTTTTGTGATACGTAGCCAGTGCTGAGAACTGTTGCAGAAACATATTGTTTTGTGATGTGGACCTAGTGTGTAGAACTGTTGCTGGAAGGTATAGTTTTGTGATTCGGAGCCAGTGTGGAGAAGTGTTGCAGCAACGTATTATTTTGTTATGTGGAGCTAGTGTAGAGGACTGTTGCAGAAAGGTATTGTTTGGTGAGGTAGAGCTAGTGTGGAGAACTGTTGCTGGAAGGTATAGTTTTGTGATTCGGAGCCAGTATGTAGAACTGTTGCAGGATGGTATAATATTGTGATGTGGAGCTAGTGTGTCAAACTGTTGCAGAAAGGTATTCTTTAGTGATGTGGAGCTAGTGTGTAGAAATATTGCAGGAAGTGTTTGTTTTGCAATTTGGAGCTAGTGTGGAGAACTGTGGCAGGAAGGTATAGTTTTGTGATGTGGAGCTAGTGTGTAGAACTGTTGCAGGTAGGTATTGTTTTGTGATGTGGAGCTAGTGTGGAGAACTGTTGGAAGAAGGTATTGTTTTGTGATGCGGAGCCAGTATGGAGAATTGTTGCTGGAAGGTGTTGTTTTGTGATATGGAGTCAGTGTGGAGAACTGTTGCAGGAAGGTATTGTTTGTGATATGTAGCTAGTGTGGAGAACTGTTGCAGGAAGTTATCGTTTTGTGATGCGGAGATACTGTAGAACTGTTGAAGGAAAGGTATTGTTTTGTGATACGGAGCTAGTGTGAAGAACTCTTGCTGGATGGTATTGTTTTGTGATTCTGAGCCAGTGAGGAGGACAGTTGAAGAACGGTATTGTTTTGTGATGTGGAGCTTGTGTAGAGAACAGTTGCAGAAAGGTATTGTTTTGTGAGTTGGAGCTAGTGTGGAGAACTGTTGCAAGAAACATTGTTTTGTTATTTGAAGCTAGTTTTGAGAACTGTGGCAGGAAGGTATAGTTTTTTGATTAGGAGCCAGTGTGTAGAACTGATTGCAGGAAGGTATTATTTTGTGATGCGGAGCCAGTGTGGAGAACTGTTGCATAAAGATATTGTTTTGTGATGTGGATCTTGTGTGTAGAACTGTGGCAAGAATGTATTGTTTTTTGAGGTGGAGCTAGTGTGGAGAACTGTTGCAGGAAGTTATAGTTTTGTGATGTGGAGCTAATGTGTAGAAATGTTGCAGGAAGGTATCTTTTTGTGATTTGTTGCCAGTGTTTAGATCTGTTGCAGGAAAGTATTATTTTGTGATGCGTAGCCAGTGTGTAGAACAATTGCAGAAAGTTATTGTTTAGTGATGTGGAGCTAGTATAGAGAACTGTTGAAGCAAGGTATAGTTTTGTGATCTGGATCTAGTGTGAAGAAATGTTGCAGGAAGTTATTGATTTGTGATTTGGAGCTAGTGTCGAGAACTGAGGCAGGAAGGTATAGTTTTGACGTTCATAGCCAGTGTGGAGAACTGTTGCAGGAAGGTATTGTTTTGTGATGCGGAGCCAGTATGGAGAACTGTTGCAGGAAGGTATAGTTTTGATATGTGGAGCTAGTGTGTAGAAATGTTGCAAGAAACATTGTTTTCTGATATGGAGCCTGTGTGGAGAACTGTTGCAGGAAGGTATTGTTTTGTGATATATAGCTAGTGTGGAGAACTGTTGCAGGAAGGTGTCATTTTGTGATGAGGAGCTAGTGTGTAGAACTGTTGCTGGAAGGCATAGTTTTGTGATTCGGAGCCAGAGTGGAGATCTGTTGCAGAAACGTATTGTTTTGTGATGTGGTAGCTAGTGTAGAAAACTGTTGGAGAAAGGTATTTTTTTTGTGAGGTTGTGGTAGTGTAGAGAACTGTTGCAGGAAGGTATAGTTTTGATATGTGGAGCTAGTCTGTAGAAATGTTGCAGGAAATATTGTTTTGTTATTTGGAGCTAGTGTTGAGAACTGTTGCAGGAAAGTATAGTTTTGTGATGTGGAGCTAGTGTGGAGAACTGCTGCAGGAAGGTATAGTTTTGTGAGGTGGAGCTAGTGTGTCCAATTGTTGCAGAAAGGTATTGTTTGTGATGTGAAGCTAGTGTGTAGAAATGTTGCAGGAAGGTATTGTTTTGTGATGCATAGCCAGTGGGGAGAACTGTTGCAGAAACATATGGTTTTGTGATGTGGAGCTAGTGTAGAGAACTGTTTCAGGAAGGTATTGTTTTGTGATTTGGAGGTAGTGTGGAGAACTGTAGCAGGAAGGTATTGTTTTGTGATTTGGAGCTATTGTGTAGAACTGTTGCAGGTAGGTATTATTTTGTGATGTGGAGCTAGTATGGAGAACTGTTGCAGGAAGGTATTTTTTTGTGATGCGGAGCCAGTATGGAGAACTGTTGCTGGAAGGTGTTGTTTGTGATATGGATCCAGTGTGGAGAACTATTGCAGGAAGGTGTTGTTTTCTGATATTGAGCCAGTGTTTAGAACTGTTGCAGGAAGGTATTGTTTGTGGTATGTAGCTATTGTGGAGAACTGTTGCAGGAAGTTATAGTTTTGTGATGCGGAGATAGAATAGAACTGTTGCAGGAAGTTATTGTTTTGTGATACGGAGCTAGTGTGAAGAACTGTTGCAGGAAGGTATAGTTTTGAGATCTGGAGATATTCTGTAGAACTGTTGCTGGAAGGTATAGTTTTGATATGTGGAGCTAGTGTGTAGAAATGTTGCAAGAAATATTGTTTTGTTATTTGGAGCTAGTGTTGAGAACTGTGGCAGGAAGGAAGAGTTTTGTGATTAGGAGCCAGTGTGGAGGACTGTTGCAGGAAGGTATTATTTTGTGATGCGTAGCCAGTGTGGAGAACTGTTGCATAAAGCTATTGTTTTTGATGTGGAGTTAGTGTGTAGACCTTTTGCAAAAAGGTGTTGTTTTTTGATGTGGAGCTAGTGTGTAGAACTGTTGCAAGAAGGTATTGTTTTGTGAGGTGGAGCTAGTTTGGAGAACTGTTGGAGCAAGCTATAGATTTGTGATGCGGAGCTAGTGTGTAGAAATGTTGCAGGAAGGTATCCTTTTGTGATTCGGAGCCAGTGTGGAGAACTGTTGCAGAAAAGTATTATTTTGTGATGCGTAGCCAGTGTGCAGAACAATTGCAGAAAGTTATTGTTTTGTGATGTGGAGCTAGTGCAGAGAACTGTTGCAGAAAGGTATAGTTTACTGATTCGGAGCCAGTGTGGAGAACTGTTGCAGGAAGGTATTATTTTCTGATGCTTAGCCATTGTGGAGAACTGTTGCAGAAACGTATTGTTTGCTGAAGTAGAGCTAGTGTGGGGAACTGTTGCTGGAAGGTATAGTTTTGTGATTCAGAGTCAGTGTGTAGAACTGTTGCAGAAAGGTATTGTTTGTGATGTGGAGCTAGTGTGTAGAAATGTTGCAGGAAGGTACTGTTTTGTGATGCATAGCCAGTGTGGAGAACGGTTGCAGAAACGTATGGTTTTGTGATGTGGAGCTAGTGTAGAGAACTGTTTCAGGAAGGTATTGTTTTGTGATTTGGAGGTAGTGTGGAGAACTGTAGCAGGAAGGTATTGTTTTGTGATTTGGAGCTATTGTGTAGAACTGTTGCAGGTAGGTATTGTTTTGTGATGTGGAGCTAGTATGGAGTACTGTTGCAGAAAGGTATAGTTTTGTGATGTTGAGCTAGTGTGGAGAAGTGTGGCAGGAAGTTATAGTTTTGTGATGTGGAGCTAGTGTGTAGAAATGTTTCAGGAAGGTATATTTTTGTGATGTGGAGCTAGTGTGTAGAAATGTTGCAGGAAGGTATTGTTTTGTGATTCAGAGCTAGTGTGAAGAACTGTTGCTGGAAGGTATAGTTTTGTGATTCGGAGAAAGTGTGGGGATCTGTTGCAGAAACGTATTTTTTTTTTGTGAGGTGCAGCTAGTGTGTAGAACTGTTCTAGAAAGGTACTGTTTTGTGAGGTAGGAAAGTATAGTTTTGTGATTCGGAGCCAGTGCACAGAACTGTTGCAGGAAGGTATTATTTTGTAATGTGGAGCTAGTGTAGAGAATTGTTGCAGAAAGGTATTGTTTTGTGATGTGGAGCTAGTATTTAGAACTGTTGCTGGAAGGTATTATTTTGTGATGCGTAGCCAGTGTGGAGAACTGTTGCATAAAGTTATTGTTTTGTGATGTGGAGCTTGTGTGTAGAACTGTTGCAAGAATGTATTGTTTTGTGAGGTGGAGCTAGTGTGGAGAACTGTTGCAGGAAGATATAGTTTTGTGATGTGGAGCTAGTGTGTAGAAATGTTGCAGGAAGGTATATTTTTGTGATTTGTTGCCAGTGTTTAGAACTGTTGCAGGAAAGTATTATTTTGTAATGCGTAGCCAGTGTGTAGAACAATTGCAGAAAGTTATTGTTTAGTGATGTGGACCTAGTATAGAGAACTGTTGAAGCAAGGTATAGTTTTGTGATCTGGATCTAGTGTGAAGAAATGTTGCAGGAAGTTATTGATTTGTGATTTGGAACTAGTGTCGAGAACTGAGGCAGGAAGGTATAGTTTTTTGATTCGTAGCTAGTGTGCAGAACTGTTGCAGGAAGGTATTGTTTTGTGATGTGGAGCTAGTGTATAGAACTGTTGCTGGAAAGTATAATTTTGTGTTTCGGAGCCAGTGTGGAGTACAGTTGCAGAAACGTATTAATTTTTGATTTGGAGCTAGTGTAGAGAACTGATGCAGAAAGGTATTGTTTTGTGAGGTAGAGCTTGTGTGGAGAACTGTGGCAGGAACGTATAGTTTTGTGATGTGGAGCTACTGTGTAGAACTGTTGCAGGTGTGTATTGTTTTTTGATTAGGAGCTAGTGTGAAGAACTGTTGCTGGAAGTTATAGAATTGTGATTCTGAGCCAGTGTGGAGAATTGTTGTAGGAAGGTATTATTTTGTGATGCATAGCCAGTGTGGAGAACTGTTGCAGCAAGGTATAGATTCGTGATGTGATGCTAGTGTGTAGAAATGTTGTAGGAAGGTATTGATTTGTGATTTGGAGGTAGTGCGGAGAACTGTGGCAGGAAGGTATAGTTTTGTGAATCGGAGCCAGTGTGGAGAACAGTTGCAGGAAGGTATTATTTTGTGATTCGGAGCCAGTGTAAAGAACTGTTGCAGAAACATATTGTCTTGTGATGTGGTAGCTAGTGTAGAGAATTGTTGGAGAAAGGTATTGTTTTGTGAGGTAGAGCTAGTGTAGAGAACTCTTGCAGGAAGGTATAGTTTTGTGATGTGGAGCTTGTGTGTAGAAATGTTGCAGGAAGGTATTGTTTTGGGATTTGGAGCTAGTGTGGAGAACTGTTGCAGGAAGGTATAGTTTTGTGAGGTAGAGCTAGTGTGGAGAACTGTTGCAGGAAGGTATAGATTTGTGATGTGGAGCTAGTGTGTAGAAATGTTGTAGGAAGTTATTGTTTTGTGATTTGGAGATAGTGTGGAGATCTGTGGCAGGAAGGTATAGTTTTGTGATTCGAAGCCAGTGTGGAGAACTGTTGCAGAAAGGTAATATTTTGTGATGCATAGCCAGTATGGAGAACTGTTGCAGAAAGGTATTGTTTTGTGATGTGGAGCTAGTGTAGAGAACTGTTGCAGAAATGTATTGTTTTGTGAGGTGGAGGTATTGTGGGGAACAATTCCAGTATTGTATAGATTTGTGATGCGTAGCCAGTGTGCAAAACTATTGCAGAAACTTATTGTTTTGTGAGGTGAAGCTAGTGTGTAGAACTGTTGCAGAAATGTATTGTTTTGTGAGTTGCAGCTAGTGTGGAGAACTGTGGCAGAAAGTTATTGTTCTGTGAGGTGGAGATAGTGTGGAGAACTGTTGCTGGAAGGTATAGTTTTGTGATTCGGAGCAAGTGTGGAGAACTGCTGCAGTAACGTATTGTTTTGTGAGGTGGAGCTAGTCTGTAGAACTGTTGCAGGAAGGTATTGTTTTGTGATTCAGAGCTAGTGTGAAGAACTGTTGCTGGAAGGTATAGTTTTGTGATTCGAAGAAAGTGTGGGGAACTGTTGCAGAAACGTATTTTTTTTTGTGAGGTGCAGCTAGTGTGTAGAACTGTTCTAGAAAGGTACTGTTTTGTGAGGTAGGAAAGTATAGTTTTGTGATTCGGAGCCAGTGCGCAGAACTGTTGCAGGAAGGTATTATTTTGTGATGTGGAGCTAGTGTAGAGAACTGTTGCAGAAAGGTATTGCTTTGTGAGGTGGAGTTAGTGTGGAGAACTGTTGCAGGAATGTATAGTTCTGTGATTTTGAGCTAGAGTGTAGAAATGTTGCAGGAAAGTATTGTTGTGTGATTTGGAGCTAGTGTGGAGAACTGTTGCAGGAAGGTATATTTTTGTGAGGTGGAGCTAGTGTAGAGAACTGTTGCAGGAAGGTATTGTTTGGGATTTGGAGATAGTGTGGAGATCTGTGGCAGGAAGGTATAGTTTTGTGATTCGAAGCCAGTGTGGAGAACTGTTGCAGAAAGGTATTATTTTGTGATGCATAGCCAGTATGGAGAACCGTTGCAGAAAGTTATTGTTTTGTGATGTGGAGCTAGTGTAGAGAACTGTTAGAGAAATGTATTGTTTTGTGAGGTGGAGGTAGTGTGGAGAACAATTCCAGTATTGTATAGATTTGTGATGCGTAGCCAGTGTGCAGAACTGTTGCAGAAACGTATTGTTTTGTGAGGTGCAGGTAGAGTGTAGAACTGTTGCAGAAACGTATTGTTTTGTGAGGTGCAGCTAGTGTGGAGAACTGTTGCAGGAAAATATTGTTTTGTGATTCAGAGCAAGTGTGAAGAACTGTTGCTGGAAGGTATAGTTTTGTGATTCGGAGCCAGTGTGGAGAACTGCTGCAGTAACGTATGGTTTTGTGAGGTGGAGGTAATGTGGAGAACTGTTACAATAAGGTATAGTTTTGTGATGTGGATCTAGTCTGTAGAACTGTTGCAGGAAGGTATTGTTTTGTGATTCAGAGCTAGTGTGAAGAACGGTTTCCAGGAATGTATTGTTTTTTGAGGTGGAGCTAGTGTGGAGAAATGTTGCAATAAGGTATAGTTTTGTGATGTGGAGCTAGAGTGTAAAACTGGTGCAGGAAGGTATTATATTGTGATTTGGAGCTAGTATGGAAAACTGTTGCAGGAAGGTATAGTTATGTGATGTGGAGCTAATATGTAGAACTGTTGCAGGAAGGTATTGTTTTGTGAGGTTGACCTAGTGTGGAGAAATGTGGCAGGAAGGTATAGTTTTGTGATGTGGAGCTAGTGTGAAGAACTGTTGCTGGAAGGTATAGTTTTGTGATCTGAGCCAGTGTGTAGATCTGTTGCAGGAAGGTATTGTTTTGTGATTTGGAGCTAGTGTGAAGAACTGTTGCTGGAAGGTATAGTTTTTTGATTCGCAGCTTGTGTGAAGAACTGTTTCTGGAAGGTATAGTTTTGTGATGTGGATCTAGTGTGTAGAATTGGTGCAGGAAGGTATTGTTTTGTGATTCGGAGCTAGTGTTAAGAACTGTTGCTGGAAGGGATAGTTTTGTGATGTGCAGCTAGTGTGGAGAACTGTTGCAGGTAGGTATAGATTTGTGATTGGAGCTACTGAGTAGAAATGATGCAGGAAAGTATTGTTTTGTTATTTGGAGCTAGTGTGGAGAACTGTTACAATTAGGTATAGTTTGGTGATTCGGAGCAAGTGTGGAAAACAGTTGCAGGAAGGTATTATTTTGTGATGCGTAGCCAGTGTGCAGAACAGTTTAGAAATGTATTGTTTTGTGATGTGGAGCTACTGTGTAGAAAAGTTTCAGGAAGGTATTGTTTTGTGATGTGGAGCTACTGTGTAGAAATGTTGCAGGAAGGTATTGTTTTGTGATTCGGAGCCAGTGTGGAGAAATGTTGCAGGGACGTATAGATTTGTGATTAAGAGCTAGTGTGAAGAACTGTTGCTGGAAAGTATAGTTTTGTGATTCGGAGTCAGTGTGGAGAACTGCTGCAGTAACATATTGTTTTTTGAGGTGGAGCTAGTGTATAGAACTGTTTCAGGAAGGTATTGTTTTTTGAGGTGGAGGTAGTATGGAGAAATGTTGTAGGAATGTATAGATTTGTGAAGTGGAGCTAGTGTGGAGAATTGTTGCAGGAAGTTATTGTTTTGTGATTTATAGCTAGTGTGGAGAACTGATGCAGGAAGGTAGAGTTTTGTAATTCGGAGCCAGTGTGGAGAACTGTTGCAGTAACGTATTGTTTTGTGATGTTGATCTAGTGTAGAGAACTGTTTCAGAAATGTATTGTTTTGTGAGGTGGAGCTAGTGTGGAGAATAGTTGCAGGAAGGTATAGTTTTGTGATTCGGAGCCAGTGTGGAGAACAGTTGCAGAAACGTATTGTTTTGTGATGTGGAGCTAGTGTAGAGAACTGTTGCAGCAAGGTATTTTTTTGTGAGTTGGAGCTAGTGTAGAGAACTGTTTCCAGGAAGGTGTTGTTTTGTGAGGTGAAGCTAGTGTGGAAAAATGTTGCAGTTAATTATAGTTTTGTGATGTGGAGCTAGTGTGTAAAACTTGTGCAGGAAGGTATTGTTTTGTGATTCAGAGCTAGTGTGAAGAACTGTTGCTGAAAGGTATAGTTTTTTGTTTCGGAGCCAGTGTGGAGAACTGTTGCAGAAACGTATAGTTTTGAGAGGTTGAGCTAGTGTGGAGATCTGTCACAGGAAGTTATAGTGTTGTGATGTGGAGCTAGTGTGTAGAACTGTTGGAAGAAGTTCTTGTTTTGTGATTTGGAGCTAGTGTGGAGAACTGTTGCAGGAAGTTGTAGTTTTGTGAGGTGGAGCTAGTGTGCACAACTGTTGCAGGAAGGTATAGTTTTGTGATGTGGAGATAGTGTGTAGAAATGTTGCAGGAAGGTATTGTTTTGTGATGTGGAGCTAGTATAGAGAACTGTTGCAGAAAGGTATGGTTTAGTGAGGTGGAGCTAGTGTAGAGAACAGTGTCCAGAAAGGTATTGTTTTGAGAGGTGGAGCTAGTGTGGAGAAATGTTGCAATAAGGTATAGATTTGTGATGTGGAGCACGTTTGTAGAACTGGTGCAGTAAGGTATTATTTTGTGATTCGGAGCTAGTGTTAAGAACTGTTCCTGGAAGGGATAGTATTGTGATTCGTAGCCAGTGTGGAGAACTGTTGCAGAAACGTATTGTTTTGTGATGTGGAGCTAGTGTGGAGAACTGTTGCCGGTAGGTATATTTTTGTGATGTGGAGCTACTGTGTAGAAATGATGCAGGAAAGTATTGTTTTGTGATTTGGAGCTAGTGTGGAGAACTATTGCATTTAGGTATAGTTTTGTGATTCAGAGCCAGTGTGGAATACTGTTGCAGGAAGGTATTATTTTGTGATGCATAGCCAGTGTGGAGAACAGTTTAAAAAGTTATTGTTTTGTGATGTGGAGGTACTGTGTAGAAATGTTGCAGGATGGTATTGTTTTGTGATGTGGAGCTAGTGTAGAGAACTGTTGCAGAAAAGTATTGTTTTGAGAGGTGGACCTAGTGTAGAGAACTGTTGCAGAAAGGTATTTTTTTGTGAGGTGGAGCTAGTGTGGAGTACTGTTGCAGGAAGTTATAGTTTTGTGATGTGGAGCTAGTGTGGAGAAATGTTGCAGGAAAGAATTGTTTTGTGATTCGTAGCTAGTGTGAAGAACTGTTGCTGGAAGGTATAGTTTTGTTATTCGGAGCCAGTGTGGGGAACTGTTGCAGAAACGTATTGTTTTGTGAGGTGGAGCTAGTGTGGAGAACAGTTGCAGGAAGTTATAGTTTTGTGATGTGGAGCTAGTGTGTAGAAATGTTGCAGGAAAGTATTGTTTTTGACTTGGAGCTAGTGTGGAGAAGTGTTGCAGCAAAGTATTGTTTTGTGATGTGGAGCTAGTGTAGAAAACTGTTGCAGAAAGGTGTTGTTTTGTGAGGTGGAGCTAGTGTGTAGAACTGTTGCAGGAAGTTACACATTTGTGATTCGGAGGCAGTGTGGAGAACTGTTGCAGAAACATATTGTTTTGTGGTGTGGAGCTAATGTAGAGAACTGTTGCAGAAAGGTATTGTTTTGTTAGGTTTAGCTATTGTGGAGAACTGTTTTCATGAAGGTAGTGTTTTGTGAAGTGGAGCTACTGTGGAGAACGGTTGCAGCAAGGTATAATTTTGTGATGTGGAGCTAGTTTGTAGAACTGTTGCAGTAAGCTATAGTTTTGTGTTTCGGAGCCAGTGTGGAGAACTGTTGCAGAAACATATTGTTTTGTGATGTGGAGCTAGTGTATAGAACTGTTGCAGAAAGGTATTGTTTTGTGTATTGGAGCTAGTGTAGAGAACTGTTCCAGGAAAGTGTAGTTTTGTGATGTGGAGCTAGTGTGTAGAAATGTAGCAAGAAAGTATTGTTTTGTGATTCGGAGCCAGTGTTGGGAACTGTTGCAAAAACGTTTTGTTTTGTGAGGTGGAGCTAGTGTGGAGATGTTGCAGGAAGATATAGTTTTGTGATGTGGAGCTAGTGTGTAGAAACATTGTAGGAAAGTATTGTTTTGTGATTTGGAGCTAGTGGGGAGAACTGTTGCCGGGAGGTATAGTTTTGTGATGTGGAGCTAGTGTGGGGAACTGTTGCAATTAGGTATAATTTTGTGATTTGGAGCCAGTGTGTAGAACTGTTGCATGAAGGTAAATTTTGTGATTCGGTGCCAGTGTGCAGAACTGTTGCAGGAAGGTATTATTTTGTGATGTGGATCTATTGTAGAGAACTGTTGCAGAAACGTATTGTTTGTGAGGTGGAGCTAGTGTGGAGAACTGTTGCAGGAAGGTATTGTTTGGTGATTAGAGCCAGTGTGGAGAACTGCTGCAGAAAGGTATTGTTTTGTGAGGTGGAGTTAGTGTGGAGAACTGTTGCAGGAATGTATAGTTTTGTGATTTGGAGCTAGTGTGTAGAAATGTTGCAGGAAAATATTGTTTTGTGATTCAGAGCTAGTGTGAAGAACTGTTGCTGGAAGGTATAGTTTTGTGATTCGGGGTCAGTGTGGGAAACTGTTGCAGGAAGGTATTATTTTGTGATGCGTAGCCAGTGTGGAGAACAGTTTACTTAGGTATTGTTTTGTGATGTGGAGATACTGTGTAGAAATGTTGCAGGAAGATATTGTTTTGTGATGTGTAACTAGTATGTAGAAATGTTGCAGGAAGGTAGAGTTTTGTGATTCGGAGCCAGTGTGCAGAACTGTTGTAGAAAGGTATATTTTGTGATGTGGAGCTAGTGTAGAGAACTGTGGCAGAAAGGTATTTTTTGTGATTTGGAGC